>OY754882.1:13877919-14477919 GCA_963576445.1 Lithosia quadra | reverse complement strand
CTGTCAGTGGTATTAGCAGAATCGAGACCCAGGAAGATTAGGAGCACAGTCTTCGAGTTCCAAAATCCTAGTTTTGGGTGCAAACGAGATTAACCTTGAATGATAATGACTTTTATTGATCCTGTTATATCTAAATTATACACAGGCGTGGATATCGAGTCATCGCTAGTGAACGAAATAGTGCGTCTGCACGCACTCCACATGTGTGCGCTCGGCGAGCGAGTGTCGCCGCCGCGCCTGGCGCCCCGCTGATCCTCGCGCGTGCCGCCGCGCCGCCGCCTCTACCTCACCGACGAGTAGCACCGTGTCACCCCCGCGCACCGGGACCCTACTACCGGCGACACTGTATCCGTTAGCTGGAAAACAACGCGCTCGCGGTAGTGTCCGAACATTGTGTGTACTTAGTGTGGTACTGTGTCTGCTTGTTGGAAAACGATGCGCTCGCAGCGGTTCAGTGTGTGTATAAACTATGAACTGAAATGTACTCGTGTTACTGTTTCATGTGACTGTCTGTATTGACTTTTTATCGATGACTTCTATGTATACTACTAGACTGCCTGTACGAAACAAAAATATTGGAAACCAGCCATCGACCGCGATTTTGTAGTCGTCACATAGATGAGATTACAAAAAGATGCGCTATATGTACGTAAATAAGTCTCAAAATTCAATAACTAATTTCTTTAGTCTCGGTGTCCCGTAACCCGGCGAACTACTGAAAACGTAACACAATTTTTGTTCTAAACAGCTTATCTAGTATACATAGAAGTCATTGCTTTTTACATTTATATTAGTGTCTATCTACAACTGTGTGATTCGATGTGTGATTCTCGTTTTTATATCGATTTAACTATAGCATTAGGAGTGCTTTCGTTTCAAAGTAGACACACAAATATCACGTAAAAAATGATACAGAAGGTTGACTTCAGTCGTCCTTAATTTTGATTGCTATGTTTCGAATGTGACACTAGGACAGATTTTGGCGTCGCTGCCTAAGGGTCCGTTCACACAGACCGGTTCGGAGAGGAGAGCAGATTCTTATCACGTTGAAAACAGAGTTGTAAGGTTTATTTTTGCATCTGCACTGCTTTTTTCATTATGAAAATCATTTGTCAGTGTGAAAATAAAAATGCGCGCCGATGCTCTCCGAGCCGGTCTGTGTGAACGGACCCTATATCTTAGATAATATTTTGTTGACTTTTTTGTAGTTATATTTAACTATCCACTGAAATTAATCATATCAGCTATGGAATGTTTTGTCCTTTTCAATTCTATATAGAATGTACTATGAAGAAAGAGACAAATCACTTAATGCTATAGCTGTGACCAAACCTGGGCAAATGAGGGAATAATTCTTAACTTTTTATATCAATATTACTATGTGTAAGGATTTTAAATTTTATTTTATTAATTTATTTAACCAAATTAACTTGATACCTCATTATGAACATTATGTTTCTGGATAGATGTCAAGGTAGTTTGTGCTCTATTTATTAATTTTGCTTTATTAGCGAGCCTTCATATTCTTGTAATATATCCAACTCTGTAATATGCATTCGATATTCTCTTGAACTCTGCCTCTTGTTCCTTCCTTCTTTCCTAAGACTTCTGCCTTTAGCTTACCATCAGGCGAGGTAAAGTCATATTGACGTGACCGACTTAAAAAAAAGAGAGACTTAGTCGAACTTCGATATTTTCCGTGAAGCGACTGCCATCAGACCTCCACAACCCGTGTGTGATATCGAAGCTCTGTAGTTAGATAAGTTGTCGAATTTTATAGGATTCCTTACTACCCGTATTGACTGCCTTGTTCGTATGGCAACCGAGACGGCTTAACGTGCTCTCAGAGACACAAAGGGATTTCGATGTGCTTAGAATGGTCACCCACCCTAAGACTGACCTGGCTAGGACTGCTTAACTTTACAATAAGTTAACCTAATCGGAATAGTTAAAAGATCGGAATTCATCATTCAAATATTTCGAAGCTTAATTTCACACTGTAGTAATATAAATACAAGTCTATTTTAAGACTGATATAAAGACCAATTAATGTAAAAAATGCAAAATTCAGTCTCAGTCTAGTCTCAAGTGTCAAAAAGTTATACTTGTAAACGAAAGACATTGAGGGAAATCGAGATTAGATTGTGAGTAAATTTGGAACATGGTTTTATTAATAAAATTGGCCTGCAGATCTCATCAATCAATCAATTAGCCTGTCGACGTCCACTGCTGGACATAGGCCTCTCCCAATGTACGCCATACCGCCCGATTACCTTCCGCATCCAGTCCATCCCAGCTACCTTTTTCAGGTCGTCGGTCCATCTGGCTGGGGGGCGTCCCACCCTCCGTTTGCTGACTCGCGGTCTCCACTCTAGGACTCGTTTGCTCCAACGGCCATCGGTCTTACAACTATATATACTCAAAGAGATCCAGAATAGTATATCGCGTTTCTAAAGTCATTTACTATTCATTATCATGCCTTACTTTTTATTGAGTTCATTGAACCCTATGTATCAAAAGTAGGTGTGTATTGTTTATCATACGATATGATAGCCCTTGGCCGTATTTAATGTCACTTGACAATAATACGAGGTGTGATAAAGGATTGTATCATGAATGACTCTCATAACAATCGTAAAAAAATGACATTGTAGATAATACATTTTTGCTACATTGTTTTCACTACTAATTACTGCCCTGATTTCTACTGCTACAGTGTTGCCAACTTAAATATATTTGAAATTACTATTCTTTTTTTAAAGAACCTGTTTTCGCAAATAGAATGATGATTATGATTATAAAGAGCACTAGCAACCCAAATAGTATCCCCGTTAACCCTTTCAGTTAAGCTAGATTGCTTGTATTAAGAGTGCGTTGACATCGGTAGGTAATGTAATGGTCTGTATTCAAACCCGGGGCCTCTCCATCGTAAGGCCGACTCCTTAACTACTAAGCTACTGACGCTTCGCAACGCTGTTCGAAAATGGAACAAATATTATTTGTATTTTTGTTTCATTTTTATTTATACCATAATTTTTATCTTTACTACTATCAACTTAAATTGATTTTAATTTTACTATATTTTGCTATTAAGTTTTTTTTTGTAATAATTTATGTTCCTAATGTATGATATGATTAGATACAATTTAGATTATAAAACTACGTGCCCCAGTAGGTCTCGTCGAGACTAGAATTTGTAGAGGTACGGGTATTATTCTGTTTGACAGCGAGTCGTAATCACAGTCGTAACGTAAGAGTCAGTGCATTTCAATTGAAGGAAGAATTGGCGTAGAACTAAATGTGTCGGCTAATACGAACGCGTGTGGTTACGGTCAATCTGAATAAGTACCCATAAGGAGATCATTTTATATGTGTATAAAATACTTGAAATACCCTGTTTTTGAGAAGGCACGTCGCGTTGAAAAGAAGAGTGAAACTTCGCGAAAATGAAGATCTGCTTGCTGAGGGATTGTGAAGTGTACCCTGTACGGCATGTTTACATATGTTGTGCTTGTTTGAAATCTTTTTAATGTTGTTAAAACCCAAGCTACGGTGTTAATCTAATATTTAAAATGTTAAAAATTGTGAAGATTTTTCGATATTTGTTACTCAATCGCGCACAGTCTGGAATAACATATGGGCTACTTTTTATTTTTGGAATAGGATCCCATAGGTTGCAGATTCAAAATTTCACGCAGGCGTTTTATAAGGCGTTAAACAGACGGCGGGGTGGGCAGGTCTTTTTGACCGCAAAGTAATAACGACCGCGTCTACCCGTTGATGCCCGCGACTGCCCTCACCACGAAAACAAAGCGCCGCCAGTGCCCGCCGGGCACCCGCGGCGCGGTCTTTTTGCCCTTCATGTGCGTTGGTAGTATAAGATTCCTTTTACCCTGCCCGCACCTCCGTCTGCTCGATGCCTAAAGGTACCATGCTGCCAGTCCGATGTACCATAACAGAATTCTTTACAAAAACGAAGCAAGCCGATTACAGCCGAACTCACTTTTCTTCATGTGGCATATCAAAAACGGGTTTTTGAGGCATTACCACAAGACTCTTATAACAATTCAAAAGTAAGATAGTTCCGCTGAGAGAGAGAGAGAGATGGAGCTATACCCCATGTAAAACTCCTCTCTCCGTTAGCTGAACTGCTTTTGTATTGCTATAAGAGCTTCATGGTAATTCCCATGTATCATATTTTGTAAGTAAAGTATACCAAATATCATAGACTGTAAATATGTACTCACGGCCAAAGAAACAAGTATATACCTTTACATTATAACCTTCACATATACAGGTGTATATATTTGGCCGTGTATACTACATTCAATATATACCTATGTCGAGAAACTTCCAATAGAATTTTGAACGTTTTATCCTGTACTATAAAATATATCATTACTGAATAAATGTATTTGTAAGGGTAGCTCTCTGTTTAACCTCAAAAAGCAGGTGAACAAAATCAGGTATCAGCCGTGGCCCAACTATTACGTACAACTGGTTGTACTGAGGATAAAAAAATAATCCACAGGTGAAAAAAGATAACAACCATTTGTACATTGCAATTAGACCACGGGTAATGCGCCAATAAAGTGTGTATTTTTCATATTTGTGAAATATCGTTAACATTGAGGGTTGACGGAATATTTACCATGTATTTTGAGTATTCGGCACTATTGCAAGCACCGCGGAAGAACTGAAATACTTGCGGTTAATTACGGTGAACAGGTTTAAGATTACCGATCTGCCATCTTTCGTAATCGTTTTTGATGGCTAACATAGCAAATATTCCGCTAACCCTAATACTAATGTTAGTGATGATAGTTTAAATACATAAATAGTTAGTATCGATTTAAAAGTCTGTACTCTGGTGGTGTCATTGTCAAACGGTATATACTTAGTAAATAGTACAAGTAAGTTTTGTTAGATGGCGTTAAATTGAAAATTGAAAATTTCTATCTGTGTTGCTATTATTGATATATTATTTTGGGTTGGGTTTGATGTGGTAGGATAATCTCAAATAATATTTACCATTTTTATCAGAATATATTAGAATTAAGCAGTATTTTTAAATGTTAATATCTTGTAGTGCTGATGTGTCTTAAAAATGTAACAATTTGATCTTTAAAGTATTTAAAAAAAATTGATGTGATTTAAATGTTTTGAAATATCAAACTTTCCGAATATTTACTGAAGTAAGAGATACGATACTGCCATAAATAGTCCAAAATTGATGAATTAATTTAAAATAGCTTGCCTGCATATAGAAATAGATTTCCTGGAAACTTAGGTTTATTGGTTACTAAGTAATGTATTTCGCAATATTTATTAATTTAAGAAAAATATAAAAAAATGTAATCCATAAAATTCATTTCTCTATGTAGCTGTAAAATATATTACTTTGATGTTTTCTGTAACAAATATATTATGTAGATGTTGTCTTGTATAGTTACTGATATTTAAATTACTTTAGTATTTTATGAGTATTATACAGTAACACCATCGACGTTGCTAGAGTCTGGCTAACGAAAGCTGGCCCCAGAATATTGGCGGCAAATTTAAAAAATACATGCATGACAACACTAAAATCATACTATGAGAATTGGAATAACCTACTTTGATACCTGGCAATTCATTATTAAAAATATCATAAATATATAGACTGTATAAGAAAATTATGTTAGGGAATATATAGGTGTTGGTATATGAGGTAAATATAGGCAGAATCCGAAAATAAATAGGGAAATAAAATACGATAATATTCCACACATAATAACTTAGTTTTATTCATTTATATTTATATTCTGCTCTAATTCAGTGAGATTTCAATAGTTCTTACTATTTCATTAACTCCTTCGACATCTTGCAGATTCTCTGTTAAAGAAAGGTAATCGTTTTAAAATTAAAATTCATTATGAGTATACGTAAAACATAGGTGATGTTATTAAAATGAATTATTGGTTGACTGATGCGATATACGAATGAATATAATTAGTTTCATTCAATACATAGAGAAGCGTAGGTAACTTATTTGGAAGGATACGTAAATTATAAATCAAAATTTTATTAGGACGACTGGATAGGTAGGTGTTTAAAGTATCAAAATAATATTGTCTACTAACCTATGAAACTCAACACCACACGTAGACAATCTTGTTTTTGTTTAAACGCGGCATCACGCTGTTGTTGTATTTCGTTGAACTTGCCAATCATGCAAAACAACATCTTTCGTACACCACTTTTGATAGATTTGTTCATTTTAAGCCGTAATCAGAATCACAATTTACACAAACGCATACAATTTGTAAACAGAGATACCGAACGACAACCTTGTCAAATTGACGTTGACGTTCATACAGAGTTGCTATATAAAAAGTTCGCAAATAATTCCAGGGCCTACTTTCATTAGCCAGACTTTATTTTTCGTCGCATCATACAAGTTTATGTTTCGAAGTTATGAAAAATTTATGTTCAAAACATCTGGATTTTATAAAAAAAAGTGTTTGCATAATCAAAAGTTGATTTTATTAAAGTTTAACATATCATGTTGACACAAATGTATGTCTGTGTGTTTTTATTTCATTAATAACCATAATTTTAGGCACACTTCAATCGGCAAAGTTGGACTCACCTAGTAGAAAGTTCTGAGGTAACATACAATACATAAAAAAACAGTCGAATTTAAAAACCACGAACTTGGCTTTTACGGGAACAACTGCAGTTAATCCACCAACCCCAAGAGGAAAGCCTGCGCCTACTTCATCGATTAGGTGTGTACCGCCTGGCAGGTGAGGTTGACTTGGACCCCGTAAGTCTTAGTGGGGCCTCTACACTCGTAAAATGTAACATGAACAGAGGCAATTTTCTAGGGCTAAAAAAAGAAAATTATTTTTATAGTACAAAATGTCAAAAATACTTTGCGGACACCCTTACCTTACTTAAAAGTTAAAACCGTTAAATAGTACTCTCGTAGCAATCCTGTCGAACGTAGCTCTCGTAGCTGCTACGAGAACCTCTACGACGTTCCTAATAAATTTATTTTTGTATACAACAGCGTTAAGTCGGTGAATAGAATATTGACAGTGACGTACTTTCAGCGGATTTAGTATTTTTATGCCACTTAGGTGGCAGACAAGTACACGGCCCACCTGATGGGAAGCGGTCACCTTGGCCTATGGACGTGCGACACCAGGGGCATTACACTCGCGCTACTGACCCTGGAGGGGAGGTTAGGGGGTTAGTAATAAAATGTCCGTCTTAATACTCCCAGGTCGATCCCAGCGACTAGCGAGGTCATAAGATAATGACATAAGCATACATTTCATTTATTCCAATCGGGTGCAAACTATATTATGCTATAACTAAGTTGCGGTTATTTCGATAACCCTTCAATTGATAATTTGGCATACAGATAATCATTCTAGTGAAATGCCGTATTTAGGTGAGGAAAAGAACACAAAAAAATATGTTTTCAGAACTAGCGCAGTGTATGAACATACCGCGCTATTTTATTTTTACCCGACTGCCAAGAAGGGTTACCTATGTTTTTTTAAACTTTGTAGAAGCCTTGCGTTCATGCAAAATTTCAGCCAATATTTTCAACGGTGTTCAAGTGACGCTCGGACATCGATAATAACCTGGGGTCTAAATTGGCCTAAACCTCAGTTTTTAATGCATTTTCGATTATGCAATGCCATAGATTGGAGTAGGTAACGTAGCAATATTATTTAACCTCATCAAGTTTATGTTATGAAAATAAAAATAAATGGATTGGTGACAGTTTCTGTGTTCAAAGTTGTCATAGCCTGTCAGAATTGCACTGAAATATTTGTAAATACATGAATACGTGTTCATGTGGTTACATTAGCGGCATTATTTCGAATTTATGTTATTTTTGTTCAAAATTTTTCGATAATGGTAAGTACCTCCAATGGTTGTGAGAACAGAAGCTACGTGATAGAAATTTTCAGCTTTGCCGTAGTTAATATGCAGAAAATGTATGATCCGGTCCTACATGGGGATTCTTATATGTTTACAGTTCACATCGGCTGACAGAATCACCCGCATCAAAATGATTTAATATAGCATAACAACGGCAGTACTGTGCATAATAGTGACTGTACCACTTAAGCCATTGAATGTGCCTGTTGAGTCAATATGCACGGTACTGCTTGAAGTCGGCTTCTAATATAATCAGCCGTGTATTGTAAAATCTCAGAACTAGATAACTTTTCAGGAGGAAGAAATAGAAGAAGTAATCGAGAATGTAAAGCAGACCAATTCACAAAAAAGTGTAGCCACTTCGAACATGTATTCCATGGACTTCACAGATAGCAGCTCCGAGAAACATAATTCTTCAGGAATGGACACGTATGTCCTCGAGTGGGACAGTGAAGAAAGTGAGTCACCACGCAATAGGAGCACCGCACCGAAGAATAAATCAGCTAAATCTGTAAATTTTAGCAACAGAGATATACAATGTGACGTAGCCAAACGCTATTGCACTGAATGTTTCACCAACTATAGCAAATGTACCCTTGTTTCACAAGAAATATTCACGCAAACCAGTAAAACTATCATCGAATTAGCTCAAACTGATAAAGCTCTTACGGCAAATTTCGATAGAAATACATTACAGACTCAAACATCATTTATCTCAATAAAATCCAATAAAACAGTTGAATATCAGATAGAAGTAACCGGGAAAAACAGTTCCAAGACTGAAATAGTCAACAATTGTGGGGACCATTACCAAGCTCAAGTTTGTGACCGAAGTTCAACAGTCAACAGTTCCTTCGAAGATTCCTCGAAAATGCAACATTCACAAAGTGACTGCGAGAAATCTAATGACACGATGAGTGCACTAAGCTCAGAGAAATTATTGAACGTTGTTAATGAAGAATCAAAAGAAACTTTTTACAGTGATTATCAAAATGATTCTGATACCAATAGTGATTACAACCAATCAGCCACTGATTTTGAAGACGACTCTCTTATGGAGACCGTGAAACCTGAATGTCACAAAAGTAGCATTGATGACAATTGTGACTCACCAAAATCTGTTGATAGAGATGTTGCTGAACTTTACAACAAACTATACGAAGGTATAGAATTTCAGTCTCACAGAGGGTTTGAACAGGAAAAGAAACGTTTTGGTCATTTAACACCTCTGACTGAAGAGTCTACAGTGAAGAAAGATAGTTCACCAGAGATAGCATCGACAAACTATAGTAGTGTCGATGAAAACGATAATGATGTATTATTTACGAATAAAGCTGGCGTAAAAATCAAATTATTGCCTAAAGAAAGCAGTCATGATGCTGAAGTACTTAGGCTACCACCTATTCAAGGTAATATCTCTGGTCCTAGCAGTCCTACGTGCGGTAATGCGAATTTTGTATTAACAATGAACCCTAATAAGCTACAGTTGAGATCCGGGACATTGCCATGTGTGTTCGAAGAGCGGAAGGACGTAGGCAGTGATAGGTGGGAGATTGGAACTCGAGACTTAGCATCGGGAGAAAGTCAACTCATCAGTGATAGAAATGGTAAGTTCACACAAATTCCAGATTAATAATCTAAGACATTACACCGCATCTAGAGCCTAATTAGACATAGCTTGTACCTAATATGAATTTTAGAATACAGATAACATACCTATTTATGTACCTACATTTTTTTATAAATAATGTCTTCAATGCATCACGAAGTCATGTGATATTGGATGCAATTGGGGGATAGATAGCCTTCTCAGGTGATGGTTACAAATATTTATACAAAGCAGAAATCGTATATAACCGTTCACGTCAAAAATATCCGTACCTATAGGAAAATATTTCCCAAAAACGGCACGGAAACAACCACAGAAATGCAAGGCTGGATCCTATCTTTAGACATCCCATTATATATTTAACTTCTTACAGATAGTGACAGGGCAGCCCAGGGTATTCAACTTCCTCCCATACACCTTGAGGTTGGTTACGCGGGCAGTGCGACCAGGGCTAACAGAATTGAACACAAAAATACGGACGTGCCCAGGGTGGACTCTCTTGTTGACTTACAGAACCCTATTAATATCAACGATAAGATCAAGGAGTTGAAGATGAGTAGCAAAGTCAAAAACTGGTATGGTGTGCAGTAAGTGTATAAAACCGTAGAAGTAGCGGCTTGAGAGGCCGGATAAGATCGAAGTTTGTAGAGCGTTCTCTCTATCGCCGGCATGTTTTATAGCTTGATATCTGCTCAAAGTTGTTAAAACCAAAGATAGTTTCAATATTTTATTTACCACTAGCGACCCGATACCCGGCTTCGCCCAGGTGTAAATTCCAGTTTTCCAATAAAATATATATATATACCTACTCACGAATGACGTGGCTTTCTATTAGTGTTAGAATTTTTAAAATCGGTTCATTAGATCCCGAGATTATCCCTTACAATTTAACAAACACACAAACTTTACCTCTTTATAATATTAGTATAGATTATAATTGCTTTAATTTTAACATTTATCTGTTGACAAGATCGGTTCCCTATCAATCCTGGCTTATATAGTAGCTAGGACTTATGATTTTAACTTAGGTCCACCTTGTGATATTATTGCTGTGCAGAAAGTTTAAATAAAAATTCATATTGTTCTGTTAAGTACTGGCCCTTCGGAAAGCAGAAGTGGTTCACCCAACTCTGTGTGCGGCGACAGCAAACTGTCGGAGTGTGGAGAACGAGGCTGTGAGCTGCTATCCATGGAGTTAATCAAGCGACTTCGCTCCAACTCTTGGTTAGATTTTTTGGCATTAACGTTACTTCAAAAATAATCATTTCCCCTTAAATTTATACTATCTGCTTCAATAAACTACATAGGTAAACCTATACGTATCTTATGATTTATCTAGTTGTTTGCACTTTGAGTTTACCCTATAAGAGTATAATATACCCTCCATCTTAACACTATAAGCCTGACACTAACTTTTAACTCGATATTGGTGCTCAAAATGCGGAAAAAAGAGTCTCTAACCAATCTTAATATATATAAATCTCGTGTCACAATGTTTGTCCTCAATGGACTCCTAAACCACTTAACCGATTATAATAAAATTCGCACACCATGGTGCAGTTCGATCCAACTTGAGAGATAGGATAGTTTTTGAAACGGATTTCGACATCCACGCGGGCGGAGCCTCGGGCAACAGCTAGTTGTATATAAATCATTTTGGTCACGCGCCTTCATTGATCAAGGAGACTCAAGGCTACTGTGGTGGTGTGAATATTTGAAGTTTAGTTTTATAATACCTAATCACCATCATACTCGAAGTGCTGCTGAACAATATAATAAGACATGAAGACTCTATTTATATGATAATTTTCTATAGGTTTGAGGTGATGGACACTTTAGATGATATTCCAAAAGTGTTGGACAAGTTTTGGAGCGTCATCCCAGAAAATCGAATAGCGGATCTTCTGAGACAAGTAACATTTATATCTTTTAACAAGTAAAAATGATTGACTGGCGATGTAAGGTCCTCTTAACTGCTCAACCATTTTTAAACAAATTATTTTAGATTTCAGCGTATATTTAATTTATTGTCGAAATGATGTCGAACAACTTTTTTGCTGACCATTCCATAAAACTTTATGTCAAATTTCTTATCTGCAGGTAATCTGTCACATAGAGTCCCCAAGAACTCAAGTGGCTCGCACTGCGTGCAATACCCTCGCTTCTATACTGACAAACACCAACTACACCAAGAAACCCGTAAGTTCATATTGTGAAGATTTTAATAGGTCTGTTATTTTTATGTGACGTTCTTGCTCACAGAAGAAAAAAGACATCTACAAGTAGAAGTAGCAAGAAGGGTTGCGTCGCCAAAAAGTTAAGTGAAGATGAAAAAAAAAAAGCGTTCATATCTTATATACATAGATTAATAGGTACTTATCAAAAACTAAGTTTGTTTCAGTGAAATAAGGTGTGTAATTATACTTTTCCTATATTTTAAAATGGTACAATATTGCATCCAATGAATAGTATTAGAAATCTGTGTAAATGTATTTTTTGGCGACAACGATTTCTTTGTATTTTTACTTAGATACTTCTACAAATGTCTTTTAATGTTCTGTGTTCTTGCTCGATAAGGCCGATAACGGTTCTTGTGTCAATTATCCTAATGCCCTGGCCGACTGTTGCTCACCTCACTATGCTTATCCCACTGCTTCCACCTTACTCTAGGAGAGGCGTGATATAACTCCATACACATAATTAGAAATTTACATTCTACGAGGAATCCAGAAACAATACATACCTACTCCGTCATTCTGGACTTACACATAGCTCTATACTCTCATTAAAATTGCAAGCCTGCCAATTTCGAGAGCTTTGACTTGCCAATTTATGCTACATCCAGATTCATATAACATACATAAAGTTGCACGTCTCCCATTAGGGTAGGCAGGGACTACATTGGTAAAAGAAACGGAACACATAATGCCAGAATCGTAGCAAGTGGAAGGATTTTGTCTCTGCCGACATCGAGATTGAAAAAAATAAACGTTAAATAACTATAATTCTGAGCAAATATATTTGTAACTGCAGGACTTCTATGAGGCTGTAACGATCCTACTGACCAAGACTGGTAGCTTCAGTCGGCCCGTGCGGCGCGCCGCGAACATGGCGCTGGATGACATAGTCTGTAGAATGGACCTGAGCCATGTGGTCACAGCTCTCTGTATCCATGGCGTTAGGTGAGTTAGTTTGTTACATACATACCTACATAACTACCTGTTGCTCACTGTTCACCCTTCCCCTTCCTCCCCACGTAGGATACTGAAATAATCTCTAGATTTTCTAAATTAATGTTGCGTATGGCACATGGCAAGGTATTTAAGTATAGTAAGAGCCCCACATAACTACGCGGCTTTTCCGTACTGTTCGGTATGCGGAAGGTAATTTTTTTCCTGACAAATCATGCCATAATACTTTTCCTAAAAACCATACGTAGTACCCGAAAATAAATTACGAATAAGGAAATGGCGATTTGTGAAACAATAGTTGATGTCAGATGATTTTTTCTGTTGTGCTTGCTGTGGTTTTCCCTAGCGTCTATAATAATAATATGGGGTTCTTCAAGAAGGGTATTAGAAGGTTTTTACATGGTCGGCAGCGCGAGTGTGACGCCCCTGGTGTTGCACACGTCTCCGTGCCGTGACCTTATCTGCCACCTAAGTGGATTAAAAACATTATATACGTATTATTACTAATAGTATATTGTTTCATAGTCACAAGAGCGCACTAGTGAGATGCGCGTCAGCTAGACTATTGGTGGTGTGTTGCGCGCTAGGGGGCGGAGGGCGCGACCTGCTGCGCACGCGGCCGCCGACCGCTGCCTGCGCACGGAAACACGCACTACGCTCCCTTGCCGCGCTCTTGGACGACAAAAATACAGAAACCAGGTGAAGTATATGTACTATCGGGAAGAATAATGAGAGTCTGGCTAAGATCGGCATGCTACGCCTTTGTAGAGCGAAGCGTTCTCACTATCACACTATAGGACTACTGCTTGATATCCCTTTAGAGTAGACTCTCACTCTTCTTCATGACGAACGTGCCAAATAAAAAGCCGAGAACCGTACATTTTTGACTTATTTAACAAATAAGTACCCACCTAAACCTTAGTTAAGCCTAGGGTTAGCATTTATCCTAAATAAATCCCAAACAATTTTTTCCCCGGCTTTGGCGATGAATAGAAATTTCAGGATAAATGCACAATAAAGTAATAGGACTATTTTCAACAGAAAATACGCTGAAAGATTGTACTCTATGCTGCGGCCACTAACGAACTTCGAGGCTTTCTACCTCACTGATGTGGAAGTAGACCTTGCTTCAAGACAGATGAAGAAATACGACCATGTCTTGTGTAGCACGCCGGATAGTAGGTGACGTGGCGAACAAACAGTGACGTACCTATTTGTTGTGACTTGTGACACATTTTGGGCTCGCAGTCTTACGTAGTCTTACGAAGTCTCAGTCTTACATAAATGCCAAATAGCAAGGTTCATTCACCTTTATATTATGTAGTAAGTGTTCGCCATATTGGCCGAATGCTAATACCTATGACTGCTAAAATTTGCCCTATGCTGCATCTTAGTTGTTCTAGCCTGCTTAAACAATGTATTTCGAATCTTTTAGTGCTGTTCTGATTGACATAAAATATATTAATTTCATCAAAAAAATTCAATCCAATATAATTTTAAATGGTGGATACTATTTGGTGACTCTATGAGAAACTATTGTCTACGTATATCTGTGTGTCTAATGTAAAGTCTAGTTTTACCAATAAGAAATAATTTATTAATTGGCAATTATCTAAATTAATGTTATAGGCTATTATTAGGTTACTTGTGAATGAACATATCGACCGTTCTGTCTAAAAGAGTGCAAGCTACAACTACAGTTGATAGGAAAATCACTGTGATAAAGGAAAAGTTGATGCCGCTTGCGACATTTTGCCTTTCAACCGTCGTAATACATTTTGAATTGCTTACTCCCGAACAAGTAGCATTATGAAACAATCTTTGTAGATAACGGTTTGATTTTTAATCAGTTGTGCGTTTAGCCACTGATTGCGTGTTACCTATATTCATTCATAAAACTAATAATTTTATTATATCGTAATGATTTTTATTTCCATTCGAAATTGTTTTCGTGTAACCTATTTTAATATTTCGTGTCATAGTTTTGTAAATAATTGTTTTTGCACATTTTTGCATTTATTTTTGGCTGTTTTTGTAAACATTATGACGCGTCACTAGATACTATTTGTATAACGAATATTGTAAAATACGATGACATTCTCATTTTTAATAAATGTTGTAGATATGTCGGCGATGGATAAATGAAAAAATGGTTTTATTTTTGTGCGATAGAATAGAATACATAAAAACAACCCAATATTATTCGTACTTATGTCATAATAACAAGTCTATTACAAGTGGCATAAATGACTTTTAAAGATAAACTTTGAACTCTTAACCTAACGTTCATGTTATATCGCCATCCCCAAAGAAAATAACCTAAGAAACTTCTAGAACGTCTTCTAAGGTAAGGCCTCCAGGCAGCGACCAAATTGTCGTGATATAAACGTTCTTTTGTCGATCACGCCTAGCGACAGGCTTCAAAGTATAAGTCAATAATCATTTACTCTGTATAGACCATTGAAGTGCCTCGGAAAGCACTTTACGCCGTCGGTCTCGGTTGCCATACACAAACATCTATGGCAGTCGTTACGGGTAGTTGGAGCCCTAAAAAGTCCAACAACAACTGTTAAGCTGCAATGCTTCGATATTGCCTAATGTCACCATTGGGTTGTGAAGGTCAGATGGCAGTCGCTTCACGGAAAATATCGAGGTCCAGCCAAATCCGCAGTTAAGACTGGTAAAGCGGACCCCAGACTCCCGAGGTGAAAGCTTTGGATATGGTTGGATAACGCTAGGTTGAAGAAAATATTTGAAACAGCAATAAAAGAAGCCAAACATAAGAAAACTAGAATAATAATTATTAGCATATGGACCACCGCACCAGTACGCGACCATGTCCTGAGAAGTCTTTAGCAAGAAAGGTAAGGGTGAACGGGTGGATCCACCCCAGCAGAAGCAGGCCGTGGCGGCGGCGGCGCGCGAAGGGGCACCTTGCCGGAAATGCCTTTTGGGCTACATACACCTCGACGTTTGAAGACTCAAAGTGGCATGCGGTTTCAGTCACTTCAATTCCGACATATTCGTCCCCACTGGCAACGGAGTTGGTATCCGTGGGGATTGCCACGCGGAAAAATGACATTTTTTATATTCTAATCATGTTTTCATTAGCTAAGAATCATATTTTTAAATACTTACCTATACCTACTATTTTTTTATGAGTCAACAGCGATTTAGTCGCAACTGTATGTATTGCTGCTTAAATTAGTGCGTAGGTATGTAAAGAGACATGCGCTCATGCTATCGCTACGGCCGGCATGGCATTGGTCGCAGTGCGTAACGTAACCTAATAAATAAAAACTAAGTCGCAGCTCGTTACGACTGAATTTTTGCAAAGTGCTACAACAAGTCGTTATTACCACACTTAAAGATATATATGACTCGCTCTAGGTATTTTAAATTATTGAGTAATAATAAATACACGTGCGGACACAAATTTATGCGGACTACGAATTGCGCACGATTTTTTTCACACGAATACAGTCCTATAATAGCTACTGATTCTATATGGATAGTCCAAGAGTTCGTGAATGCTAGACCTGCGTGTATTGACCTAAGGCTACAGCGACATTTCACCACATCTTCACTTACCATCAGGTGAGATAGCGATCAAACGTAAGCCTATCTTGAATAAAAAAACATGCTATTATTCCCGCAGGATGCTGTAAAATATGAACACAAAAACCGGGCTATAATAATTCCACTTTCAAATTTGTGTTTTGCAACAGAAGTCACTAGATATGTACACCACGGTGCGAATTAATATCACTCTAATGTTTTGTGCACTATTATGGAGGCCATAGGTGTCCCTATGGAATTTGTATGGAGCTAGAGAAAAACAGTTACAATAGCATAGATTGTTAAAGAATGACAAGCATCATAAGTACTTATATGAAAAAGCAGATAGATACTTACTGAAATATCAAATTAAGTGTGAAAGTATAAAAAAACACTCCTTGAAATGAAGATTTTGCTATCTAAACTAAAGCTTTCGCGCACTATTTCTAATGAATTTGCATTGATTGATATTTTTTATATCAAATTTTTATCACACTACCCGGTTTTGAATTGTCAGAGCAGAGTGATTCATTGTAGGTAAAATAGAACAAGATAATTTCATAATATTAATTAATTAGATACCTAGTGTTGTAGATACCTAAAATTTGCATAGCCTTAAATGATATGGACTGATGAATGTTCTGTGTGTAACTTTGGCTCCACCTAGCCAAAGGCTGTTTTTCCACCAATAATATGCAATGCGATGATGCGTAGCGAAGGATATTATGTGTCTTACTTACTTCGCTTCACTTTCCGTTTTCACTAGAGCTGCGTTGAGGGTGTCTCCCACTTGATGGAAATGCCGTCCAGATTTTAAGCATCCGACGCCAAAATAAGTAATTTGCTTAAGGAAGATGGTTTCGACACGGAATATCCGCGAATTCCGTCAAGTTTAGCGTAGGCCTTGATTTCACAATTACCATACGAAAGTTACGAATTTTCATATTCCTTGGTTTGTTTATTCAAAGTAAATCAATTAATGCTCTGGAGTTCTTAGCTGAGCCGCAGGCTGAGCTATCCGTTGAAGGGTGAGAAAATTGAAACAAACGTTATTCCAGATATCAAATTGTTTTTAATATACAGTACGAGTATATAAGTATCTCTCGCAATCTCTCTCCAGGTTTTATCTTAAATTATCTTATTGTATTAAAAGACGTACCTACGCGATGTACCTACGCGAATGACTTGGTTCAATATTATTGTTAGGTACCTGCAGATAGCCTATTTACTCTCCTTTTATCACAGACTACGCGGGTAACCAAAACACACCCATGTTTGGATTGCTTTCACTACGTCATCTGGAGTTATTAAGATTAATCGGACTCTGAATGTGAATTTCCCGATTTAATGTTAGCGTTTCGCCATTAATGAATAATTCTATAGAAAATAACTACCTATTTCACTTAACATAGCTGCATTAGGATGTACCTACCATTGAGGTATAATGCCATTGAGCGTTCGTCTGCTAAATCCAGCTAAGTCAGAGGTTGGAAGTCTGATTTCCCCTCGGTGCAAATATCTCTATTTCTATTAGCCGGGAAGTTCCTACGTAAAATGTTTATGTAATTACAAAAAATGTAAACAAGCATCTTAAAAAAACGTATCATAAACTATTTAGATTTACCTTATGTCTAGATTGCGCTGTGTAGAATATTATACAATATACTTGGCTCAGTTGCAGTGATCTTGCTGTGAATACCATTAATAAATAAAAAAGAAGAAGAATATTGGACGTGGCATCTATCTATAATGTTGACTCAACTGTGAAACTTTATAATTGTCATTGGAGTGACCTTTACCTAATAACATTGGTTAGTAGTTAGTGACATTCAATCTATATAGTAAGTTTCATTATCAGCGTTTTTTTTTTAATCTAGATAGCTAACATTAGTTTTTTTATACACGATTAAGATCCTTAATCCTGCTGCAAATAATATAATCTAAGTTTATTGTTTGCCACAAACTTTAGTAGGTAACTTAATTTAATCAACTCATTCTCTGCCTGCATAGGTGATGAATTTGTACACTTCTAACCCTCTCGAATTACTCTTCCTCTATTACTCAAAGGTTTGCTGGTAGAGAACTCATTTTGAGTTAAGCTCGCATCGTATGATGTATAAAGACATCATTTGTATTTATTAACTGTATTAATACAAGTTTGTTTACAATAAAGAATTAAATAAAAAATGAATGTACCTGCTATCATCTCAAATTAAAATCCTTTCAAATTTTATACAATCAATATACCTATCTGTTAAGACGACAATTGATATGATACATGTCACGAGTATGAGTTTGCATCTTTACTACCGAGTCAAAGCTAATTGCCCTCTAACATTTCTATTTACACTTACGTAGATATATGTGGTGAACTCAGCTGATATATTCCCTTATAAGCGTGAGGCCCCTTCAAGTGCAGACGCACTCATCCAGTGCCGGCGTACTAGTACCAAGCCTATTGCGATAGGATTGAATAATATGTACAATATTGATAACTTTCTAAAAGTGTTAAAATTTATTAATAAAACACTTATCTTAAGATAAGATTTGACCTAAGATTACCCTGACGTAAGTTTATGTAATAAACAATAAGAGCTTGGAAACTCAAGTTCAATAAACTGAAAACACGATTCGTTTCAAACCGCTAAAATAGACAGTCTAATCCTTCTCGGCTTACGAACACTTCGAGTCGTGACTCTCGGGAAGTCCCAACAACTTAAACTATCTTGGAACCCGCAGTGAAATAAGTGTGCAACAATTACACATCTCAAATGATCATGAAAGTTTGGTGTCCCACAAGGCAGTATACTAGGACCATTACTATTTAATTACATGCAAACGATTTGCCAATAGTCAAAATACTAAGTTATAGCTATGTAACCTATAACTTAGAACAAAATGGCTTGTCTGCCACCTAAGTGGTATAAAAAAATGAAAATATTGAACCAACTGTAAACCAAGCTTTTGTAGTTCTTACTAATTTTATCATGGTAGGTATTTGTTTTTATTCTCACAATCACATTTTTTGTGACTTTCAAAGAAATGTTGTCTGCGTTACAATTATGCTTCGCGACCATTGACAAATTAATCCAAAATAAACAGGTACCTATGGACCTAGTATAGGTACTTCCTTGTGATACAGATACACCAAATCGTTCATGAACGATTTGGTTTGTCTGTGATTTGATGAATCATAGTCTGTGTGATTGTTTGCCACTCTAGTAGTCTATAATAAATTGATACTTCAGCTTATAATAAATTATATACTGCCATTATCTGTACGTCCCACCCACGTTGCATATCTATATGACAGTGAAAAGAACCGCAGGTCGGAGGCCAAAGTAATGTCAAACCCGCAAACCGGCACAAGCTGATACCAGCTTAATCTTTATACCGGGGCAATAGGTTTCAAATCTGTGTAAATCGAGATTTACTATTCTTTGTCATAATAATCGTAAGATTCAACTTATGTCAGCTTGTGGGGCCCCGATAGCTCCGTTTCTAGTTCATTTATAGTAAAGAATAAACTTGTGTAAGTATGTAGATTTATCAGGCTTTAAAGTGCGAAACTTTGGGATTCTGGCAATTTTTTTACTTAATATTACGCTATTGTAGACCCCGTACTGCTTTGTGAAATCTTCATAATAAACTGTAATTTTTCTTCAAGTTTACATAATATAGGGGTATACTGTGCACACTTGAAAATAGGAATTAAAGCTAAGTCCACACGGGTGAATTTGCAGGCAGGATTAGTTAAAAATATTTGATGACTTGTTTCCGTTTCTCATGAATTTACTGCGACAGAACTTGCGGGTTCGATTACCGCTCAGCGCAAATATGTATCTGTATGAATATGTCTATTTACATTAGCTTGGATATTTTGTGAATAACATGTTGTATTCGTAAAAATAAATGTATATTAGCATGTGTTTCTGCTCTCTAGAGAACACTAGGTATCTATATATAGGTAAGCTATGCTATGCTATTTATGTTAAGCACTATATTATGTATCCTAGAATCTAGAATGCAGAATATAATATTAATTTAGTGATTTTTGCCAACCACAATCAATCCATTTTGTTTGCTGACAAATTCTTCCATTAGCTGACGATAATCATTATAATCTTGCTAGGAGAGAAGCTTACGCAGGCAAAACTTAGTCAATAATCATTGTTGATCTGTTTCAAGCTATTTGTGAATGACGGTCGCTTCCTAACACAAAGATTTATTGCTAAAGACTAACGTCACATCTGCGCGTAGGTATGATGCAGTTCAATTAATTTTATTAGTCGCTACGCATTGATAGAGCTGTAGCGTACGTATTTGTTGTATTACCAATTATCATACATAGGTAGGTACATATATTATCATACGAGTACATGTGTATCACAATGTGATGCACTAGGGTAGTTGACTGTAAAATCAGAACAGGTTATTTTTATTAAACGTGAAATAGGCCAGTAAAAATAGGCTCTCATTCGCAGGGGAGACGCTGCTGCCTGCGGCAAATGCCGGCCGAGGCGGAAGTGGCCCTCTAGAGGGCTGCTCGGAGGCGGAGAGCCTCTGTGTCCCTTTGACTAGCAGAGGGTAAAGTGGAGAGCCCGCCTCTCTTTTTGGGAAAGTTCGTAAATGGTCTGGGGTCATTGGGGTACGAGGGAAATAAAAAGCGGTGCTTGCTACGTGTGGCGTAGCTGTAGAGCATTCGGCCGTAGAGGTCACAGGTTTCATAGCCGCTCAACGCAAAAACTGATATAATGCATGAATTAATTATTCATTTTTAGTTATGAGTTATATTATTAGGTATGTGTTATGAATATCTTAACATGTCTATCCGCATTCTAGAACCCATAATACAAGCTAGTTAAGCTACTTTCGGTTTAGATTTTTTTTTTTATTGGCAATAGGCTCGCGTTTGACTACGTCTGACACCGATCAGTTACAGATTTATTATTATGTATATAGATTTAAAGCAGTAGGTATTCCTAGTAATACCTGCTGGTGCTATTTTGGCGACTAACATAGCGAGGGGTGTGGTGCGTGGATAGACTTCATATTATTGTATGGAGTGAATTGCCATCATGTGGCGCCTAATTTAGATAAGCTATATCTTATCTAATTTTAACTACCTTATTAAAAAGCACGATAATTATAAAATTTATAAAGAGTAAAGATAAAAGTGAATAATTTGTGATATTCTAAAAACATAAAAAAATTAAAAATAAAATCAATAAAAATAAACTCAATATTGAGTTAAGCTCGCCTTTGTACATAAAGCTTATTGTGATATTATGATAAATTATTTACTGCGTGCACAATAAAGAATTAAGAATTAAGAAAAATCTGTTAATATTTTTTTAACCACGTAGTGAAGGAGGTTGGGAAAACAATGGAGAAAGCTGTAACTAAGTATATGTTGCGTTAGGTATAATATAACGAATAGCAAAAGAGCTATATTATGCCATTTCGTATTAATGCGTTTTTAATGCACTTAACAACAACAAATTAACTGACTGTTGCCCGCAGCACGCAGCTCCGTCATCAGCTCCGCTTGACAGTCATCTGCCCTATTACGAGTATAACAATGTTGCCTACGTTGTGATAATACTTACATTGTATGGTACCTACATATAATAAAGAAATTGTATAGACTTCTTGTCTATACAATTTCTTTAGGCATTTTATCATTTAATCTTCTTACGAGTTATCTATTTTGGAAACATACAGTGGATAATTAAAAACAAATCATTGCTTATTTATATCATACAAAGAGATCTTTACAGAAAAATAATGACAATATTTGGATATTATCGATGGATCGAGTGATATTGTATCGAGTTTGCAGCAAAGCATTTAATGTACCTAATGCAGATTATAATCATAAGTACCTAATTAATTAGGTAGGTACCTTTGTTTTTCTAGTACAAAGGTGATAATATCATTGAGCCTCGTCATCATCATCCGAGCTTCAATCCTGGCTGCATCAAAAACTTGTATTTTGTAACCCGGGCCAGATCACTTACACCTTTTTGTAGGGATTTAGTTTATTTTGGTCTTAACCCTCCAGCACTAAGAAGAAAGCTTGTCCCAGAGCCTCGTTCGCCAATGAGCAAATACAGCGGCTGAGATATTTAGCCTAGGGCCTAAAAATCTTATTTTAAATAAAGTTTTCGAGCCATGGAGTCAAGATCTCTGGCCTAGGAACTCTGGCAACACCTCTCACCGCCAATTGAAATACTACACTGCAGACATAGCATTTTCAAGCGCGATTTTTGTAAGGTATATGGGAGTAGGTAAATAGGTACCTACCTAATTAGGCAGCTCTTTATACGAATTGATATTTGTATGATGCACTGGGTAGGTACCTGAGTTAAGATATTACCCCATATCATTAACTAGTAGAGACCCATCATTATTTTACATTCTGATCTGACGGAAAAAATATACGCATATAATATAACAGTATATTTGTCCAAATTAATCGGAGTGTTTTCACACGTCAGGCCTAAAATGGCCAACACGACGCCACATGATGGCCGCCACGCCCGAGAGAACATTAAGTTACACGTCACAGATTTTTACAGACTTGCTACAATGGATTGATAGTCATCGAGGCATCATATTATTATAGTAACACTATAGTTACTGCTTCTAGTTTCCTTATACTCGTAATAGTTCTAACAAAACTTTTGTATAGTTTTCTCTAAGTGAGGGCAAATTTCATAAAGTTTGCCGATCAAAATTCGAGTTAATATCTACAATGTATGTTAATAAGTAGATATTATTTTCATCTTCTGTGGGGTTTATCGAGACAATAAAAAACCTGTATTAAAGAACAAAAAGGATGAATATTCTAAACATAGGTACTTTAGAGAACAAAAACACTCGATTGAGTTAAATAACGTTTAAAAAACATTATAAAACGTGTGATTCCATAACTGACGAAAACCGTTACGGTACGTGCCATAACTTACGAAACTCCATCGCTGTGGCGATGGACGTCAAAATTTTGTAAAACCGCATCAAAATACCAAACGGATTTTGATGCGGTTTTTTTATTAGAAAGTTCTTACTTAGAATAAAAATTTACCGTATGTTTGGTTGTAATTGGTTAAGTTTTTTTTTTTTATATAGGACACGTCAAAACGACTCCACCTCGCCTGATGGTAAGCGAAAGGCAAAGTCTCAGGACTGGGGCCACCACCACATACACCGGTAGTGCTACAGTGGCGGCCCTCAGCTTGACGGCCTCATCAAATGCTTTTTCACGCCCCGCTTAAAGGCCCCGGGACTATAGGTCTAAGTAGAACCGGAGATATTATGACCAAAAACGACCTAAAAACGAAGCGCGCGCGAAGCCACCGGTATCAGCTTGTATAAAAAGTAGCCTATATGTGCCCAGAACTATGAACTACCTACAATCGTATCAAGTTTGATCAAAATCCCTCCAGTAGTTTTTGATTTTAGCGTGAACAAAAATTTGGTGCGGAAAAACAGAGACAGACAAACAAACAGACAAAAATTCTAAGAATCATGGTTTTGGCATTTATTACATTCATAAAGTCCCCTAATTTTTTTTTTCTCATATATCTTCCATGTACAGACACCGATCAGTTACAGATTTATTATTCTATGTATAGATAGATCTGCCGTGTCAGGCCAATATACTGTAACTTAAGATACATGAGTTACGCGTAACAGGTGTAATTCGTATTATTTTAACGTCCTTTATACATAGAGCTCACAATTTTTTAAATATCTCCTACCAATTAGTAGTATGACACTACCATATAACTCACGTAACCATGATTTTACCCCATCCGGTAACGGTAAACTGCTGTATCTTAAGATACAGTGATATGCGTGATAAGTTATAAACACTTAAGCGAAATTATAACTCCGGTATCTATTAAATACATGACATAGCCGTGACAGGGTCGTTCAAGTGCATGCAAGTCTTTCTCCTTTCCCGGTCGCCGGTTACGTGGTCTTAGTAATTTATGTAGGACACGTCAAAATAACTTCACCTAGCCTGATGGTAAGCTAAAGGCAAATTCTCAGGACCGGAGTAACCACTACCAACACCGGTAGTGCTACAGTGTCGGCCCTCAGCTTGACGGCCTCATCAAGTGCTTTTTCACGCCCCGCTTAAAGGCCCCGGGACTATAGGAGGAAGGAAACACATGCGCTGGTAAAGAATTTCAAGTCTTTATGGTGCGGCAAATAAAAGAGGCACCGACAGCAAACAGCTTGATTCTTGATGAAATTGAGTGCACTGTGTGAGAGTGACTCAGCCTGGCACGTTTAGTTCTGTATAGGAAAGGAGAGGGTGGGATTAATTGGAAGAGCTCATCAGAACACTTGCCATGGTAGAGGCGGTAAAAAACTGCCAAAGAAGCAATGTATCCTACGTAGGGTGTTGGTGACTTCAGGACTCTCAATAATACGAACTACACGTCGCTGCAACCTGTCGAGAGCATCTAGTAAGTACTGTGCAGAGCCATCTCAAAGATGAGAATAGTATTCCACGCCGGAACGAATTTGTGCCTTGTACAGAAGACACCGCTGCTACCGGCGTGAAAAACCGCTTCATCGTGTTCAGGACTCCGAGTTTACGCGAGGCCGTTTTAATGATGCTCTTGATGTAGTTTTTGTTGTTCAGCTTGTAGCAAACATCAATGCCGAGTATAACGGGACTATCCTGCAGTGGCAATGGGTGTCCCGAAGAGTAGGGAGGAGAAAAAAAGAGATACCTTTGCTGTAAACGCACAGGCCTGCGTCTTCTTGGCATTGAAGTCGAATAGGTTCTCAGAACACCATTGGGAAATTTGCTTCAGGACCCGGTCAAGCTCAGTGACAAGAAGCTGTCTTTTTTCCTCGATGTCAGCCTGTCTGACCGCAGGGAGACCGAGATATCGTCCATGAAAGGTAGTATCATCTGCATAGCAATGGATGCTGACTGCTGACAGCATGTCATTAATATTGCACAAGAAATAGAGTGGGCGACAAGACGGATCCCTGTGGTAGCCAGCATTAACTTGCAAGAACGCCAATGCTTGTCCGTCGCAAAGCACTGAATGCGACGCTCCTGCAGGTAGCTATCAATCCAGCTGCACAATCGAGGAGGCAGACCAAAGGCAGGCAGCTTGGAAAGAAGCGACCTGTGCCAGACTCTATCGAAAGCCTTGGCGATGTCAAGGCAGACTCGCCAGTGACTCACCATGCTTGTCCATAGCGTCATCCCAAAGATGGGTAACGTACGCTAGAAGATCACCCGTTGACCGTTTCGGTCTGAAACCATACCGCCGATCATTAATTTTATTACGGAGGAATCCTCTAGGTGCCGCATGAGCTGTGCGTTGATGATATGCTCAAAAACCTTGCAATGAGGTGACGGCTATGGGCCGATAACTATCCGGGTCAGACCGGTCCCCTTTCTTGGGGATGGGCTGTACACTCGCCTGTTTCCATGCCGGCGGAACTGTACCCAAGGTGTAAGATGTGAGGTAGAGTCGCGTAAGCATTGGAGACAACTCAAGCAGTGCGCAATTTCGTAGAACCACCGCTGGAATGATTTTGACAGAGACATGGACATTTTTGAGAAATTAAAGAATCCTTATTTTTGCCTGACTGCGCCAGCGAGGGTAAAGTGTTTCGCGCGTGTGTATGTATGTAGGTATGCATGTATGTAAGTATTATGTATCTAGTTTTCTTTGTCCCTCCTATAGGCCTCTCGGCTGGACGGATTTCGATAAATGAAAGGTGTGCATCTTCTAAGTGTAATAGGGTACATGTAATGTGAGCAAAAACCATAATTTTGATTTGTGGTGCTAAAACGTTGTCAAAAAAAAAATGTACTCAAACTTTTTCGAGTGGGGTATCAAAATGAAGGGAGTTAACAGACGATTTCAATTTCAAAAATATAATGGTTATAATGTCCTGACTACAAAGTATAAAATACAATTAATGATTTATTTTTTATTTTTTAATCATAAATTTTTTGGTTCTACTTTTAAAGTGCCTTTAATTTCCACTGTTTTTTTTTTGGTAATTATGAAGACTGATTTTATTTTAATAAAGCTTTAACATTACATTTAACCGAAGTATTTTACTGTTTAACAGTACACTTGTAGTCAGACCTATTTAAGGTAACTTATAAATAACTGAGTTTAGCATGACTCCTCCGAAAGGATTTATCACAGCTAACTCGTATATCTTAACATACGGGGCATCGCGTGATAGGCAATGTATGGTAGGCTTGCCATGCCTATCTCTGTTATTGAGCTTATTATAATAAATATAGCTATTATTAAAAAAATTCCTACATCCCGATATTCATTACATTAAAATATGTTACATTATTTAAAAATCTCATAGTTATTTCCTTTAAATTTCTTTAAAAACGCAAATATGTGATGAAATCTTTAGGATGCGATTACTCAAAACTATGTTTTTTGAGATAACGTAGATAGGTCTGACACGGCAGAGATGTGATGCGTCCAAAATTCACACTGGAGCCCGGAGTGCGTTCTCCTACTTCTTTCCATAGTTTGGTATTCTTGGATTTTAAGGGAGCGACTATCGTCTGACCTCCAGCCTCGAAAGGAAAGCCTGCGCTAGTTCATGGCCAAGTCACGTCCGTTAATCTCCCATCTTCGAGATTCAACAATAATGTTGTGCTTCGAAGATCGTAGTTTTAAAATAATGTAAATAGATATTTAGCCAATATCAATTTGTAGGTAGTTAAGACAAATGGATAATGAAATAACGAGACAGATTTAATAAGTAACCAATTTATTTTTATCGCCTATAAAATAATTATCTTAAACTAAACAATAAATATTTAATCTACTTAATACATAAAAACCAAAACAATACTACGGTTATGTAACTACAAGTTATGTCTTACTACTATCAGGGTCGGACTGGCCTTACAGTGAGGTGGCATGTGCCAGCCTGCATGGGCCCTTGACCCTACCTTACACTTGGCAGAGAATCTACATGTCAAATAGTTCAAAAAAAATACAAAAATATAAGAGAAAAACAATTGAAAATGGTCATATTCGAGCTCAAAGCTTTCAAAATTTTTGGATTTCTTGACTGATATTTAAAATTAATTAATAAGATTAATATAATTAGAGTCAATCAGGCCCTACTGGTCCAGTCCGACCCTGGCTACAATAAAAGGTACACTACAATTAAATATAGGAACATTCTACATAGTCTACGGAGTACCTTGATAATATCTCTATTCCCTAAATCCTAATATAACAATACTACAATTCCGATATTAAGTACAGATGACTTCTGTCAGGCGGTAGCCTAATATAGGCCGAATACATTTTGTCGAGTCTCCCTCTTCACATTCGACAAAAAAAACTTCAAATTTTCTTGAAAATCTTTCGAATTTTTCACGGTGTTCCTGCGAATCGTTTCTTCGCTGTAACATATCTTCTAGATTATTCCACGACAGTAGACGGATGGAGAATAGCCGTCCATAGCTATATACTGAACGTCGATCTCTACGTTCAGTGTTTCTTTGCGATTAAACATCGCTCGGTACATTCACACCGTAAGCTTAAATTCCATTATGGTAACTGCTCCACCACGTGCGTGAACCGGGGGAAACTGCAAATCTTCAGGAGGCAAAGCGCAAAAGATCGTTTCTGTAACTGTTTGCGCTCTTGACCATTGCGATGAGGCGGACGCGCATCACCCACTTGCACCAACAGCAACACACTCAATACAATGAATAAATAATGGTATAGACGCATGTTGAAGAGTTCTCTATTTATTTTTTCACGAAAAACAAGCTCATATAACTTTGAATATTTGGTAGCTGTTCAGGCTGAGTTTAGCTTTGTTGTTTATCGTTTACCGCTTGCTTGTGCACTGATGGTTGTGTTAAGATTCTCGTTTATATAGGCAACGGGGTTATCTAGCGCGTGGCCGATAACCCGCCTAAACAAGATGGTGATATAGGTTCGATGACTGCGGCTCAATGTCACAGATAGGCATTGTAGTAAAATTATCATAATTAGGTAAACTAGCACGCGCTACCACGCGATTCTACTCGTACTAGAAAAATCTCATGGACAGGAGATATTTCATTTTCTTGCCCCCCCGGTTAGTTGAATTTGGAAAAATTGAACATTTTGGCGGCAAATTATAAGTAAATTGTAGTTAGGTACATGTTATATAATAGTTGATTTCTTAGTATTTAACTACGCTCTTTTATATTGCCATTATAAAAAACCAATGATAAGAATATTCTAAGAATTAAATGCTAATTAAGGCTAATGACTTTCGAACTTTTGTTAGTAAAGAAATAGATATTCTTAGTATCTTCTAATAGAAAATATCAACGTATGTACAGGAAACATCCATGCACAGTAATGTATTCCTGTCCATGAATTCTTGTTTATCTTATTGATTCTTTTTTCTATCCTTTTGGCATCAGGCTGCTCCCTAGAAGTACCTACTTACAACATCCCTATTGGCTGCTCGCTCAATCTGCCAGTGCAGCATAAAAAATTGTTGTTCTTTTCGTTTTTATCAATATCAGATCGATGATTAATTGATTACTAAAATAATATAACAAAAATATCTTCGATGGCACTAATTTATTTCTACGAAAGTCTAAATATTTCTATACAATAAGCGCTTTATGTAAATACTTACGCTCACAATACGGCCTGATAACATTCTAATTAGTGGAGTCGTGATTGTGAATCACTTTCTGCTCAACCTACCTCAATTTCTTTCCCGCTTATCAGCCTTCATAATTCAGTGATAAGGTAACACAAATTTTTATCAGTTTGGCGATCTCTCTTCGCATATATTTACGTCATCCGTTTCTATGAACACACCCAATTATTTGCATATAATTTAGATAAAGAAGTCGCATAGTTTAACGGTTTATCTTAATCCACAACTGATGCATTTGTTTACACTATTATATATATACAAGTACCTAGTTATCATCTATAAAAGTAAATCTTTCTAGCCCATTAGAGTTCTGGCTCTAGAGGTAAAGCAAATTAAACTGTAACACGTAGACATTTTACATATAATAGATTGCACGACTGAATGTGCTAGCCGTAGCGTAGCGTTACGAATCAAGCCAGCCTACGAGCTAAAGCTGTCTGTATTGCTTATTACTAAGCCATTCAACAGCTTCATTTTTAGAGTTTCGTGCCCAACTGAGTAAAAAAAACCCTATTTTGTAAGTACTAAGATTAATTAAGTACCACAATCAGGGATGGGATGTGTTATTTAGGTACCTACATAATTAAAAAGGTATGCAGTATACCTAGGTACGATTGACATTACATTTGAAGCTTTAGCAGCTAAAGCTTCAAGTGACGTCAATATAATTGATAGGAGTATCGTTCGTTATAAAGTAATTACAATGCCCCTTAACGACTTTTTCTTGTGAATTGCCAATGGCGCAAAATTGTGACCTATGGGCTAATTTTCATGAAATAGGATATTAGCATCGGAATATTATTTATAAATTTTCAATGCGGCAGTAACGAATTGGCTAAGGTTTGGAAACAAAAACTTGAGTTTGAAATCCCATTTATAAACTTGGTCATGTCAATCGTACCTAGGTATACTGCATACCTTTTTAATTATGTAGGTACCTAAATAACACATCCCATCTCTGATCGAGGGAATGAATCTTAATACTTATATACCTAATAGGGTTTTTTTTACTCTTTGGGCACGAATGCCTAAAAATGAAGCTGTTGTATGGCTTAGTAATAAGCAACACAGACATCATTATCACCGTGTGAATGAATCTTGCTATTATTTGTTTATTTTTTCTGTTCTTTTTATCATCTTAATTTATAATAATTTGTATTCATCCATGTTCCTACTTTGTTTCTTATCAATTGTGAAGTTTGGTTACCTAGTTACCTACCACTTTAGTTTAATTATTGACAGTTACTTTTTTAAACTATAGTACCTAACAAGCACACGGCCCAAAGCTTGTTCGTAATATTGTACTACTCTACCATACGGTATCAATACAAGTATGATATATTTGTACTGAACCAAAGTCCATTTACATTGTGTAGTTAGCCTTTTTAATGCTTTACAAACCATTCTGGTAAGAGTTAACTCCATAGAAATAGTCTATGTAGGTATAGGCCACAACCACATAAATGTCACCAACCAACTCGTGGTCATCAACGCTTATATACGTCCAAACAATCTGCACTTCTGTACAGCCTCGAATGATTTACTTTCAACGTTTCTAGAAAATGGCCTCTGAAAGCGATAGCCGAGGGTCAAAAGTTTGTATCAGCGGGTGGAAAAAAAACGAACACACAAAATGCGCAAGTGAGGCACAATCTGTCATTATCATGACATTCATTCATCGTTTGTGCTTAAGTAGGACGACTTATTACAGATACTGTTATCTGCTATGGACACTTCATTAAAAATGGTCTCGGTGTACATGCTCTGCATGCTGTGTGCCTTACGTAAAGAAAAATCTTCTTATCGTAATAATTAATATTTAGTTCAAACAGGCCTTTGTCTTCATTTTCAATTTTAATGTTTCTAAACCTTTACGGGTATCGCTCCCTAACGCTGACAGTGAAATAACCATGTACGAATTGAAACGTCAAAAAAACATTACCCTCCTTTCTTCGGCAGTCGGGTAACAATATAGTGTCATATCACGTATATCTATTATGACTATTACCGGGAATCCGGGTGAAACCTAAGGGTAAATGGCAAAGTCCAGAAACCCTGACATTTCTTGAACCACAGTCAAAGGACCGGATATCTTGCCGTGGATGCGCAAGGCCATCGCCCCCTCCAGTTCAGAGAATCACTCATAAATACATTGCGCAGCTACTGCGGCCTTAAGCCTGAAATAATAAATACAGTAGTATAGTAATATATAGAAATATAGATTCAGTGTATGCAGGCCTGAAGAATTTCAACATGTGGCCATAAATCACCATAAATACAAACTAGTACAAAATTGGTGACTATTTTAAATAGTCACCATATCTAGGTAATTCAAATTTACGTAGCAGGGTAGTTGCTGAATTCAGGTATATGGTCTGTCACGAAAACGGAATTTATCTCGCACCTCGTCTAGAGCACGGCCGCTTAGTTCTCTCGTTGATATGCCATCTGGCCCACTTAGCTTAAGGGCATCTATCGTACTAACAACCTATTGAATTTGAATGGTGTAAAAATCCACAGCCACAGCCTAGTATAGAGGGAAGTATGACATCTTCATACCTTCATCATTCAGTCTAGCTTAAGTAAACAGAGTCTAAATACAGCACTATAGGTTTAGCGATAAAGCTAAAACGACTGCATTGCATCATCGAGTGTTGGACGGCACTTCAAAGTATTTGTCTAACATCACACCCTTTTGCCCCTCCCCCTTTTCCTAGAACTGTTAAATGATTTTTGTTACAATAGTTTCAAGTCTAATCACAATAGCAATAGACAAGTTTACTTAATGTCCTATCGAATGCCCGGGTTATATTAAAACAGGTACCTACAGTAAAGTTAGGCAGTTACTAAACAAAATTGGTTTGAACCAGATTATGCTTTCATATCTAGAGTTCGTAAGGTTACAACTGGTTCATGAATCAACGTTAGCCAGACGATAATTATTGAGAATAGGAAGAAATTATGATGATTTTTCTATTACAAAAAATGATTTCTTTGTCTACTACTAGACAAGCTGTTGACAAAAACGGTATGAAGAGTGATTCGGCAAAGGGCCTCCAGACAAAGTGCCATTCTATTAGCGATAACGCCAGTGGCAACACTGAACTTTTGTACGAGATTGATATTATCATTATCATGACAACCTTTAATAAAATTTAATTGTGTTTAGTCTGAAATTATAATTACAATTACCTAACACACGTGAATCGATTTGAATCACGTGATACATTTTGAGATGTTCTTATTATCTAGTGAATGATTAAATAGAAACGAATTCGCTTCGAAGCTATTTCACCAATAGAATGTCTCTTGGTCTAGAGGCGAATACCTCCATCCATCTCCCACGGAATATGTCTACAGTTTGATATCTTTTTTCGATTGGTTAAAACCGCATTTATAGTTTTTATATTTTAATGGCTGTTCACGTAATTTGTGCAGTGCAGTTAAGTCTTTACTTAACTGCACTGTGGCGAAGCCAGGGTACTTTTACCATACTCTTGGACTTTTCAAAAATTTATTTCATACAAATCATGTTCTGACAATAACAAACACACAATAAAAAGAATTATTCAATTTAGTGCGGGTGCGTTACATACGTTTCTGTGATTCATTTTTATTTAACCCAAGCGGTTTTAAAAGGGTTTTACCAACTGTCAGTCCTATGTATATGATTGAAAGAACGCTTTACAAAACTGAAGCAGACCGAAACCTATATTGAATTCAGTCATTCATTTGCCATTAGTTTTTTCAAATTGGCAAGAGTTTCTTAAAAGTACGTGTTTTATATAGGACTGGAATGAATTAAGGAAAAAATATCGTCACATTTTCGACCAATATAGGCATGATTTGGAAATTCGGTGCGGTTTAATGACTTCGATTGACATTTCATAACGAAACCTCAGCCCGTGTCACTATTATTAAGTTATGATGTAATCTCACTTCCGTTTTACGTGAATGTCGTCCTTCCATGGCAGCCACATACGATAACTGATAGAATTGTGACACATCACATGTGAAAAACTTGAGCTGAGAAGTTTTATGCTAGATGGATGTGTAAGAGATATATTCCATTTCGCAGAACATCAAACGCATTAGAGTTCCTCAGCGTGACGGCCTTTATATCCCGCTTATCCTGGGATTGTAGGAATACGAAAACATGATGTTGTTAAAGAATTCCAACTCTTTATGATGTGATAAAGTAAAGATGTACCGAACTGCTTCTGAAGCATGGAAATGCTGTAGATAGTGCAATTACTTAAAAGAGTTCATTGGAAAAAAGGGTAGTAGGTACCTACATTCCACAGAAGCATTCCAAATATAAGAACAGTATAGCGGTTCCAAGTTTTTTGGTTTCTGCATACGCAGCAACAAGTTACTGCGCCCACGCACTCCTCTCTCTACTCTTACTGGTTCCCTCCTAACACCCACCATTTTTTCTCCAAACTAATAGATAGTCTAGCAACATATACCTACGACTTTTAGGTACAGGTAAATAAATTGTTTTCTCATTGAATATTATAATATGTAGTTTTGATTTCTGAACAACGAAGACGGCAATCAAGGCAATCAATAAATTAAAGCTACCACTAATAGCAAAAATATATCAGGAAAGTGCCGCACGGTAATGACAGGGTCGCCATTAGACGTTGAACCGACCGATACCTCAGAGTATTTGGGTCAATGAGATCGGCGGAACCTTGGTTCATTTTACTGTAAATAGCGTGGACATTTAGTCTCAGTATCTCTTTATCTAACTAGGTTAAAACGGCGGGCGATCGTTGTAATCTAGTAAGAAATAAAAGCTATATCAGTTAATGGCTTGATGCTTTCCGGTTAGCAACAGAACTCTGGCGAGCAAGGACCTTGTCTAAGATAGTGGTAGACTTCGTTATGATTACAGAAAATTAATTGGATTGACCATACAGTGCACGTAAAGTACGCATGGTACAAATAATTAAAACATCAAATCGGTTTTCATTTGCGAGTTGGATTCGCGCACTGAGGGTTCCGTACAAACTGGATGGAGGAACAAACTAAACGTTGCTAGTATAAAATCGTTGAGCCCACACATCGATATAATAGTTGACCTATTCATTTCCATCTTAGTTTAGGTATAACGATATTCACGAACTATTGGTATAAATTCGTACCAATAGTTCGTTCTAAAACGTGGATACTGACGATGGAGCTAGTCCATAAACTAGCAGTCGCACAGTGGGGCAAGTTATGCTTGGAGTTTCTTTGAAAGATATACTCGTGATTCAAAATGAAATCATTCGACGAAGAACTAAAGTAAAAATATAGCCCGCAGAATAAGTATTACACTTAAGATCATGTGGCCAGGCCATTGGAAAATTGATGACAAATCATTTGTCTCAAAAACGAAACGAAAAGGCGCCATGTTAAAATATACAATTGTAAACGTACTGTGGTTTACTAATAATATTGTTGTTGTTATTTAATACCTTAATCTTTTTATATATCTAGAAGGAAAATTGCTAATTAATTAATAATGCGTGTAATTCTTTCAAATAACTAATCTACAGCTGATAAATATGTTTAATCTGTTTGAATTTCTATCACATGTGGTGTGGATATTTTAGTTATATAACTAGCTGTTGCCCGCGGCTCCGCCCGCGTGGATGTCGAAATCCGTTTCAAAAACTAGCCTATCTCTCAAGTTGGATCGAACTGCACATGGTGTGCGAATTTTATTATAATCGGTTAAGTGGTTTAGGAGTCCATTGAGGACAAACATTGTGACACGAGATTTATATATATTAAGATTTTAAGATAGTGAACCCGGGCAGACGTCATCCTGGTACACTACACAGATTAAAAACAGCGCAATGTTGATATCTAAAATGAAATTTGAAAAAATAATGCTAAAAGTTTAATCGTTATTTAAAATTACCTACACTGCGGCATTACCTACATCAAATTTGTTAATCCATTGTCCCGTTTTCGGTCAACAAATAAATGGCCACGTTAGTTATGCCTACTGGGATTGATATAAAGTATAATCTACGTTATATTTACAATAACTTTTATCATTTATATTGATTTTTGTAATTATAAAACTGATATTAACTGGTTATTACCGATTTGCCTGCTATAGATGACGTATTTGGTTTTATCGTGAATGCTGAAAGGTTGCTGAACGGTTAAAATACCTACGTCTGAAATTACACATGAATTCGTAACTAGCTGGATAATTGACATACTTTTACGCATTCTGAGTTATAGATTGTCTTAATTAGAACAAACTGTAACGTCAAGACACGCACTCGTATTATTCAATATTTTTCCAACTACCCGTAACGACTGTCATAGATGTTCGTTGTATCCAAAGAGACCCATCCAAAAACTAACTGACTATTATTGCTTAACCTTGCAATGAGGTTACCTACTTAGTTACCACTTTTAATTCTAATTCCCTATCTAATTAGGGTACGACTGTGATAAGAAGTCGTTTCTAAACAGAATAATACCTCTCATCCATAAAACATTTTTCAGCTAGGTACTTGGAAAGCTTCTATCAGTTTATAATCATAAATGTTGATGGAATAGGTCACTGTCATAACGCGCGCTCTTGGCTCTTACTCGACTTTATATTGAGATTTGATTTCTAAATAAAATAAAATAGGCTTTAAAACTAGATCAGATCCCTTGTGCTGGTAGTATTCCCGCCCTGAAGTTCTGTGGAAAGCTCTTGCTCGAGAAAACTCCCTGCAACCACAGATTAATAAATAGTTACGTTGCAACGGAGATTGCCACTTCCATCCCTCAGAGAAGAGTTAGAAATTGAGTTTCTCAAAAATTCCACGTGCTACAAGACTACGTGGCTATCATAACGACACAAAATACATATGGATTTCCTATATTATTGGTTACACAGGTTGTATGGAGCCCCACCAAGACCATCGGGCAATCGCACCTGAAAGCCATTACAGCGATCTTTAAAACTTGCTAAGATGATCATATTTATGATAGTTGGCACAGTCCATTTTCCACTGTACCAGTACATCGGACGCTTGCCGTCGTCGACGCTGCGCTGGAAGGCCATGAGGACATTGACCCTGTAACTGAAACTGATGAAACCAAACTTAAACTGTATGAAGCTGTGTATTGGTTCATTAACCTCTGGCTGACGTCATTAAAGTCATAATATCAATATGCTCTTATTGAATTGCGTATAATATATGTAATTGGGTAACTATTTCGTTATCATTCGGCACCTAAGCCCATGATAATTTAATTTTATCCAAATTTTATTTTAATACTCTAATTATAGGTTGATAAACTTCAATCTCTCGTATCAATCATAACTAACTCTGCAAATAATTACTAATTTTTAATGATTGATTGATACTGTAGTGGTTAGCGGCCCGTTCCAGCTTCGCATGGGATAAATCTACGAAGAAATCTACAACCCGTTTAAAAATATTGATCACGTTAATCTGACTTTACCTCGCCTGATGGATAATGCTGAAAGGTAAAAGGAAAGGATGGAGAGGTTATTTTTCGGCAAAAATTACAGACAACGATTACCCTCAGCTTGACGACCTCATCTACTGCATCTCTGGGTAAAATATCGACCATTTAGGAACTCATTTGAATACAACATACGAAATTTCGTCAGTTTCTACTAATAGCTGATTGAAACAAAACTGTATCGCGGTTTTCGTGTTGGAGATAGGTACTAAGTTTTAAGTTGGATTGCACCGAAAACTTTAACGCGTTTAATTCTATTTGAAGTAAGTTATGTCATTTTTCTACTTATATGAATTCTAACGTGAAAGCTCGTGTTATTTTAACTGCTTTTCACTGGTGTAACCTTAGTCAGCTTGAATCACAATCTAAAGAGTAAGATTTTTAGGTTAACAAGATATAGTGCAAAGTTCTATGAGAAGATTAATTTCATGTAACACTACAGAATAATCTAGACAACATCTTGCAATAAATGGCAATAAAATAAGTAGAGGTGGTGGATTAATCCGCGACTTTAGAGCAGACTTGAGATCCATGAGTGGGTAACATAAACAATTAGTGTGCCACAGTTTGCTTATTATTCGTAGTTAGACATAACTGCGCTGAAGGCGGCCAGAAACGGACACTAAACAACAATACATTAAGTATGACCCTGATAATGAAAATTTCAAGATAATTTTCAGACAGCGAAGAGATCAGAATCCGTAACCGATCAGAATTTTTCAGAGGTAAGACATGATGGTATCTCCCATCCTAACTGAGCAGTCCGTCTGGGATTGTACCTCCGCCCTACAGAAGATCGCGGCCCTAATAACCATCGTGTTCAGTAACCAGTATTCACAACTGCATTAAGGCTAGTTTTTGTTATGTGGAAGACTGCTAACGCATTACTCCATGAGGCTTTCGTTATTAATTCAATGAAATCTTTAACATCTATTTCTGAATAACACTGCGTCAAAGAATAGCCCCAAATTTAGTTAATTTGCTAGAGTTACTTAGTACCTAAGTCATAAATCTTCATGACAGGACAGGTAGGTGTTGCATCAGCCATTTTTTAGACGTAAATTCCAAGGTTTTTCATCATTCATACCTACCAAACGCCGAGTTCACAGTTAACTACGCGTTTGTCGGTCACATTTTACAGGCACACCCAACATCACGTTGTATTGCATCATACATGTTCAACCGTTATCAGGTTTCGTCATTTTTATAGGCCACCTGCGTTTTATGTAAAAAATGGCTATTCTGCGTCGTAGTAAATTTGGAGATATTAATAACGACGCTAATCTTGTCGGTGGAATGTCGGATACCTAAGTAAGCAGCTTGCTATATATCTACAACTAATATCCGTGAAGTAAAATATTGTATACCTTTGTATACAGGGTGAATTTTTCAAAAGGGCTTGGATGGCCAAATCCGAAACTATAAGGAATAGCGAAAAATGCTCAAAGGAGTCACGAGCCCGATTTTGATGAAACTTAAAACCTCATCATTAGATTTTTGAAAAACCAATAATCCTAGCTAGGAATTGAACCTGTTGCTTTTGAAAAAAAAACACACCCTATATTATTACACCATAAGATAGTGTTGCTATTAAGGATCTTATTCTGGGAAGTAATGTCATACCGCAAACTAAAGGAAAGAGCTCATCTTTAACAAAATACGTTTTAGTTTTCTTACATTAACTGATTATTTGTTCAAAATGTAGACCATTGTTTTCAATACATAGCTGGATTTGAGACCTCAAGGATCGTACTGCATTCAATATCAGAATGTTATTGATTCCGTTTAGAATATTCTCCAAAGAATGTTTTAAATCATCAACTGTATCTCTGTATCATGTGTCTTTGTAAATTTCGTTTTTGACATACCCCCAGGGAAAGTAATCTAAAGGAGTAAGATCCAGGGATCTCGCTGGCCAAGGCACAGGACCATAACTTGCAATAAAGTTGTCGTCAAACTGCTGAATCAAAATCTCTTTTTCGGCTATTATGGGCTGGAGCCGTCTTGTTTAAAAAAAACATCAATCATTATAATCATTCTGAGTATAATTTAAAACACGGAATAGTTACGATCTTTTCTGGGATTTCGAACGAAACAAATAGGTACATGAAACATGAATTTTATTAAATTCCAAATTTTCCTTAAATTTGCCGTATATCATTTCTTCGCAGAATTTGTTCCTTAACAGCGACACTATCGTATGGTGTAATAATAAAGGGTGTGTTTTTTTTTCAAAATCAACGGGTTCGATTCTCAGCTAGGTTTATTGGTTTTTCAAAAATCTAATGATGAGGTTGTAAGTTTCATCAAAATCGGGCTCGTGACTCCTTTGACCATTTTTCGCTATTCCTTATAGTTTCGGATTTGGCCATCCAATCCCTTTTGAAAAATTCATCCTGTATACATATAATTATTCTGAAAAGTTGGTTGAGTTACAGAAGGTAGAACGATGTAAGTATCTTCATTGGTGAAGAGCATTCCCTATCACTACCAATTTAAACCACGACATGAAATGCATTGTGGTGATCTGGTTTTAAATAAATGCATAAGAGTTTATGTACAATACATAATATTATAACAAAAAGTGGAAAAAGAGTTAGGGTTGTGCGAAAAAAACTTAAAACTTAAAATTAAAATCCTATTTTTCGTGAGGAAATCTTCACTTTTTTCATTCAGAAATCCCCACGCATACCAACTAAACCGTACGCCATCTCGTGCCGACAAACACCGGTATGTAAGGTGACCCAAATGGTTTTTCCCTCGCACCCTAGCGCTCTAAAAGGGGTCTCACTGGCCTCACTAAGATCGTTCGGCCTGACCGACGGACAAAAGGCTCTAATGAAGGTGCCCTTTGCGAGGTTGGGCGGTCAGACAGCAATTCTACTCATGTTATGTTTTAATTTTATAATTTCAACAATAGATAAAAAATACGTGAGTTGCAAGGAGTACAGATAAAATAATAATTGACAATATCTTTCCTCGATACTTTAGCACTGGCTGTAGTTTAAATTTTTATGACATAATAGAATGATAAGTGGATAGTAATGAGGCATAATTAACCCGCGGTTATTATTGTAACAAGTTAAAACTTGTTTAACTCAGACGTTACATACACAAGACATAAGTACATACAGGAAAATCACGCGATCGCGCGATCTCTCCCCTATCCCTGAAGAGAAACACATACACATCACCAAATGTGACCTCACTCCATAATTAAGTCCTGCTTCTCTCGTTATCAAATTTAGTTGTTCCATGTATGATCTGTTCAATCTGTTCATACATACTCGTACATTCATATATCTCATCTCTTTCCTTTCACTTCCACTTGGTACAATCCTGGCATACGCAATTTACTCCTCCTTCAAATCAAAATGGCTATTTCGTTGATCTATTCAACCAAAAGTGTCTTTGTTAACATTCTATCAATGACCCTCTTGGCCTGTAATCTTGTGGGTTTTTTTACTACGTATACGAAATACCCGTTGCTCGTTTGACCATGCATTGGATGAAGTCTCAGACGGTAGTAGCGGCGTTGTGCAGAACTGATTCAAATTCTTGTTTTTTATTACCTACCTAATTCAGTTTGGATTGAAGTGTTGTGTTTGGGATTCCTTCCGTACTTTTTTCGAGTGTGAGAACTTCCAATATTAATTATTAGGTCGTTCCGTTGTTAGTAGCGCGCGATCTAGCGCATGAAAGGTACCCTTAGAAACGACCAATTCTGCATCGCGCAATGTAAGTTCTCACGCTGGTTATCATTTACATACAACATCTTAATTTCAACCACTAGGCCGCAACCCGCTAGACGTCAGTACCTAAACTGGTCGGAGGATCCCCCTTCATTGTGTTGGAAGAACATTATTGTGTCCCGATTGCATTTGAGGCTTTTGAATTTTTCTCCTCCAGTGATACCATTGGCACATATTATGTCACCTTCTACTACGCCCAGACTAGCCAGAAGTACTTGGGTCCCTCTTACTGAGACCCAGTATGACCCAGTTGCCATCAGCCTTTCCTCCACATTCCCTATGTCAAAATTGCATCAGATCTTCTTCTCGTTCAGAAAGCTAACAGATAGATACTACTTTGAGTCGTTCATAATTTTGCAATATTGTTTAAACAATCAGAAAGTAGGTATAATAACTAAACCGAATATTATCCGGTTTATTTTTTATAATTGCTTCAATTAGTTTTATCTCGGTGCGCGTACGCACTCCGAGGGGACTCGTAAGATGATGTAACACGTTCCATTCGCATTGTGTTGTGGATAATCTTGATTGGGTGGGCAATATGAGGTCGCAAGCGTGCCACTGGTTTAGGTGTTCATGTTTAATGAATGAATGTTTACATATTATCTCAATTTTTTTATATTGTTTTCGTAATGTCTGGTCTGGAGTAAATTGATTGGAAAACCATCATTGAAGTGTTTTATGTTTGGGATTCCTTGTTTTCACAGTACCTGTATAGTACCTTATAGCAAAACTATGGGTATATTTATGAAGGAGGCTAATGAGCATACCTAGCCGCAAGTATCTAGTCGCAAAACTTACGTTGTCTATCGCGGTTTTCTTTCGCAAAAGTTAGCCCGTTAATTAGTCCTTCACTCACAATATTTGAATTTCTTTGTACTTACCGACTCAGTTCAAAAGACCGACCATGAACTGAAACTATTTATAGGTACAATCCACATCCCACATGTCGACAATCTTGTGGGCTAAGTCCACAGCGATATCAACAATTATTCCACTGCACTTTAGTCAGTCTATTATAATATTGTAATTGTCCTCTCAGCGATGATGAATCGATTCCAGTACCTACATTGATCTGAGCATTTCCACACTAGACGAATTTGTGTTCAGCTTGTGCTCGGCTCGCCTAGCGTGGACCCACCTTAAGATGAGGGTGATGACTGTATTACCTATCAGCTCGGTACCTCTGAGACTGCGGTTCCATATTATTGTACATGGTTTATTTTCAGACCATCGTCATTACTTAGTTATTAGCCCGCTATTGGCCTTAATTTTTTGTATAGACATGTTAGGTACCTCGATTATCGGTAATCCGATAATAATTATACCTACTTAATACAGCAACCTTTAAAACTGTGATTCCCTTTTTCAAGACAGACTTTTGACACTGGACTATATCCAAAAGATTAGATATCACATTATCTGATTCTATCAAATCTAACCTAGAAAAATAATGGACATTGTTCAAACTTTTAATAAAACTAATCAAATCAATATTTTCCCTCAATTCTCATGGACATCCGTATCTATAATATCTATAGATTTAGACTACAGACATGGATTAGGGCCATAGAAAGCCGGGATTAGTGTGGTGCGAAGGAGCAATTCAAATACCTAAAACAATTTTATGGTTCTCTGTCAATGTAACAAAGAAAGAATTTGGCTAAAGATCGAGCTGACCGAAATGATAACCCTTGCATCGTTGATTGATCTCCCAAAAATGTTTTTATCATTTTTTTTATAATCTGTTTCACTTGAATGATTTAAATATATCTAGCCAAAACTCCTCAAACATTTAAAACTTATGCTGTTAGTAGGAAACTCATTAGAAGATAACATAAGCCAATGGTCTCACTGTCAGGGATACCTACCGACTTTGCGAAGTGGAGCAGGAAAAGTCGGATTGCGGTCCTTGGGGTTGGGCGTGGAAAGCTGAAAGAATGCGACTGGAACTCAACGAGATGTTGATGACACTAAGACACTTACATGTACATGAACCCTAAAAGCATTATACTAACATATTTTTGGACAGTCGTGTAACAAGTGAGTTATCGCTAGCCTCCCTGTAGTAACTGCACGAATGCTCGCTTCATAACATGTTACATTACGCCATGTAACACTGGCGTATATACACCTTTATAAGTATTACATCGTTGTATATAAATATCTAATAATAATATGACACACCCAACGGTCATATGTCACATCCGGTGATAAAATGGCGTGAGTAAATAAAAAAGCGATACAAAAATCGCTTATCAACTTTGAACCATCGCGCATCGCATCGTACGAGATTTCGTAGGCTCACTTACGATAACTGATAATAGATAATCTCTTCTTTGTGGGATTATATAGGTGACGTGATCACGTGAAGTACCTATAGCAGGTGCTGCGACACCTGAAAACTTACATAAACATTCAATAAATGTCTTATGATAATGGAATCGATAAGGTTAAGATGATTTAATTATAAATCTATAACCATATTATAATATTATGATCTAACTAACTGCTCTCCACAACTCCGTCCGCGTTACATTCTGATTCCGTGTTCACAACCCATAGGAACCTCAGACTTCTCTTCTAGTCTGAGATAGGAACCTATTCTATGTACCTATACCTCCTACAATCTCCTACAGTGTCCGTGTCTTTATAAGCGGAGCATCAAAAGGCATTTGATGTGGACGTCATGTTTAGGAGTTGAGGTTGTAGGTAGCATTTATCGATATCTTTAATTGTGTCCCCTATTCCTGAGACTTTACCTTCAGCTTACCATCAGGCGAGGTGATGTACTGCCTGAGAAAATGAACGATGCCTTTTTTCTTCGTGCAGAACACCCCACGAACCCTGTGGCCGAAGAATCGAATATTTTCGACTCTACATTCATATTGCTTGATTCACTTTCGTTCGGTGGTGTAGGTAAAATATACACGCTATTACACTCATGGATGTAGATTGTAGGTACTAAGTAGTTACGAGCATGAATATTTTATTGCTTTTAATCGTATTTAATTATAAAAATGTCAATCATGTCATGTAAGATTCAGTATCGGGCCAATGGAAGTCACGACTACGGGCTGTGGAGGCTTTAATTATCAAATTAAGAACAATCATTAGACACTTATCGTTCACTTAATTAAAATATATTTAACGACGAAATGATACCTACGGCGACCGTTGGTTTCATTACTTAATTGCTACATATCGACAATTGAAGGCTAGATATGAGCAAAAACGACGACGCGAGTGACGACGCGCGACGGTAAGAAAGCCGCCTTGCATTATTACGTTGCTACATTAAAAGGTCGGTAACTTTTTAGTTTTGCTAAAGTGGTTTCAACTTTTTAGTCGTGGTAAAGGGTTTACCATTTACCACGTATGATAATTAAATTGTTAAAAAAGGGTTTTCACATTCAAGGGAATGGAGATTGTTGAAGAATATCCCCAGGCCGAGATGTGTTTCACCAGTAATATAAACAACTTTCGCGTGCTATTTCTTTTATTGGGATCAGTTTGAGATGGGTTTATGATCCTTTGGGCATATATCGGGTATTTATTATTTATCCACAAAATGGCATGATATAAATTTTTCTTTGTTCTGTGTATAAATCCATCTATACAGCTTTGTTTATATAAACAAAGCTATACATATGGGTTTATGCACGGCATTATTCGGGTGAATTGAATAAGTAAATGCCCAAACCCTCCTGCTCTCTGCCTAGATTATTTTTAAAAGAAATAAAAAAAATATATATCTCGAAGTACATATTGATAACTATATTTAGTGCCCATAGATCTTGCGTTCGACTGATGTAACTTTTTAAAGTATTAACTACATAAAGATAAGTTTACGCCACTACCCACAGTCAGTGACATTACAAAGAAACAATAAAGATATTGGTTCATTACAATAAAGATTTCACTTTATTTATGTTAAGCAATATTTCATTTTACATTAGGTAGGTACCTAAAAACAGTAGTCACTAAAATCCAATCCAAGTATTCAAAGCAAGTTGTATTTGTCTAAATTAAGAATGAATCTTTTACAAAAGAAAGTGCCTTCGGTAAGAAGAAAACTTTCGGCAAGCGGCGGAAGAGAAGATGGCAGACCTGCGATCAAGAAGTCTTGAGTTTTTAAAAACCAACATCTAACACAGGTAATTTAACTTGGACGAAGGGGTAATGTCGATTACTGTAATTTCGGATATTTTAGTAGGTACTTAGGTAGGTATTCCTTAAAAAATTGTGCATACTTATAATGCACAATTTTTTTTCTGTGTTGTAATACTTGTAAGTACCTACAAGCCTTTGGAATCAGCACAGCACTTGCATAAAATTATTATTTTGCATATAATTGTAATCTTTGTGTCAATAAAGAAATAAAAGAACTGCAAAAATCCCGACACTAGGTTTGTAGACGTCATGAGGAAAAATAAATTAAAAATACCCCAAAATCAAAATATTGCGCTTCAAGAAATAAATTGTAGGTAGGTACACCTAACAGTAATTTAAATAACATGTTTTGAGCATAATAAGTCGTTAATAAATATTCCACTAGTCATAAGTCATAACGATATGTAATTATTTATCTGTGCTAGTTTTTATTTTTGTCGCCTTCATCAAGATAATGTAGCGCACATTCCAATCTATATTTTAACGTGAGAAACTTTACAGCGCCCGGATTTTAATTTGGCACATCGCGATCGCACAGTATTCTTTTGGAGCTGATACATTTTCACTATTTTAATTTCAGTAATCATAGTCATTACAAACTTCAAAGTAAAACTCTCGCAAGTTTTAGGGAAAATTTAAATTGGAGATTTTTCAATGTGAATTTTAACCAACATATTTTTTTTCTTTTTGTTTTTATACTACGTAGGTGGCAGAAGTACATAGCTCGCAGAATAAGCAAGCTGTAGTAGCAAAGGGCTGGCCACATATGCCGAACGACCGATGGCCAATGGAGTAAACGGGTCCAGCGTGGATACCAAGAATCGGCAAACGGAAGGTGGGACGCCCCTCAGCAAGATGGACGGACGACCTGAAAAAGGTAGCTGGGATAGGAACTACAGAAGGCGGAGGATCGGGTGCTACGGCAGGTACACTTTGATGAAGCTGAACCATGGTAGTGAAACTAATTTTTAAATACTATTAAATCTATAAATTATGTTTATCTGCATTCTATAACGTGCGTTAATTTTGGCTTTGAATAGTGTTCTGGTATCTGGTAGGGACTGTAGGGAGGAATGGCCTACACTATGACCAATGAGGACTTTCTCATGCAATTGACGTGCAGTTCGAACTAATGTCATTGTACCTAAGGCTCTGTTATCATCATAAGGCTATGCGACTCATAAATAATAATACTCTGATAAGCTATCGAAGTGACAACATCGTTCGATCGTCGCTCGTTAATCACAAAACAATAAGATGCGACCTCATCAGGGGTTATTGGAAAAGGCACGTGTATCCTATCACACAATTCTTTGAATGAGTATGAGTTTCCCTTTATCATCATCACTACGTTTCAGCCGAAAGACGTCCACTGCTGGACAAAGGCCTCCCCCAAGGATCTCCACGACGACGACCGGTTCTGCGTCTCTCGCATCCAGCGATTTCCCGCGACCATTACCGTCATTGGTCCACCTTGTCGGAGGCCTGCCCACACCACGTCTTCCGGTTCGTGGTCGCCACTCGAGAACCTTTTTGCCCCATCGGCCGTCGGCTCTACGAGCGATGTGCCCCGCCCACTGCCACTTGAGTTTCTCTTTAGGAAAGCAATAAATTGTAAGACGAACGTAGCGGGAAAGTGATTTATAAAAACTAAACAATTATTTAAATTATGAATTTAAGCACACAATACTTATAAGTAATAGGTAGGTACCCACAAATACCGTAAGAAGTGTGAGTGCAAGTGGGGACTCATTTGCAAATTATAAACCAAAAGATAATTAATGAACAGGTAGATTTGATCATTATTTTGTTTGAATTGTAGGAGATTGTAGAGTAAACCTTAGATGCAACCGAGAACGAGGCTAAAATGATGATGATGACGCTTAGAATCATGTGACTTCAAAAGTGATTTCTCATAACATTCTCAGATAAACTTTTTCCTGCAATCTTTTTTGTCACCGGATATACCTACTTTCATACAGCTTCCTGTTTGTTACATATTTTCACTTCTAATCTTGTCTATAATTTTCACTCCAAAATATTCATCTTAGTACATAGTCGAAATATGCCTGCGAGCGCACATTCACTCATTAAAAATTAACAGTGATTTTTTATCGGAGCTCTAATAATGTTTTTACTCAAACGAGTGAAAAATATTACAGTAAGTTAATTTTTTACCCGACTGCCAAGAAGGGTTATGTTTTTCGCGCATTATTCGACAGTCAATCTATTTTTTCAATGGATCCCGTCTGTTCAGTTGTTATGTTTCTAGACCACAGGACATCTAAGTGCTTGTTTTTTTCTTTTTAGTTTTATACGCATTTACTATAACTAGTACAGCAGTTTGGTCATGTCAAAATGGTATCATTCATCCGAGTAACCCCCTTTCGGGTCTAAAACGACTATAAAATCACGCTGTATAATATCTCCCCTAACTAACCTTACCTCTAGCAAAAGTAATGTCCCATCTGCGTTATCAGCTGCCCATCACAATATTATCTACATGTAAACACGCCGCACGTGGTGGGGTGTGTCTCGCTGACCCATGCCGATTGCCGCGCTTTTTATACACACTTGCTATACTACTTGCACAGCAATAACAATTATGTGACGTTAGTACAGCGATTACAAGCGATATTGATATCTACGCCGTCAAATAGAATTTTCTCGTTACGTAGTGAAGTAACTAAAGAATTGAAATTGGAATGGAACTGACATTTCAACGGGATTGGAATGGATGGAAAAAGGAATAGACTATCAAAATTCGAAAAAATTACAATTTTTATTAAAATAAGTGCCGAGAGCCTTTTTTTATACCACCTAGGTGGTAGACAAGCACACGGCCCACCTGATGGAAAGCGGTTACTGTGGCCTATGGACTTGTGCAACACCCGGGGCGTCACACTCGCGCTGCCGACCCTGTAAAAACCTTCTAATGCCCTTCTTGAAGAACCCCATATTGTAGCCACCAGGGAAAACCACAGCAGGGAGATCATTCCACAGCCACACAGCAAAAATACTTTTATGAAAATCAAAATCGGTTCAGCCAAACGCGTGATAATTGCGCACAAACATACATACGGGTCAAACAGTGAACCTCCTTTTTGAAGTCGGTTAGTAGCAACTCAATCAACTTTAGTTGATTCATCAAAAGTTGTGGAGAGTTCCCGGGACCTCACCTGCAGGCCGATACACCTGCTGGTAGACGGACGGAGCTTGGGCGTAAGCTTCCCTCTCAAGCTTGGGAGTCGGGCGGCAGTCGCTCCCATAAAAGTCAAAGGTGGGCGCGGTGGTGGCGTGCATAATCTTAAATATGAGCTGTTTTTTCGTAGAAACCTAATTCATTTCCTAAAATAAAAGTACTCGTAGCCTAAGTTACGTCTTATATTACAGCTACCTGCCAATGAAAAATGTCTGGAAATCGTTTCAGCCATTTCGGAGTTTAAGCTGAAACAAACAGACAGAAAGCTACTTTTGTCTTCAAACATTCTACTGTAACAAAACTATTATAATGGGTGTTACTCAATCTTAACGTACCTACTCTACTTATTATGACCATGTGAATCTAAAATCTTATATTGTAACAAAACTGCCTCTGTAAAAACCCATTGGCTGACGGTAATCATAAACTCATTAAATCAGTCCTCTGTGATATAAAATAAAATAAAAGATATACCTAATAAGATAATTAAAACGCAAAAAGTGTCGGCGGAGGTTATCTCATCGTAGTATGAGTTACTCTTAAATCGGTTGTTCTTATTTAGAGGTCAGTTACCCGATATATAAAGACATCAATGATACTGTGACAATATTATCACTTTTAGGGTTCCGGGGAACCTGAAAAGCTACCAAAGAAATAAGTAGGTACTATTACTAAACTTATATCTACCGTCCATGGCGTCCATTGTCCGTCTGTTGGGGATTGGTCACAATGGATCACGAAATTCTCATAATAGATTTTTGTATTTATACCACGTAGGTGTGGCACACAAGCACACGGCCCACCTGATGGGAAGTGGTCACCGTGGCCTGTGGACGTGTGCAACACCAACGGCCTCACCTACGCGCTACCGACCCTGAAGGGAAGGGGCGGGAGTAGGAAAGGGTGGGGAGGCTAGGAAGCGGTGGGGAGGAGGAGGAGTACAGTATAGAAATATATACAAAACTCAGTCTTAGTCTAGTCTCGATCTCCTATCGACTTTCCAAATGTTAAAAAGGTTACAAGAACACCTTTTTTGGATTTTGGGATATTGACATGAGGTCAAGACTAGACTGAGATTGAATTTTGAACATATTTTTAGAATTGGTCTTCAGGATTGAGCTCGCAATTCACTCGCTCGCTACCAGTGTGTATCGCCAAATAGACATTAAAATTTGGATTTCAGATCTACAATGATTACCTTACCCTTTAGCTTATCATCAGACGAGGTGAAGTCATTACCGTGCCCTACATAAAAAAGCAATTGAAAAAAAAAATCCTATCCGGAACCCTACATGACAAAAATCTTAGTTGTACTTGAGCGGTTTTTCATTGTTTTAATAATACTAAGGTCGTGGCCTAACTAACCGCGGGGCATTGCGGAACGGCGCATACTACTCGTATTATCTCACACAATTTGGTAGTTAGGTACTAGTACCTACTGTCAGTAGGAGCATTCTTAGGAATATTATCAGTTTTATCATACAGGAATTCCTTGTATATTTTTGTTTACAGATAGCGCCATTAAAATATTGTATATAAGTGCCTACTTGGACTGTACCGATTAAGGACAACTTTGGTGCAATTTGAGGAAATAAATAATATACAAGTTATATTCATTGCAATTAGGTACCTATTAGGAGTACCTACTTACCTATAAGTTTTAAGCAGAAGTACCTATATAATACGTAGGTACTTAATTAATTGGAGTTTCGGCACAGTTCAAAAGTAACATAGCTAAACAAGTACTTAGGTAACTTTTAAATACAAAATGTAAACTGAAGTCAACCTCACCTGCGCCTGCTTCTATTCTGGCGCGGGCTTTTCTCTCGGGATTAGGAAGACAGAGGCAGAGGACACTAGTAGGTACAGTCTCTTTCGTAACGCCAACAAACCACTCTTTTAGTAATAAAAGAGTTCGACTACTTTGCTGACTGTCCAGTCTCCAAAGATTTAGGCAGAAGCATAGGTATATATTTTAAATTTTTACCGCTTTTGTTCTTCATCTGTTTCACTTTAACTCAGGCAGTTGGATTTACACGGACGTGGGCACGATAGCGACGTGAAACGGGCCAAGCGATTGGAATCGAATCAATTAACCACAGAGTAGGCATCTCTGACATCTGACCTATTTAATTGTTACCCATATAAGCGCACTACAGAAACCTACAGTCTCTCGAAAACGTGAGACGATCGTCTCTAGTGCACTCAATCGCTCGTCGCTCGCACTCCGACCACGCAGCGCAGCTAACTCATTGACGTAATACTACTATTGTTGAATGACGAGTTAAAAATAAACCCAATGGAAAATAACATAAGTATAACATTTGTGTTTATATACCAGCATCAATGATCCGATTATATATCAGGGACGACCTTTACAGAATATTGATAACGAAGTGAAAATCTGTGAATTGTATTCCAAGAATTAAGGAAAAACGCAAGGCGCTTAAGCGGCTTATCTATGATATGAATTCACGGATAGCGCAGCGGATTAAGTAGGCACCTTGTTAACTGCTACTGTCGTGTCGTGTGTTGTTAGTTTGATCCTTCATGTAAGTATACTTAACTACAATCTTCAAGTAAAACGGGGCTATCTGCATGATGTGTGGTACAATTCTATAAACGTAAAATTGCGGAACCGAACGCAGCCGGAGCGACTAAAGGAGCGGTCAATGTTGCTCAGTTTAGGACGCATGATTATTTTAAATCAGCCTGGACTGAAACGATCCAGGTTAAGAGAACCTAATCTAGGGATGAGGCTCTACAGCGATTACCAACAAGCATCTTGTGTCGTTTGTTCCCACATAGAGCTATTAAGTATTAGGTATGTATAACTTATTCGCAACTTAACGTATAGGTACCTCTAAAGCGCCTCGCGTATATTTCTAAACCTAGGTACCTCTCAAGTCAAATTATTAAAAACATCCTAGCATTTTTCTCAACGATTTTATTAGATCAGATACCAGCCGATGCTCTATCCCTGTGAATGTCGGATATCGCAACTTCTGTCATAATCTCCAGTTCTACTCAACCAAATGCGGCAAAACATACAGTAGATTTTAAATCTGACCAAATCCTAATAAAAGGAAACAGAATCCAAATCCGTTCAGTAGTTTTTGTGTTCATCGCGAACAAACAGACAAGAATTTTAATAAGAAAATAGTTTTCAGAATCGTCATGCAACATAACCCAAGTGTATTTTTAAACGGTTTTATTTTATAAATATCTCCAATGTACAGACAGCCCATTTACATTTTTCTTAGAGTATTGAGGTAGGTACTTACCTATAAAGAAATCGTGTGGATCCAGTTTAGTTAAACAAATTCTCACTAGCAAAATAATTACCTACTCTCTAATTAATGACTTAGCGCTTAATCCACTGCGTGTGTCATACCTAGTAGGTACCTAGTATGAAAAGGTTCAGTAGTTGACACCCATTGTGTAATTACACTTACGCGCGGACAACCGTCATGGTTATTGTTTTTCTCTGATAGCATTTAAGTACGTTTCACTCGTACCTATCCTATTACGTAGGTACGTAACCGTAGAAACCTACGTTGTACCAACTAGTTGTGTATTTAATCTTAATATATATAAATCTCGTGTCACAATGTTTGTCCTCAATGGACTCCTAAACCACTTAACCGATTATAATAAAATTCGCACACCATGTGCAGTTCGATCCAACTTGAGAGATAGGATAGTTTTTGAAACGGATTACGACATCCACGCGGGCGGAGCCGCGGGCAACAGCTAGTAGAATATAGATAACAATTAAAAGTTCCATGACATCTCGCAACATGAGGGTTTTCAGGACAGGACACATTACACAGCGCCATCTATACCCAAAACTAAGCATTTTATAAATCCTTACAATTATACACTTTTTTAATATATATACTAATATCTAAATAGAAACACCTAAGCCAATGCAAACAAATATTCATTCTAACAAATATTTGCACGGAGCGGGAATCGAACCCGTAACTACCGATTAGCAGTCAAGTGTGCTACCGCTATGCCACAAGAAAGTCGTCAATATTGTCTTGGTCTATCCGTCGCAAGGGCGCCTCGCGCTTATAACACACGTATCGTATTTTTATACCTATTATTTTTAACACCCCATTTAAATGTAACGTTTATTCATAGGTACACCATCTACCTGCCCTCGTCCCAATTATTTGAAGTCAGCACATGTCTTTCTCCTCCATAGGTAGATTCCTGTCAGATGTCATCTCCTCAGTCACTCAGTTACACATTGAAGCTATTATGAACCCTTCGTCCATATTGATAACCAGAGTTTGAAGACGGCGTGAAAGCATTGACGAGGCCGTCAAGCTGAGTGCCACCATTGTGGCTTGTGGCACTATCGGTGTTTGCAATGGTGACTCCCATTCCAGAGACTTTGCCTTTAGCTTACCATCAAGCGAGGTGAAGTCATGTTGACGTGACCGACATAAAAAAAATAGCACTCCGGGAGTGCCGGCAGAAGTGAAAACTTCAATATTAACATATTACAAATATTACATCTATTATGTGTCAATACAGACTAGATCGAAACCTAATCTTATTATTAAAATTATATTTATTACTATTATTATTATTCGTTTTTTTTACGTTTTATAGTTCTCAGCTTATAGCTGGTTTTCTTGACGGCAGTTACGGGCTAAAGCCAAGTAAGAGTTTTTCATCTAGTAATTTATAAAGTACTTACTCATTTTCTTTCACTACTTCATCATCACTTCTTTCATTAATAGATTCACTTTGTTCGATTTCCATAATTTAAACAATTCACATTTACGAATACACAACAATGTATTTACTACACAACAGTCAAGCAATCAGCTGTCACCATCCTTGGATACGCGTGGGACGCTGTACATAAACACACACGGTCATTCGCGCAAGCGCCCTGTGCCGCCTAAACAGAGCAGCACACTCAGGCACGGTAGAAAGAGTGGGAGATACTAGTTCCTCTCCCTTCCCCTCGATCTTACGCTTTTTCGATCAGCATCACGTGACCCTGACGCGAGTTTGAAAGTTTTTACCCATACAAAAAAAAGTGCTCAGCGCCGCTAAAGAAGTTTTCACTTCAAAAAAAAGTTTGATAACCAGTTACCAAAGAATTTTTTCTCTTCTTTGGGCAATCAGGAATCAGGAATTATTTTGCATGAAGGTTATTTATACAAAAGCACAAATTAAAACAGCAAAATTATAAGTTCATAATATAATTTATTGCAGACACAAACTGTTCAGTTCAGTGACCCCGCCGAACTGAATTTGGTGTACCACCCACATGTTGAAATTACAAAATTACCTAACTTATGTACACGTAAACTAACAACTTAACAAAATAAAATAAATAACCAATTTCTTCTAATAACTGAGTTAAGAGCAAGATTACAGCTATTTACGTGTCGTTCAGCCCCTCGCCACATATCTTCAACTTTTGTACAAAACTCACAATATATACATACATAACATAAACTCACGCCTATATCCCCGAAGGGGTAGGCAGAGGTGCTAGCACCCACATTTCGCCAGTTTATGTTTAGGTCCCAATGTAATAGGTGGCGAGCCTATTGCCATTAACCGGGCACTTATAAACCTGCGATAAATACACACATAACTTCGAAAAGCATCGAAAAGTCATTGGTGTGTGCCATGGTGAACCTGGGATCGAACCCGAGACCTCGTCTCGGCAGTCCATTACCCAGACCACTAGGCTACCGCGGTCTTACTCACAATACATTCCTTATAAAGCCAGTCGCAACAGTGTTGCCACTACTAATCTTACAAATTCTGTACGTAGTCAAATATATGTGGCGTGCCTAACTCAAATCGACAGCTTGAAATAATGAAGTTAATCAAAAATTATGCCGATTTTTTGTTATTTTACGGCAATAACATTTCAAGCGGTCAACTGAGTCTTGTCAAACGATTCACAAACAAAAAAAAACATCAATTTGTTTTACATTGCGTTTATAAAATACGAGATCATTGTTTTATGTGTAAAAATATATACGTAATCGTTTCATAGCTCAACGTTTGTAGCAAGGCCGTAGTGCGAACCATCGGACTCGTTTTGATATGTCCCAGCTCCTGATACCATTCAATATTAGCTTCTATTTTGATGTATATAAGACAAAGTTCTGTATAGCTGTTGTGTTATTAAGTAGGTACCTAAGTAATACACATCGATTCAGCCTTCCAAACTGTAGCATTTATTCGCAAGTTTAGTTTCTAAGTTGAAACGAAGCAGAGGCATTTCAAAACAAGTCCTCGACCCTCGTTTATCGTTTCCATCCCTCACAGAGCTTTAATGAACACAGCTGGTTTGATTCATATCAGAAAGTTGCATCGTCTAAAAATATAGCAACAACCATTCGCAAACCAATTGTTAAGTAACATTGATACTAAATCATAACTATAATTTTCCTCTTCAATAAGCAATGTGCTTTGAACATTTATGACCATACCTTACATAACTTTCATACACTGTAATAAAAACTTTTTTTTTTTCATTAAGTATGACGTCACTTAAACTCTATTGAGAACTACATCCATAGGGTACCATGGTATATGGACACTTGCAACACATATACGATCTACAATGAGGTAAAACTAGAATATGGGGCTAGAAGGAAAGTGTAACATTCGGCACTTTCACAACCATATAAAACGCAGCGTACTGCTACTTAAGTCAATAAAGTAACGTAGATAGTATGTACTATTTAATTATAACACGTAATACCAAATGACCTAAAAAATAAAATAGTGAATGTATATAAGTATAGCGATGATGGCTTCGCAGCCCTACAAAATATATACAATCTAATTCTTCTAGCATAGTCATTGCGGAGCTCCCGAGTCCAAATAACACGCTTTAAATAATTTATAAGATCTATAAGGCTACATACATTTCCACTTCTCACTCAAACTACTCTTACCTGCGTTCCACTGAAACATATATTCGACAAATCTACATTATAATACGAAAATAACTATAAATATTACGTATTCGTATCGCTGTAATGTCGCATCAAATATGTGTGAGATGACTACCCTCTGCGTATAATACAGATTAATTAACCATAATATAATTAACCATCGTCGCTTAGTGTCAGAAAACCGTTACGCATCGAGTATATGGTCAGTATGGTCACTCATGGTCAAAACACATCTTGTCATCAAATGATAACTAACAATAAGGTTAACAACAAATGCTTGCGATTGCACTTTGTTTAATATGTAGGAAAATACGAAACAATATAAATAAACATTTATGAAAGGAATATAAAAAAAAAACAAATAAAATATAAAGACGCGACACGGGGTTATGTACAGTCAGCTTCAAAGGCCTATGATCATTTTCAGATTTTGAACAGTAGTTTCGAGCAAAGTAACTTATGGTTCTTAATGAAAGATGTTTAATTACTTAGTTGTCTCTATTATTGAACTACCAACTTTGATTACAATATAATGAACCATTTTCATTCGATTTTTTAAGTTTGAAATCTGTGCAATCATCATAAACTTTTGCCGGTGACTATACTTTAAACTAGCAACACATCTTGGGCTATCCGGCGGTAACGTTGGTCACAAATCGTAGAGTTTCCCGCTTAAAGTCAGGGTAGGATTAAGTTTGAGCACAGTCCTAATTAAGTGACAAAATACTCAATTTTTAGCATCATAATAATACCATCCCCATCTAGCGAAAATTTACTGAACTATTTTTAAAAATGTGCCTGCATCACGCTATTGAATTTCACGTCTTGAAATATACAGGCACAAATTCCATCGTATTATGATGGTTTACATATATTGGCCACCTCATGTTGTAGGTTTGTAACCAGGATTTCTTGGTTTTTTTATACTACTGAGGTGGCAGATGAGCACACGGCCCACCTGTGAAGCGGTCACCGTGGCCTATGGACGTGTGCAACACCAGGGATGTCACACTAGGAGTCTAATCGCTGACAGCACCCATTCTTAGTATGCTCTGTATGCGTTTGGTAGACGAACGTAAGAGAAAGTATTTTATGACACCAAGGCCCGTAGACAAGTGTCATAAGTCTAAATTGCTAAGGAATAGAATAGATTAGGTCGACCAATCACACTCCATCCCGCCGTGGCGCGCGCGTCGTACGCCGGCGACGAGCTTAGATGTGATTGTTCGACCTAATCTATTCGTTTCCTTAGCAATTTACGCTGTGACACTTGTCTACGGGGGTAGAGCAGCTTTCAAAAACCAGGGCGCCTAGACAAAGTCAAATTCAAGTCCGACAAAGTCAAGTCCGAAATGTATGGAAGTGGCATTGTTTGTCAACATGTCACGTTTAACAAACAATGTCACTTCCATACATTTCGGACTTTTGACAATTCGCTTCGAAGCGATTCCTCTGGTAGAATGTGACTTTGTCTAAGCCCCCAGGTCTATGAAGGTTGGACCAGAACAGCCAACGCCCAACATGTCTTGCCAGTTAGCCTTCAAACATTTGCGGCTGATAAGAAGTGATATGTGATGTCTTTAGGCGACCTAATATTTAAAATGAGAGCACTTTCATTTCAAGACGCCACCGAAATTAATGACAGTATTGTAGAGTAAGTGAAAGTGTGTGCATGATTGGCATGGTGACATTTTAGCTCCAGGAAATCAGATTGTGCTCAAATGTAATATAACTAAACAATGAATTTTATAATAATAATGTAGGTAATGAATGTTACTATTATCGTTGCAAAGTATCTATATTTTTTTGAAACCCGAAAAAAAAGGCAACAATTTTTTTTATCAATGTAAATTTTGTTTTAAATCATGCTTGGTGACGACTTGGTATGTAACGTGCAATACTTTGAGGATATCTTAATTTTAATTTATTATTAGATTGTTATAATTTTTAGTTTTAATTATAATTTTTAATGACCCGTTTCTGACATATTCATAAAATCAATTAGCACCATACTAATTTACAAGGTTAATTTGTTAAAAAAATTAACTTTAAGACCTTAACTTACTTTACAATACGGTTGTTTTAAAGCACACGCAAATGTCACTTGATACTTTACGTAAATAAAAAGAAATCACCTACAATACGTAACAACAATACAAAAGTGTAATAAGAATAAATTAAATATATTCCAACTATTTACAAAGTAACCTAAATATAATGTAAATAAAAATACTTTAAGATGAGTTATTAGTATTCCCACAGGGATGTCAATTGGACTAAGTATAACGTTACATGTTAGGGCTTGGTAGGGCTGTGTCTGTACCGAGCATGACAATTACAAATTAACTTTTGTTAACAAAAGTTGTTTTAAACTTGTCAATTTGTCATCCTTTTTTGTTGTCAATGTAACAATACCTATGCACAAACAGACAGACTGTACTATAGTTACACAACCGAGTTACAAAAAAGTGGCAGTGAACAATTATTTATATAGTAAACCCATAGGGTACTACAATCTAAACAAAAATATATTACAAAATTAACCTAGAGATTATTAACAAAACACTTACACAGCTGAGTTAATGCTCATGTTGTAGTGAAACTTTGTCAAAAAATATTTATCTATCAGCGGTAGACACAGCCCTAACCAAATATAAAAAATGGAAGCATAGTGAAAGTATTAAAAGTAAAAACTTAAGTAGAAAATGACACAGTGCAGCGGGGTACTATACCGAAATGCCCATTTATTAATTTGACTAATTCATACTGGTGAGTCACGATAAACCGTACACGGTAGCTATCACATATTAGTCTTACATAGTAATATTCTAAATTTAAATATTGCTCAACACTCATAGTTTAATAAAAAGTCAAAATCACAACCAATTGGATTTACAAGTTGAAAATTACTCTTTATACTGTTTTAGTCTCTTGTCCACCTCTAAATAGTCAGGCATAGTTACTAAATTTAGAGGCGTAACACCGTAACACATTTGATATCGATACTTTATCGACGAATTCGTCTTCTTCTCTCGTGTCGATGTTCCCATCGTGGTGGTGTTTATCTATGCTCGGGCCCTCTCCGTAAGTAGCGGCATTGCCGTGAAACCAACACCTACACCAGGATGTATTCGCATTGGATATCGATAACAGAAATGAAGGGTCCATGAGTAATATGCTCACGGACTCCTCAAGCCATGCCAGATCTGTTGATACAACAGGGTTAAGAGGCATGTTCGTCTGATCCGATATTAACAAACGATACAATCCGAACTTTCTACATTTACAAAAATATATATTTAAATATCGACTCGGATTATTATCGTTTATTATGTTCCAAATTTAAATGTGTTACACACCCGGTTGTCTTGGCGATAGAAAGAGACAGCACGACATTCGTACACTTCGAAGGACGCATGCGCAGATTTCGATGATTCAGATGCAAAAATAAGTTAAAATTGATTTTGTTAACATCAAAACTGTTGTTTATAGATAATGATCTAAAAATAACATTGATACATGGCTAACAGTTTTGACAGAAAATTTAAGAGAACACGAGAACGCGTATGGGACATAATATAAATCTACAAGGCCCGTTATATAATTATATTCACAGATATATAAATCCACACCTTGTTGCCTCTGTGGCAGACAGACACAAACGCCTTTCGCTTCTGTCACACAACACAACGTTGACTTACACAACTCAAGAGCATCAAGAGGCACAGTGCGGTCATCACTACCGAATATAAAATCAGGCGTACATGCAAGAGTTTGCCCATAACACATACTCGATATCGGTGTCCCCGGTTTCGAATCAATCACATCTCTATTCTGTTATCAAGAAGTCATCAACACTTTGGTGTTGTTCCCGGTTGAATCAGAGTTGTACCCGCATTCAACTTGGACCCAGGGTCTAGTTATTCTTTTTTTTGATGAGATTTATACTTCTACTACCGTCTGACTTCCAACTCCGGAAGGGAAGCCTGTGCGGTGCCTGGTCTAGTAGATAAGGTAGACTTAGTCACCAAAGTCCTGGTTACCATGCACAAATTTGTTCTCGAGTATATTATTCAATAATTAAATCAGTGGGGATTCCACTATACTAACGAGTTTTAACTCCATATCCTCTCGATTTTATATTAAGTAGTCATTAGATAAAAATCAATAATAGCATATTTATGTTCAGTTATATCAACAATATCTATGAACGCATCCTTAGAGGCGGCGCTGACTGACGACACGGCACGGCAAAGGATTCTCGACTTTAGCTTCTATAGAATAAAGTTACAATTTAATAGAAACTCGACTCCCCTAAACGGATTTGGGAGATAGGGAATAGAGAACTGAAAATGAGGCAATAAATAAAGCACTTAGAATGATTTCTAAAGCCCTATTTACATAAATATATTATTTAAAAAAATGCATTTTTTTGACAAATACAATTTTTGACAAAATACATTTTTTGAAGGAATTGGCCACGGTCTACGAGGCTGAGATTTATATGGGGTAATCAGTTTTCATTTGAATGTTATACCTCACTGTTAGACTAAACAGTCTGCGTTGTATAATATGTCAAGTCCGAAACTAGGTCTCTCCTTTCAATATAATTTTCATCTGTTAAGATGTATTATCTGTCGTGCCGTGTCCCCAGTAAGCGCCGTCCCTCGCACTAACACGAATGACGTCAAATGAACTTATAACAATTTACATTTGAATGAGTGTACAATTTATCGCTTGTCACATGATTAACTCCAAACTGCAGTTCGCATTATATCTCCAACCCCAATGTACACGCTTGGTCCTGTATTTACAACAATTAAGATACAATTCAAATTTAACTAGTATATACAACGGCGGGGCGCCGCTGGCGTTGCTGCGACAAACTTATAAGTAGAAATGCTTGTTATTAACACAGTTAATAACATTCAAAATATATGGAAAAGGGATTTACAATAAAAGGGAGTTTTACCACTGTCTTATAGGTGAATAGGCAAATTATTCACAATATTGTAGCGTTCGCTAGTGAGGACTCAGCCTATACAAGTCGGACCCTACTGGGTGTTTAACATTGGTCTATATCACTGGTTATTCAAATTATTTCTGAGTGTCTTTCATAAGACACGGATCTTGCAACCTGCAAGGGTTGAGGTCTCGCTAGTGAATTGACTCACTACAATATATTTTGATAAAGCGAAATATACTTCACCGTTCAGCTTTAAAGACAAAAAAGGGAAGCAACCGTAAGTTTAGCGTACCGGCGATAATAGACAGTGGGGAAAGAGGGGGAAAGCGAAGGAAGGGTAGGTGGGGTAGGTGGGGGAGGTGGGGGAGGTCGCATCAACGCCCCGGTCAGCCTTACGCCTCGGTGGCCACAGGTTCCCGCGCGTGGTGAATCTTCACGTGCTTGTTGTGGTTGGACTTGTTGCTGGAGGTCTTGCCGCAGATGTTGCAGGAGAAGGGGCGCGCGCCGCTGTGCACCTTCATGTGCTCGGACAGGTAGTAGCTGCGGTGGAAGGACTTGCCGCAGTCGGGCACCTTGCACACGAACTTCTTGGCCACCTCGTGCTCGCGCACGTGGCGCTGGCAGTTGTACTTGCGGATGAACTGGCAGCCGCAGTAGTTGCACGTGTAGGGGCGCACGCTGCGGTGCGCGTTCATGTGCGACACGAACTCCGAGTGGCGCACGAAGGCGCCGGCGCACAGCGCGCACTTGTAGGGCTTGGCGGAGCGCGCCAGGTGCGTCCAGCGGTGCAGCTTGAGGTTCCACTTGGTGGTGAAGGCCTTGCTGCACATGGCGCACGCGTAGGGCCGCGCGCCGCCGTGCGTGGCCAGGTGCGCGCGCAGGTTGGCCCGCAGGCACACGGCGCGGCACACGGGGCAGAACACGTTCTCGCCGCGGGCCCGGCCGCGCGCGCGCTCCGGCAGGAAGTACGCGTTGTGCGCGCGCCGCACGTGGCGCGTGAGGCTGCTGGCGTGCACGAACTTGTCGCTGCAGTAGGGGCACGCCTTGGGCCGCTCCTCGTGCGTCTCCTTGTGCCACAGCAGCTTGGCGCGCGAGTGGAACACGCCGCCGCAATGGCACACGAAGTCGCGCACCTTGGCGCGCTTCTGCAGGTGGTGCCGGTCCCTGCAACCCACACATCAACATCGCGATCACATCAACCGTTACCTTAACGGTTACCTTATCGGTTACCTCGACACGTTACCTCGATAGTTACCTCGATAGTTACCTCAAAGGTTACCTCGATAGTTACCTCAAAGGTTACCTCGATAGTTACCTCAAAGGTTACCTCGATAGTTACCTCAAAGGTTACCTCGACAGTTACCTCAAAGGTTACCCCGACAGTTACTTCAACGGTTTTATTTTTTTTCCATATTTTCAAAATAGTGCAACATAATTACATCTTTTTGACGTCAAATACTACTTAATACTAAATTTACCACCGCTTCCTACGCGCTAGTGGAGAAGAAACGGCGCAACAAAACTACTTCAACAGTTACCTCAACTATACACAATGGTGAGGTAGCTATGTTGCAACTGAGCCGACTATATCAATACTCATCGGTATAAATGCTACTTCCTAGACATCAAGTACTGTGTGTTCATGAGACGTACCTATGTTGCACCATGTTGGAGTATCTCCGGAAGGTGTCGTCGCACACGGTGCACTTGATGGGTTGCCGCCCAGTGTGCACGTTGTGGTGCTCCTTCAACTTCTGTCGAGTTATAAACCGCTTCTCACACACTTCGCATCTGTTAAATACACATGACACATATTAATATTGAATACTCGTGCCATCGAAAAATGACAACTTTACAGGAGGAAATGAAAACGTTTAGTCCTCAATATCTTGAGTTTCATTATAGGTAAACTAATACAATGAAAAATGAAATTGAAGTTAAAAAATAACTGGTAACAAATAAAGCTTGCAACACAAAATAACAATGTTCTTGTAACAGAAAAACATAAATTGTTTCTGTGGAAAAAAGGCATCAAAATACAGCCTTATTTATGAACTAAGAAAGGAAGGAAGGAAGGGGGTTGGACGGAAGGCTAACGGAAAAGTAACAGACCGAAAAACCGAAAAAGAAAATCGAAATGAAATTCGTTCAATGACTCTTGCTCGTCTATTCGCGGAGCCATCAACATGATACTTTTTGTAATACAAAATCATAAAGGAATCCAGTGAAACTGTAAAATTAGTTTATAAAGTATAAAGTCTGTTTGCAACTTCACACAATAAAAATCACTGTAAACAATTATTATTCATTCAATAAATAGCTTTTGCGATCGAAAGAATCGTCGCAATTTCACTATATACAAAAAAACATAAATAACAGCTGTCATGGAAACGTCAATACTACCAACATAAATAAGCAAAGGCCGCGTTCGGAAACAAACAGCATTGCTAACAAAGAGTTCCAATTACAAAAAAGTATTTTTTTTAAATACTATGTAGGTGGTAGACAAGCACACGGCCCACCTGATGGGAAGCAGTTAACGTGGCCTATGGACGTGTGTAACAACTAAGGGTGTCACACACGCGCTGCCTACCCTGAAGGGAAGGGGGGAGGGCTAGGCAGGGGTAGGGGGGGTACAGTATATTAAAAAATCGGTATACCAACGATGACATTGTCCTTATTAGTGAGGAGTGAGGATGATACCGAGAGATCCGTTGGTGACGTGGCTACAAAAACTGAAGACTGGCAAATCGAGTACATTTTCTAAGATTTCGACGGTCATATCAATCTGTTCCGACTTTTAGCACTACTGTTCACTACACAACGATGGAGACATGAAGCATTGGATTAACGCTAGGTTACAGCAACCACATGTGCCTTGCGTACGGGGGATAGGCAAGGCACATGTGGTTGCTACTCCTAAGAAGTCTTGATAATAACACACACACATTAAATTGGCATAATTAAATAGACTCACTTGTAATTCTTGATCCCCAAATGCATCTTCATATGCAGCGCCATATTCGCTCTTCTAAAGAAACATTTGCCGCAGGTCAAACACTCCAGCGGGTGTATTTTGAGATGAGCGTTGAATGCCTTGTCACTGCCCAGGTCGACTTTACACGTAGCGCATACGAAGTCCTTTCGTCTGCGCTTAGTCTCTTGCTTGATCTTGAGCAAACCTTCAAGCTTCGGTTTGGCTTCCTCCAACGTGTCGCACACTTGAAGAATTGTTGGTGTGATAGGTTCTTTCTTGTCTATCGCTAAGAGATTGCCTGGAAATAAAAAGAAATTTATGACTTACAATCATTTACATTTTTCTAAGTTACCATGCCCATGAATATAGATTCTGAATAACAAAGGCTGAGTAGGTCAATGAGACAGCTGTGCAGATATTTGTTAGTGGTCATGCCTAAAGGGCCAATTCTCGTAAAGAAAAATCGTAATAAAATGCTTTTGAAGAATTAATCGTGAAAAAAATTATAAAACTTCAACAAAGTTCATTCTTGTGACCAAAAACCTTTTTTGACATTTGAGAGATCGATATGAGATCGAGTCTTGACTAAGACTGAATTTTGAACATATTTTTTTACGAGAACTGACTCTCAGGTAACTCTTTCGCACGGATTCGCAGATACGGATCTTAACAGATATGAATACGTATGTTTCTACTCCCTCGGATAAACACAGATATGGATACGGAGATCCGGCAAATCACTATTTCTAGTTCAACAGACCTGGAGGAATTGGACACAGAAATTAGATCATATTCTTACAGTGCGTGTCTTGAATAAACGTTTTATTTTTCTTTATTTTCCTTCCTTTCTTTTCTTTCTTCTTTCTTTTCTTTCTTCTTTCTTTCTTTTCTTTCTTTCCTTTCTTTTTACTTTCTTTTCTGTCTTTTCTTTTTCTTCTTTGTTTCTTTCGTTTCTTTCTTCAGATATTTCACATCAGATTACTTACCTTACTTACCACTAACTGCCTTAGCATACCTTTAAACTTTCATCCGCTCGCATTGGTCGATAGCGCCGATAGAGAACGCCTAAGTTGATGGATTGTACTATCAAAGTTAGTAAATTGGTTGTAGGATGTGCATCCACATCCAATTTACCAACAGTTTCCGGTTCGCCTAAGTTGGTGCATTGGTCGTACGAACTAACTGTAAACGCAAACGTTAGGGCATTGGTCATGGGCAAAACGGTTAGTTTGAAAGTTATTAAGTAAGACTACTTACTAGACAGAATCTCAGCGTCAGCTGACTTCTCTTCCTTCTTAATCTTCCTGTCGGTGACAAGGCGGCTGTACGTGTGGGGGGCGTGTTTGGCCACCCGCTTTGGCTCTTGAGTGCTCGCGGAACAAGTGGGGAGGGCGGGCATGGCGTGGATCAAAGCCTTGTGTGCGCGCAGCTCTTTCAGTGACGTCGCCTTCATCCCGCAAGACCGGCAAGTGTACACGCGGGACAAAGACTTGGTGAACTGCAGTTCTTCCACTCTGTAACATATAAGTAACATTCTGTATTATTAAAAGGACGTTTTAATGTGTGAAACGATATGTGGTTGAGTGAGAAAGACATGTGGGTAAGGGATGGAAAAATATAATTTGGGTAAATTGATACATTAAATACTATTTATCTATCATTTTTTTGCTGAAATCACCTCTCAGCTGAAATCAGTTAATCAATCGAAATAAAAAAAAAACTTGTCAACGTGTATAATAAGAAACTCGGAATACAGTTTGTCTATCAGAGACGTTTCTAGAATTAACAGAATATCTCTTTGCCCGACCCAGGAATCGAACTTTAGTACTCGTGCTGAGTATTCACTATCATAGCGCCACTGTGGCAGTATACAAAAAAAAAACAGAGTATGTATACAAAAAAAATGTTAAAATACCCAGCAGATAAAAAACATAATAACTCAATTAAAGATGTCAATAATTCCATGTAATTGTACTGTAATATCTCAATGAAAGACGTCGCTATTATGTTGTAATATTTAATGAACGTTCGTGTGCACAGCCCTACCGACAACCTTGAGGCGAAAGCCAACCTCACCTGCAAGTTGGTGCACCTGCTAACAGACGAGGCTCTTGCGAAGGCTTTTATCTCAAGGTTGGGAGGTCAGAAGGCAGACATTCTTGGATATACCGACATACCAATTAAAAACAATATATGGACTTTAATATTAATTTATTTAAAATTAATAATAATAATTAATGGAGCGACCATTAGTAAGGACATGAAAGACGCGAATATCACATCTGAGACAACCCGGGACAGAGCGTCCTGGCGAAGAAAGACTAGGAGAGCCGACCCCAAATGATGGGATAAGGCAAGGACAAAAGAGAGAGAGACCATCCGAAATCCAATTCTCTTTGTTAATGAGGATGATCATGAAGATGATTTAAGCGACGTTAGTGCTATTATCCTAACAAATACTCACAGCGTTTCCCTCTTCTCGCCAACGTCGATGTCTGAACCGTCGGAGACCCAGCTCTCTCTCGCCATCAAGTCGTACGGCTCCGCCGGCGGTACGTCCGTATACATCTGTGGAGACAGACGCAAAACTAAAAACACATCTTGTCAACACACACAATGAGACAGCTGCAATGTTCAAAAATATGAGGTAGAGACACAGAACAAAGAAAAATCCTTAGGACTAGAAATCGTATGGGGGCGTGTTTGTGTCGCCAAAAACCTAAGTGTAATTGCATTTACCTCACACATATACACTTGTGTATGTGCATGAAGCAGGCTAAAATATAAAGAACTACTTTCTTCTAATCAAAAAATAAGTTTATGCGATTGATTTTAAGGTTTCTTTTCCTATAAGTTTTCACGAAATATTTACTTCAATATTCTAGAAGTTTCTATACCTGTCCAATTCAAGATGCTAAATGATAATGTTGACAGTTCACGTCTAAGAAGTATCGTATTTTTATATACAAAATAATACCTCTAAAATTATCGTAGCACATGGACAAGTACCGCCCACTTTTCGTAGTGAAGCGTCTTGCAAGAATTCAGCACAATTGACTATGACACAAAGGAATCGAATGAATTGAACTTAAATTAATTTATTGAAATTTTTAAGTATATTTATCTACTACAATTTTTTGTAATATAATTAGCTAAGTATAATGCAAAACATAATTACTGTACCATAAAACTTCTCTTTTATCATTCTGAACTAAGCTACCTAAAATAATAAAAAATAAATGTTTTTGTGTTTTTGTAACTATCGATTCCATAATCTACGGGAACGATAATCGAAAATCGATTAGATTCATTTTCGATTAGGTATACTATATGGGGTACTCTACTTAGAGCTGTCAAAATTATCATTTTAGTTAAGTTTGTGAAAACGTACAACAGAATCGACACCATGGGGGTCGATTCTAGTGTTGTCCGTATTTTGAATTAAGGTAATTTCATCCTTACCACTGTTATATTTAAGGACTGATTTGCAATACCATAAAATAATTTTAGACATCTATTGGTGTATAGCAAAACTATAATGTACATTGATTTTGCTATTGACCGCTAGATGGGGTATTTGCGATAAATAAATTTGTGCTCTATTCCAACGTGGCTTAAACATAATTTTGTTGTATATTACGTTAAAATGGGGGCAGATTTGATTGTACTCTGTAAGCATCATTGAAGTTTATGCCTTGTCATAAACTACTTTAAATTCATTTTCAGTAAAAAAAGTGTGTAGTTCTGCTCTTCTTATATTTTAAGGTAAAATGTATGCAACCAATAAGACGTCGTATAAGTCTGTGTGAGTGTATTTTTTGGCGACAGCTATTCCTTTGTATTTTTACTTAATTACTACTTCTATGGTTTTTTAATGTTCTGTGGGTAGAGATATTGGATAAGCGCCACCTAGTGGTGATTTTCTAAATATTGATTGTACACTTTTATTTGATAATGCGATGGTAAAGACATTAGAAACAGATTATGCAACTCGTACGCCTCTCTGGGGTGGATGAAATTTGATCCCTAAAAACATGTCGGAGTTGCAAACCACGGTTATTTAGACCGGTAGGGTTTCCACACAATCCTAGTAACCTGGCAACACAGGCCGACGTGAAAAAACGCTCTACCGTTTTAACAAATGTGGGTAAAAATGTCGGGCCATGCCAGCTCCCTCGACTCGATAGGAGAGGTAGATCCAGAAAGTGTCGGGTTGGCGTCGTGAAAGACATGCGTGCCAATGGCCACTACTCTGAAAGTCCAAGACCAGACCTCTCAAGACCGTGAACAATACAGAGAGACTCGAATAATTCTCTTGACCCAGTAATATAATGGTATTTAGTTAGGTGGGATGTCTATCACAACATTGACATTTTCCTCATTTTGACCCAAGTTCAAATGAAATCATTCACTGATTCTTACTACTATTGTATTTACATTTTGGATGTTGGACGTCAAAATGGCTCAATGAATCTGGATGAAATGTGGCATAGATATAGATTATAGCCTGGAACAGCATATAGTCTATTTTTATGGCAGAAGTAGGTAGCCATCACGTGCGGGCGGAGCCGCGGCCGATAGATTTTTGGCATTGTAAATTGAGTTTTTTTTTGTCTAGTATTGACTTTACAATGAGCATCATAACTCCAGGTGAATTCATACTCATCAGTTATGTGATAAAGAGCGACATGCTGACATGAAAATGCTTACGAATTACATACCATATATAATTCGAAAGCATTTTCATTGATATAAAATATTGTACCTCTCAGGGAATCAAAGGCTGATATTAATAATATCAAATTCGTTTCTTTAACATTTCGGCACTAGTCAGTTTTCGGTGCAACATTGGTACATACCTGTCATAGCTTTATTAAATTTTTAATACACTTATGAAATGCAGGTGAGCCTCAGCCAATAGTTAACCTGTGATTTTATATTATGTGCTTACAGAGATTCGATGGGCACCAACACCCAGCAACTAGTTCACTATTATTGCTTTAGTAACCAGCAAATTTCGTGACAATGTACCCTAACTGTGTAGAGTTTTTAGGTCTCTTTAGTAGTAATCGCGGGGCGTTGCGGTGAAGACGCGACAATCAACCAATATATTAAACTAATCACTCAAAGAGCTCGCGTCATTGACATTAGTGCATTTTTGGGTAGGTTTTTTTTGACTGATATAGGATAGGAATAGGTAGTTTGTTCACGAAATTTGCCAGATACTACAATAAAAAAAATTCTTACCCCTCCCCAAGGTGACTCCATATCTCCGTTGCTCTCCTGACCACTAAGTTCGCCCCGCGGCGGCATGCGCTCATCCGCGCAAATGTTAAGCGGCGCTTCGCTCTCGCTACGACCTTCGCTCAGCACATCCGCTTTGCTATCAGGCTCGCCTTCAACGTCACCCTGTTCCTCTGTGCCAAGCTCAGAATAGTCTATTCCACTACTCTCAGCTATTTTGTAACTCTCATGTATAAAGTTAGGTAGAACAAACTCATTTTCAGTGTCCTTTTGAGATGGCTCACCCCAAATGTTATACATACCATCTTTCGGGCCCTCCTTGAACCCTGCTGCCTCTCGTTCTGCTTCGAAGCTCTCGACACGATCTGGTGTAAAGTAGTCCGCATAGATATTATCACCAAAATAATTCTCATTCATCATACTAACAAACTGTTTGTTCTTGGATGCTGTTTCGAGGTCGAGCAACTCTCTGTCATTTGAGTCATCTTCAAAATCCCCCGACATATTTGCATAGGAAACAACATTAATTGGACGCAGTGTTTCCATTGGCGCAAGTTCGCGGTCCGATGTAGCTGTGTGATTACTAAATCCCCCTTCATTACTCGAATTTATTTCCTCCTTGACATGTATGCATTGCAATTCTACAGTTGCAGTGAACTGCGGTGGTTTGTTCATACTAGAGGGTGCCACTGGTTCAATATCCATCGACTGTTCCTCTGTATCGGCATCAAACTCATTGTTATCATCATTTTCTTTGATCTCCTCCACTGATATAGTTTGCAACACACTAGATTTTTCCTTGTTATCACTTTTCTCTGGTTGATGCAATTTATTCATTGTAAAATTTTCTGGAGCCTTGTTGTTAGATGAAGATGCTACTGCTGCTAAAGTTTTAGCAGATTTACTTGTAGTACAGTTTTTTGCATTCTTTATCTGCAAAATTTTCTTGTTCTTTTTCACATAAATATTGTTCAGTCTTAATGAATTTTGCCTAAATGGCTTCTGTGGAAGTTGAATTTTCTTTTCTGTAATGTCTATTTTATTATGGCTAACTTGACTAATTGCAGGTTTAGGAGATATTGAGGTACGATCGGTTGAGTTCTCACCATTCTCTGACAATTCACTACAAGGTGATATAGACGGTTTCTCATTACAAATTAAATCTGGAACTGGACAGCTGTCAGAAAACTCAGTGTCGATTTTGCTGTTATCATTACTTTTGTCTAATTCAGCTGGGGAAGACTTACACTTTATGACAGCAAATGTGGAGTTGCCACCATTGTTGCTAGAGTTTGATGGTTGTATGCAATCATCAGATATCATAGCTGTATTTTCATTATCATCTAAGTCAGGCAATATCTTTTCAGGTGATGGCACTAGTTCCACATGGTAGTCTGAATCATTAGGCCCTGTGAGATCCATGACAGTGTTTACCATATTTTTGTGATGCTGAACTGGCACTTCAACTTTTATGTTACTAAGAATTTTTAGACCTTTGGTGACAACCAACGCTTCACTCCTTGATTCAACATTCTCATTTATCTGTTTCTCAGGTTTCTCAACTGGACTACTTACGTTTAGTGGTGACCCAGCAGAGCTGGAAGATTCACACACATTTTCTGACACTGAAGGTGCAATGGGACTAACCTCAATTATTAGTGTTTTGGGGTCATTTACACTTTGAGGCGATTTGGTTCCATGCATAGTGCTAGATGGTAAAGTTGGTGTTTCATTGTAAATGGTAGTCGGGCATTTAGGCATTATCTGTTGAGGTGTTGCATACATACATGAGGTGTTTCCAAACTGATCAACCACCATTACATTTTGGTACAATGAGCTGGTTGGAGCTAAATTTGCGACATTATCATGAGCACTCACCACTGTGGGCATACTAGTAATAAAAGGCTTACCGTCTCCACTGTTTAACATTTCTCGGTAGATGATTTGAGAATTCTGAGTAACAACAGTAGTGCCTGGAGTGAAACCACTAGAAGTAATTTGGTGTATGTGGTTGTTGGTCACAGGTGGTGTCCCCGTTTTACCATCTACTTGAATATGTAGATTAGGCACATTACCTGTCATAATCATATTGTTTTGTACACTTTTCTGGACAATTGCAGATGCACTAGGCACCACCATATGCATTGGCTTGGTTCCTGGACTGACATATTGCACACCACCCATATTTTTAAGGAGTATGTTATTTGGTTTAGGTAATATTTTTGTAAGGTCATTGCCCCTTTTAGGCATGGCTGGTACCAATTTAACTCCTGGACCCACAGCTGGCACCATGTTGTTGTAAGCAAACAAGTTATTAGGACTACTCATTGAATTGTATTCAGCACTACGGGAATATTTTATTTCTCTGTCCTCTTGCTGGTCATAGTAAATGTACTGTGGGTCAAATTCTGACATGGGAGGAGATTGGTATGTCTGCTGGATTTTGTCAGCCTTCATTATAAATGGAGAACTTGAAATTTGACCTGTATTAACAGAACTACAATTGTTTTCAAAATTCATATCACTCATTCGCACATCAGGTGCTCCATTTCTTGCTGAACTTGACATAGAATTGCCCTTAGGAGTCCTACTAGGTGTTCTCCGCCAGTAGCGGTCATCACTTCTATGGGAGCCATTCCATCTAGTATCTTCAGTTGCAGGTGTCCGTGACCTACTTCTGTATGACCGTTCTGAATGTAACGGAGTGGTAGTTCTGCTCCCATAGCTGGGAGCCTTGGTTGTCAGATTACACAATGCTTTTATGACCTGGTCTTTAGGATGTGTGTCCAAATGTGACTCCAGGGTCATTCCATTGTGGAGGAAAAGCGTGCATACAGGACACTGCACGAGCGGATCCATGTTGACGTCACTAACTTGGTGAAACAGTGACAAAGACGGCTGCGACGCGACTCCGCACCGCCTCGCAGCGATTATATCGATATAATTCCGTCACAGCACGCGCACTCAGTCCGTACAGGCTGTCCGCACAATGTCCGTGACGCGCATATCTACTATTCACACGTTAGGCTCTCGCTCGATCCACAACAATACATATCTTCGTTGAATGTCGTCTTCGTATCGATCTGTCAGACAAAATACTCTGTATAAATATACCATATTAAATCCACAACATCACATTCTACAAACTTGTACAACGAGCAAACAGAGGACAAAAGAAAACAAAACTCTGAGATAAAGGCCATTGAGACATAAAAAAGTCGAGCATTATGTACTTCATATAATGAAACGGATAACGATTAATGCAGCTATACTCAGGAAACGGGACTCACCTATTATATATATCAATTGTCATGTATAGTCCATGACATCGATAACTCTTAACAAATTCTTATTTATTTACGATTATGCTAAATCTAAAAATATTTCCAAATAGTCAGACATATTGCAGACGTCTTGTTCACGTTCACACACAAAACTTTTATATTCCGATGTACGAAATTAAACATCGATTGTGCTCGTGGCGCTGTACTATAATTGGATTTCTATAGGTTTTTCACAGCATAAATGATTATTTGTAATCAACTATGCGTGAAACGGAACATGAATCATAAGCTACAAAACCAAAGATTTAAAACTGAGTTCACTTATAAACATCATCGTTTGTTTAAACTAATCAATCAACAAAATAAATCAATGGATTATGTCTTTATACATTATGCTCATAATATTTAATATATAATTATATATTTCAGTGTTTAGGCATCAGAATAGCATTTTCATTTCGTAAATTACTGAACGCATTATATAGGTCAATGGCATATTGGCATAAGTACTTGCTTATCAGATTGTCAGACGCTTGTCAGTTTTTGTGAGTTTGTCAATGTATGGCAATTCTAAAAATCATAAAACATAAAATAAATGCTTCTTTGTACATAATTTAAATGAAAATATAATTAATTGTAATACCAAGGCAACCATTTTTGTGTGTACTTTGTGAAATACCAAACGGATTAATATATAATAAGCATAGCAATGTCGTACAATTTTGAGGAGTTATCTTTTAATGGTATGTCATCAAACCAATTTTTATAACTTCTTGATAGTTCCTGTTAGTATTAACGACATCTGACACTAATATGAGTTCACAATTCATAAGTATATTATGTACCTTAACAACTAAAACTTGTATACTTTAAATTGTAACCCATAACCTAATACAGTGCCAGAGTATATTATTTTTACGAGTTCACTGTTTCTGTTTTGATAAGTTTTATAATTAAAGATTGGTGCAGCGCTGAAATAAACTCGGACATGTATAGACATTTAGATTATAGAGCTCTAAATCGCTTCCAGTAGTAGTTCCAGTCGTCTTGTCAGTCCGTTCCAATCGTTAAAGAAATCTTTGAGGTTCTTACACGATTTGTTCAACGTTTTACGCACCTTTCTTGCTAGTGGCGAACAAATGACAACACCTAAGACATCCTGCAAAGCTGAAAGTCTCTAATACATATATTTATATTATCTTAGGATCCAAACACCCAGTCTTGAGACATCATATAGGAGAGTTTCCACTATGCATGTCTTGCAGGAAAAGTTAGCATACTGATTGCCTCTAGATTTCATTAATTGTTATTATTAGGTCTCATATAATAAGACTAGTGATACAAATTAACTGTCAATTGAATCAGAATAAGGGAATCTGGATACGGGCGTTATCAGTCGTAACGACTGCCTGCCTGTTAACAATATAATAATAATAATAATAAGGGTTTATTGTTGCAATTATGGACGAAGTTGTGATGACGAATAACTACCGGAAGTATATCCTAAGGGATGGTACGGTTGACATTTGTCGGGCGTGCCACCGTCCCGGGGAATCCCTTAGACATATATTATCCGGTTGTTCTCGTCTAGCCAACGGCGAGTATCTGCATCGACATAACCAAGTAGCCAGGATCGTCCATCAACAACTTGCTCTAAAGTACAAACTTGTGGAATCAGAGGTACCGTACTACAGGTATGTACCTGACCCAGTTCTCGAAAATGGGCATATCACGTTGTACTGGGATCGATCCATTATCACTGACAGGACTATTGTTGCCAATAAGCCCGATATAGTGATAGTGGATCGATCAGAACGCCGTGCAATAATAGTTGATATCACTATCCCCCATGACGAAAATCTCGTGAAGGCAGAAAAAGAAAAACAAATAAAGTATTTGGACCTGGCCCATGAGATTGTCGACATGTGGGATGTTGACTCAGCTATTATTGTACCGATAGTCGTTTCAGTGCACGGACTCATCGCCAAGAGCCTCGATCAACACCTTAAGAGGCTCTCACTAGGCAGCTGGCTCAAGGGCGTGATGCAAAAGGCGGTTTTGCTAAGCACGGCACGCATTGTGAGGAAGTTCCTCTCCCTGGAGCCCTAACCACCGGTGGCTTGGTCCCTGTACCCGACGCCGGTGGAGCACTATTTTTATATTTTTAAATGTATTGTTTTTTTTTTATGTATATAATATATTTAAAAATGTAATTAATATGTTTACGAATTAAATAAAGGAAATAATAATAATAATAATATTTTTCAGAGGCGATAGACCTGTTGCGCCAATGGAGAGAAGGGAATGAGAGAAGAAGTGAAGATATTATGCAATTATGGCTTTTAGTTGTCTGCTATGATTTAAACAAGATAGGAAATGAAAGTGAGTAGAGTCCTTGGAGCCTTTTCCCAACAATAATAACACACATGGGCTTACACAATGGAGGGCCTTATCCCCACGTATCTTTTCAAGTAAGTCCCACTGGGGGCAATCTCTCACTTAGAAATTTGAATGGATCAATTTCAACTTTGCTTATGACGCAACTGCCACAGCACTGGTTGCCAAATATTGCATAACTCTAATTTATGAAACAAATAAAATTCTAATTAAAAATGTATTTTTTCAGAGTACTTGGTAATGGAACAAGTGATATATGCAGCACTCGACTGCCACATGTTTGCTGAAGCCACTATGTGCATCTACCAGCTTGCGCTGGATTTCCCTGGCAGTTTACGTGTCATGCGATACAATGCAGCATTACTGGAGGCTGAAGAAAAGTTAGTAACTAACTGTGGCCCATATCCTTTGTAATAATAATAATAATAGTGTTGTACCCGGTTGCATTTGAGGCTTACATATCATCTGAATAAGGATGACGAATATTTTTTTTTATTGTTGAAAAATGATAATTTGATAATATTATAATGAACTGCAAAAGTGATATTTTGTTATGACAAATAGTTTCAAAAGTACTTGATTTTGAAAATTCAATTTCTCGAGCCACTCAAAAACGCTCCATACAAAATCGTACTATGTAGTGACGTTGCAGCTAGGTAGCGCATAGTGCAAATATATGAAGTGCAAAAGAATATCACATTTATTTCAGTCTACGTTGCGTTTTTATGTGTACAGTGCATAATAGAATTTGTTTAAAATTTAATAAGGAATCTAATAAGTTATATATTTTCACTTAACTTGATTGTTTATTTTTCGACCTATTTTGTGTGATAAAAACAATGAAAAATCATATTTTCGGAAAAAACTGAGAAATTAAGCAGTATTGGTTAGAATCTGACGACCATATCGTTATTCCAATTCCCAATGCCAAGAGGAAAGTCTGCACCAGAGCCTCTTCTGTCAATCAGCACGTGTACCATACTGTAGATGAGGGTCCCTTGGTCCTGGGGGTCATGGTCAGCTCTGAAATACCTCTTTACAGCATAGCTATGTAATTATGTACACACTAGAAGCATGCAGTATACTTCCAAAGGCCATGGTAACTACTTCCCATCAGGTGCACTGTGAACTTGTCTTGCTATTTTAATTTGTGTTCTTTTTTGCCCACCAGGTATGATGAAGCACTAGAGATGCTAGACCGTATAATAAAGGCGGATGAGACGAATTCAGCAGCTAGAAAGCGACGCATAGCAATATTAAAGGCACAAGGGCTCATCACTGAGGCTATCAAAGAACTTGTTGATTATTTGAAAAAGTAAGTGGGACTCTCAATATTTCTCACCTGTGTCTTCATCAGAGTGGCAATACCAGTTGCGTCGAATTGTACTTTGTAGACCGGAGTCAGCTCTAAAATTACCCTTTCTTTCTTTCATTGATGTATTTTGGGAGCGACTGCCGTCTAGCCCAAGTAGATAGCATAATCGGCAGGTGTAGTCATATAGGTGGCTTGAACTTGGAGCCCAAAGATCTTGGTAGGGTCCCATATACACCCAAGTTGAAAGTGCTCAAATTGTAGTCTAATTTTTAGGGCTGTATCGTCACCAATTCCAGGTTCGTGTAATAATGGGATTTCTACATTCTAATTGATGTTATTGAAATAAATATCCGATAACACTTTTATATTGTCCAGGTTTATGTCAGATGTGGAAGGGTGGCAGGAGCTTTGCGAGCTGTACCTGCAGGTACAGGAGTACTCGCGGGCCGCCTTCTGTGCCGAGGAGCTGATCCTCCACCAGCCCCACAATCACCTCATGCACCAAAAACTTGCCGATATACGGTACACAATGGTATGTGGACAACTTCTCTTCTGGGCCTTTTCCCTAATCACTTGAGAGTTTTTGAATAATTTTCATTGATATATTTTCAGGGTGGAGTGGAAAATATGGAACTAGCAAAGACATATTTCTGTCAAGCATTGAAGTTGAATCCAGACAATATGAGGGCGCTGCTTGGACTGTTCTTGGTAAGTTTGCTAGCTTTTAGATTAATCCGCTGATTTATAGCTAATTGTATAACAAAACAATGGTTTTTTTTTAAGTTTTTACTGTCTGTCTTTCTCTTTGTTTATCTTTCTATTCTGAGTAATCTCTGGCTGGGCCGAATTGACGGGATTTTTACTCTGTGTACTGATGTTATAAGGCTACTTTTATTTTTTAAAACTGTTGTTAAGGATTCAGCACAAGAATATTCTAATCCAGATCAAAGTCAATGCTATCGAAGTCACAGGCGCCCATAACATCGATACAAATATTGCTCTGTGCGGGCATTGAATTCGTGACCTCGGAAGCAGTCATGCGCTTCACGCCACACAGGTCACCAAGTCTAATTCTTTATTAATTATGGCAGGTGACAAATAATCTCCTGAGCCAGTACAAGTCTTCGGGTGCGGCCAGTAAACGCGCGGAGGTGCTGAAGCTGTGCCAGTGGGTGCAGGCGCGCGCCGCCCGCCGCGTGGCCCCACCCGCACCGCTCGCCCCGCCCGCGCCGCAGCTCACTGACATGTTACAGGCTCTTGCCATCACAGAATAAATACTGTCACTGTATAATCTAAAAAGTCACATACTAGACTATGAATTGGGGCGGACTCCGTTTACGTATAATCGAACACTAAAGCAGAGCTTCCATTGCGAGCAGAAAGGATTCCGTACGGACAAGTCACGCGTCATCATTGAACGCTTAGGCTGAGCGCTCATTAGGACAAGTCTTAAGTCAGAATTTTTTATTTACAGTACAGTACAGTACAGTACAGAATTAAGTCAGAGTTTACAGAATATAAAAAAGTGCGCATACATCAAACAAAACAAAGATGCGCTCAACCGTAATGAGTTTCAAATCATTTTGGATTATAGTATTTTTCACAAATTTGTTTTGGCGTAAAGCCGGGACTTGTCCGCCAGTTGTTAATAAAATATTGGTTACGCCATTCTTGCGCTCGTGGATCTCTATCACATTACTCCAGGTATTCCATTACTGCAATCGGAGTCGACTATGCTTGCAATGGAAACCCAGCTGCAGTTTTCATAATTTATTGCTTTCAACGTTCGATTGTAAACTTGCATGGACAGACAGACAGCGGGAAGATATGGTGATTTGTATGGTATATCAAATAATTATGTATATTTATTTGTTTGCAATTAAATGTTTATTTAAAAATATGTTAAGGAAATATTTTTAGGTTATGTATAAACATGTTTTTAATAAGTAGGTTGTTTCTTTATTAAATGCATGTTATGTTACCAACAATTATTTTTGTTTTTTTTTATTTTATCCTAGCTATGGTGTTTTTAGGTGGTATGGCGTAAAATATATTGAAAATGGGAAATAATAAATCATTTATGAGAATAAAAATAAGTAGATAATAATATTTAAAAAATCTTAACTGAATTTAACTGTACTAACTTTTAAACTTTCGCGTTCCATGATAATAATAATAATTAAACGAGAATTAACGCGATCATGGTGAATTTAACTGATAACGGTGGTGAGTAAGGATTGGTTAATAAAAATACACGTTAATAACTCATGATAAAAATGAAACAATTATTTTTATTAACGTTTTTATTATAAATAAAAATATTTTCCACTTAAGTACAAAATTACTACTTAATAATCACAACTTGATTTTGAAATTCACCTTGTCATGTGACACTATCCATGTTCTTGGCGGCCCTCCACAGCGGGTTGGTGGCCAGTTCCTCTGCCTTCCTCTCTTTCCTCTCACGTCGCGATTCCTCTCCAACGGTAAAGTATTTTTCTCTGAAAAAGATAGAGAGAGGTTTGGTGTTTGGGCTTCCGATTCATAGAGGTTTTATTTGTGTCATTTTTAAGTTTTTAATGTAATTTTCTTCAAGGATAAAAGTCTGTTATTCCATATTATAATCTATCAACTAGATCCATTCAGATGTTCGAGCGTAATTGAGTAACAAACATCTTCACAAACTTTCATATTTTCATAATATTAATAGAATTTGATATTATCACAGAACATTAAAAGACAGTAGAAGCAGTATCGAGATTAAAATACAAAGAAATCGATGTCGCACGCAAAATACTCTTACGCACTTCTAGTACTGCTCATTGGATGCATATATTTTTCCTTAAAATATGGGAAAAGTACACTTGCACACCTTATTTTACTGAAAAGAACTTAATTTTTGATCATTATTAATCTATGTATATAATAATTAATCCATTCAAATGTGCGAGTTCTTCTGTTAAGTGTATCTACATTTAAATTTTTGGCGACGCAGCCCCTCCCCCTTGCTACTTCTACTTGTAGAAGTTTTTTGTTCTGTGGATATTATAGAAGGAGTACGATATGAGGTATCGTTTATAAATTATTTTAGTATTACAAGGAGATACTTCAATTTTATTCCTTTATATTGGTATAGGCTGGTATAACTACCTGAAGTTGTAGGCACTGGCGTGAGGGTCGACGGGCATGTGCGGCACGTCGCCGGACTCCTTCTCGTAGGTGAGCAGGCGCCGCGCCGTCAGCTTCGACAGCACCTGCTCCGAGTTCGACACCAGCCTGAAGCACGGGTGGCTCGGCAGCTGCTCCGGGTTATACTCTTCTCTGTAAAAATAGAACGGTTTATAGTACCTAATTGGCTGAAAATGTTTTTTTTTGCACACAGCGCTCTCTAGACCCAAAGTAAGCTTAGTTTAACTAGCTTGTGTTATGGGTTCTAGAATAATGATAAACATACATTATATTTTTTTTTTCTCTTAATACAATACTCCATTATTTATTGATAAGTAATTTTGCTAACGGTAAGGTGCCAAGATTTATAATTTTTCAAAAAGTTAAAATATACAAATAAAAAAAGATTTACAAAATAAAAAAATCACATCTTTTTTCAAGTGTTTTGTGAAGTAATCTGGAATTTCTGATAACACATGCTTAGTGGTAAAAAAGAAATTCCTTACCGTACTAATGGATACCAGCAGACGAGTCGCCTGCCGACCTCCAAGTGCCTGGCCGCAAAGTTCAGCAGATCACTGTACAAGTGCGGCAGACCGTACTCCACCTTGGCTGGGATGTGATTTACCAAGTGGTCTTCAGTCAGGGTGTAGTTCTCCCGTTCAATACCGATCCGTTCTGTAGGCTCCCGTACGCCATAGGGCGCTAAAACATTTAGTTTCATATTTAAGATTTTGAAATTAGAACATTTATATTATCAGATAGGTAGGTAGATAGACAGCCTCTGTGGCGTAGCGGTAGTGAACGCGGCCACTGCGCAGGAGGCACGGGTTCGATCCCCGCTCTGTGCAAATATTTGTATGCATGAATATGGGTATTTGCATTGGTCTGGTCGTGCCTCGGAGAGCACGTTAAGCCGTCGGTCCCGGTTGCCATATAAACATCTATATCGTCGTTACGGGTTGTTGGAGCCCTAAAAAGTCCAACAAAAACAGTCTAGCTGCAATGCTTCGATATCGCCTAATGTCACCATTGGGTTGTGAAGGTCAGATGGCAGTCGCTTCAGGGAAAATATCGACGTGCCAAATCAGCAGTTAAGACAGATAAAGCGGACCCAGACTCCGAGGTGAAAGCTTTAGATGCGACTGGGATTAACGCTAGATTGAAGAAGAAGGTAGATAGACAGACAGCTGACTTACGATCAGTAATGATAGCGTCGAACTTGAGCTCCTGTCGCCACATCGGCATTGAGAAATCGCTCACCACCACGTCCAGGTAATGTGACTCGATGCCGTATTGCTTCATATTGCCGCGGATACTCTCGTCTTTCGTACGCACCTGGGTACAAAATAGCTGGGTAAAAAACACACACACACACAGTGTTGTGAAGTCTTGTTATTTCAATCTTTCTTAGATGCCTCGGAGAGCACATTAGACGTCCGTTATCATATCAACATTTCATTACGTGAAATGGGAGTCTTAACAGAATATTTATATATATTTTTAATATTTCGTCAGTAGTCCATCATAAATATGGTTTAGTTAGATACCCAGTTGCATGCCAGCGACTATTTAGAATTAGTTAGTTCACAAAGTTTGCCGGTAACTATATTATAAACGGGTCACCTCAAAGTGTAATACATACTTTGTTACCTTTTGTCCGACGCGAGTTGGCCGCGTTCGAGAGTGCAGCATCATAAAATCAATATCGGAACCCCACACGTAAGCTGAAACAGAAAAATAGCTATCTATCATACCAGGGGCATTATTCTGTTTGACATTGAGTCCTCATCCCAGTCGAAACGTGGGAAGTCAGTGGATTTTAATTGGTTAATATAGAAGAAAAAAACTGGTGTAAAACTATACCAACTTGAATTTGTCGGCTAATACGAACACATGGTTAGGCCACGTTCACACGGCACACACGTTTTCACGTATACGGTTTTACCGTATACGATGCAATTGTTCACACGGCAACCATTCGATTCGATTTTCGCCGATTCTCGAAGCGAGATTTCGGGCGAGTCGTGTGAACGAGACAACATGAACATAAGCGCCACTGCGTGTCGTATTCGATAAAATCGTTTCGAGACGCGGCGTTCCAGTGACAACGTCGCACGGTATACGTTAAAATATATTTCTAGAACACGGGATTTTCCCGTATGAACACCGTGTGAACAATTTTTAAGTTTTCATTATATATTCTGTTGTCACTACTCTATTCGATAAAATCTCGTATACGGTATACGGGAAAATAATCGCCGTGTGAACGTGACCTACGGCACAGTTGGTCATTGTCAATGTTTTGGCACATTCTAACTAACCTCCAAAATGTGCAGCTGGAACCAGCAGTGACCCTGACCCAACAAAGGGATCAAGTACTATATCACCTGGTTTCACTTGCGCCTGATTTGCCATTATGATTGCAAGCTGCGCATCCATGCTTGTGTTGCCAATGAATTCACGTTTTTTCAGGGAGTGGACCTGAATCAGGTCACGCTGTCCATCTGCAACCTGTTTATTATCAAATTTAGGTCAAAAATCAAGGTATACTTAGTTCTAAAAAGAAATTATGGAGTCACGGTTGAGATGATTGTTGCTCATTCATCATTCACATCATCACATTCTCTCTCACTCTCACCTTGGATCCCTGAATTTGCTTACTTCTCCTTCCTTTAATTTTGTTTTTTTTTTATAAAGTTTTTAAGGAGTATCTGCATAGGTGTTTAAAAATATATAAGTTGACACATTGCTGGATGTGTATAAACTTAAACTGCCAAAGTATAAGAATCACCAAATCTGATAATAACTTGACTGGGTGATGGCAGATGGAAATAAAGAAAAAATAAAGAGGGAGTATCATTCTGCCGTCTGAACTAAACCTGACAGGAAACCCTGCACATGTGCCTAGTCCATCAAACTGCAGATATTAGACCCGCACACACTTTGGTTGAACCTATAGGCCATAGTGGACCCCATACATCCACCAGCAATACTTACTCATTACATATGGAATAGGTTTTTATATACTGACCCACTTTCCAAAAAACACATCATAAGGCTCCTCTGGTACATTGTTCGGGTCCACTCCATAAAACTCCAAATAAGATAAAACTATATCAGGATTTTTAAGTTTCACAATGCCCTCTAATGGTAAGTAACTGAATGTCTGGAATGAAAAGTTTTTTTTTTTCATAATAGTGTTTAAAAATCTATACTACAGATGGCTTAACAATTTACTGTCTGCTTTTGCAAGATTTAATAAAAATGATAATAAATAAAAGTCTCATTCTCATACCTACCACAAATGCTGAAGGCTGAGCAAAGTAGAGTAGGAAAGAAGACTGAGGGCATGGTGGTGGACCCCCAGATGTATTTGGGATCTTTGCTAAGTTCATGACAATAAAAAATCATCAATGCAACAAGTTTCTTACCTCAATTTTATCAATTTTCTCTTTCATCGTGAAATGTTTACAGAAAGTCTCAACTTCCACCTTAAACGACAACTTTGCTGAACAAGCTGATGTTATCAATTCTTTGGGACATAAATGCGTATCACTGATGCAACTATCATCATTACTATCACCCACAATCCATCTACTTGTAGAGTTTTGTAAGGAATTCTTCAAATTTAAATGCAATTGTGACTGTGTTTTTGCTCTAGACCAGAGTTCTATACAGTTTTTGAGTAACACAGATCTCGAAGCGATCTTTTTAACACAATCTTGTGAAGGCAGTTCAACAATCCAGTATGGTTTCAGTACACACGGTTTCTCTATGTACTTGATAGGTATATTGAGAAGTGATAATATACTATTCATTTCCTGAAAGTTAACAAATGATTTCATAAAGAACAAGAATTAAAAGCCAATTTGTAGCTCTTTCAAAAACACTTACAGCATGACGGAAATCAATGTGTTCTTGTGCAAACCACAACAAATATCGGCGCCACATTTTATTGTCGTTGTACATTGTTATCAAGAATGTGTTTCAAAATGTTTTCTATTTATTGCCTCTTATTTCATTTAGCATGTTGTTCAAGTTCAAAAATACATACATAAACATAACCTCTAACTTCGATTATAACGTTGACGTCTGCCAAACGGTTTTTTTTAACGGGCTTTGGGATTAGGAATTGGTTTAGAATCGTTGACTGAGAATAACTATTACTCGTGTGTATTACAGTGTGTTTAAGATAATGTGGGTGCGGAATACTTAAAATATAGATTTTGTTCTTCTAATCCATAACTCTATATACCACACGTGCGCTATAAGTTGAGACCGTTATATATTTAGACTGAAAACTTCTTGAAATATCGAAGTTTCATGGGGTCGTCGCTGATACTGTGAAATAATAGGTATAATAGGATAGCAATCGAAAATCCAGATGATCAGTTTTAGTTTGCCAACAGAACATTGTATTTCCTTAAAGCATCTCTTTTTTCAAGTTCCGGTCCATCAGATATCGTCAGACATCATGCACTGGATAGTAAGACTACACCCAACCTGATAGTAAGCTATCTAAATCGATGCTAGAGAATAAAGTTCACTATTCCAGTGAAATCCAGTGCACTCAGGCTCCCAAATTCTGCAATGAGAGGGTCCCTAAAAAATGTCCGCATTAACCGATCAGTCGAGCTAGCGAGTTAATATAACAAGTCTAATTTACGGTTGATTAAAAACCAAGGCCTGTCTTTCATACTTCATATTATTACATAAATACGTAATCACAATTTTATTATTTTTAACCCTATTATTATGATTCTTCTTTTTCTTCTGAATTTTCTTGATTGATCAATTCTTGGTATTGATCACTTAGGAAATCTTGGTATGCATCTTTAATAGCACCGGAGCAGGCAACGTAGTGTCCACCAGAATGTTCGGCCACAACCGGTTTTATGAATAAGTTAATGAGGGATTCACTCATCTCTGTAAATAAAGAATAAAAATATATGACACCAATTTTTTCAAATGGATTCAAGTGCTATTTTATGTGTACTGATTTTACATCAGAATGCAAGATATGTCTAAAGTTAAGTTAGATAATAAAATAAGTGTAAGGGTAATTTCAAATCTTCCATAGTAACTTAACCACCATCATAGCATTATTGGTGTTTCTGATGGTGACCCCACTCCTGAGACTTTCCCTTTAGCTTACCATCAGGCGAGGTGAAGTCATATTGATGTCACAAATAAAAAAACAAACTTAGCTAGAGGTTTTTGACTATACAAAATCTAAAAAAAAAAAATTCCCTTAACAAAACTTACCCTTTGGTATAATGGAGTCACTCTCTCCATACACATGTAAGGAAGGCAGTGAAATCTCTTCATCATAGAATCCTTTATGTACCAGGCTACCTGATCGGAACCCAGATGCAAATATTGCAAAATTAAAAGAATATGGTAGATCTGAAAACAAACAAAATTATTTAGAAGATAAAAAAATTGTAGTTCTTAAACATGTTTTATTGACAGACTTGAATAAATATAAAGATTAGATAATATCTAAAGCCTTGAACCTTGAAGCCATCTAGCATGATAATACTGAATCTTATGATTATTTCTTTTACAGCAAAATTAATATAGATCTAGTGTACCGAATTAGGTGCATGCTGTGCAACAATAGATGAGATGGGGTCCCATTTCATCTATGTATCGTTTTCGATACATGGACTATTATGCAATTTATTATTGGACATATGAGGTTAAAAAACTGTCTGGGTACAGTTAATATGTCAAGTCAGTCCACCAATTCATGAAGTAACTTACATCCTTTTTGTTGCATAGCAGCCAACAATCCCACTAAACAAGCTCCTTGCGAGAAGCCCATAAAGCCATGAAATGGTCCATATTCCTTAACAACTTTTTCTATGAGGTTCAAAGTTTTTTCAAATCCAAGTGCTGGCCCACCTAGACATTTCCCACTGTATGTGTTGTCTTCTGCATTGAACCACCAGGATCGGGAATCTGTAAATCACCAAATCAAGAAATTCATTCAAAATGACAAGATCAAAACGAAGCTTCATCCTAAGTTCCTAACCCTGTTAATGCACTTTGTAGCCTGGGGTCTGCTCTTCTACATCTCCTTCTTTTTATACAACTTAGGTGACTGACAAGGACACAGCCCACCTGATGGGAAGTGGTCACCGCGGCCTATGGATGTGTGCAACACCAGGAGCGTCATACTCGCGGTGCCAACCCTGGGGAGGGGGTTGGGAGGCGGGAATGGGAGAGGTTAGGTGTTGGGTTGAGTTTTTGTGCCGGCGGCTTGTATTTGTATTTATTGCTGTGAAAATCTTAGTGGGGCCCCCAAAAATCATGGCTTTTTCAACTATAGATCTTCAACATACTATTATAAATAAAAAGAGTATTTTTCAATTACCTTCGTCACCTCCGCCGTCTTCATTCACAACTTTATGAGGCGCTGTGACAAACACTAACTGTGCATATTTCGCAACAGCTTTGCGAAACGAACCGATTTTCCCTCTAAAAACAGCTCCGTTTTGCCTGTAGCCATGAAAAGCGAGTATTTTTAATTTTGGTCGGTCTGGCGCAGGTTCGCTGATTTGCGGTGGCGGTGGTGGCGATAGCGACGAAGAGCGGTTAGAACTCGAGTTTGGCTCAGACATTGTGACGATATTTCTTAATATGAGGCGACAGCCATGAGATCTAAACGAATTTTTGATTATAAATGCAATGTTTGTTTATTTTGATAGGTTACTTATTTCACTTCGCGAAACAAACAAGTGTCATGTCAAGTGATGGAGTTTATACCATGTTTATACATCAGAATAACAGAGAAAAATAGTGTAAATTTCCTGGGTTAAAAGAAGAAACAACAAATTCTATGCTGTATATCACCTCCGATGGAAGAAAAGTACTTGTCTGGAACGCGCTTCATCTTATAATTGCCAGGTAACAAAAATTCAATTGTCAAAAATTAGTCGATTATACCACATTTAACTTGTACTTTCAATGGTGGTACACCACTATTTTATTTGGCGCCAAAAACTTTCAACTGTCAATTGTCAAATTGTATTGTGTTGTGCGTTTGTTGCGTTGTTTTCTTTGTTATTTTATATTATTTAATAAGAAAAATGGAAGAAGGAGACTTTGATCAACGTTTGCGAGACTTACAAAGAGAGTATTTAGAGTTTTTGGACGATGAGGTACGTTCATTGATCTTTCTATGTACCTTTATAACCTTCCCATACCGGTTTTAATTTGGTCATACAATATTGTTATTTCAGGAAGACCAAGGGATTTACATGGAAAAAGTTAAATTGATGATAGCAGACAAGTCTCAGCGCCTTAATGTTAACGTGAATGATCTCAGAAGGAAGAATCCTGACCGTGCAAAGAATCTCCTTGACAATGCATTTGAAGAGCAGATAGCGTTTCAACGAGCTCTAAAAGAATATGTATCGTCAATTGATCCCACCTATGCTAAAAACCAAGAAGAGTTCTTTGTCGCTTTCAGTGGCAGTTTTGGAAATAAACATGTTACACCCAGGAGTTTGACATCTCGGTAAGTAGCAGTTATTTTGAGTTCCATATATATCGATGGTATTTAAGCCAAACCTACCAAGTGCAAAACTTGTGTCTTTTGTGCCATCATATAAGGTTCATATTTGTTGAATAAGATTTTTTTTGATGTTAATTCAATAAATAATCAGTTGGACATAGGACCTTTTCCGAAATGTGCCATAACACCTGGTCCTAAGTTCCTTATTGGGTATTTCTTCTGACCTAGAGTTAGTAATAGATTATTACTGGAATTTTCAAGGGGTTCTTTTTTGAACTTGGCTGTAACACATACAACTTCTTGGCAAAATACCTATTAATTAATTTCTAATCAAATTTTTTTCAGATACCTAGGAAACCTGATCTGTGTGGAAGGTATAGTGACTAGAGTGTCTCTTGTACGTCCAAAGGTGGTACGTAGTGTCCACTACTGCCCGGCGACCAAGAAAGTTATGGAGAGGAAGTATACTGATCTCACATCATTCGAAGCATTCCCTACTTCTGCAGTGTACCCTACTAAGGTAATATCATTAACACCTCTATACACAAATTCCATGATTTGTCCATAAGGCCAGTTATACCGTTTGTGTATTAAGATGTCAATAGGAGTATTGTCTCTCTTTTCTACACCAAGAATGAAATAAGTTAATGTAATGCCTGATTGCATTTTGGTTGATTTGTTACTGTCCCAATTAGGCATTACTGCCATGGTCATATTGTTTTTTCAAAATGCAGTGCAAAAGCATGGTAAAAATATTTAGGTATATCCTAAATATTTTTTTCATGCTTTATTAATTTATGCCAATGTAATTAAGATTGCAATAAATGAATAAGGGTAGTATCAAAAAATAAGGTAAGGCCCCTCGCCCACGGCGACTTTTTGAAGCGATGCTTCAGCGATGCTGTCGTGCATCCGTATCGATACAGTCGCGAAGCGGTCGCTAGCTGTGTGCCCTCGCTCACGGACACAGATACAGTCGCGATGCAAACGCGATACTGTCGCACTTCTGTTGCGATGTAAACGCGATTCAAGTAACGGCTCAAAAATATTTACGATCACTACAGTTACAAGGTGGACTCCGTTGAGACAACATTAGTCACGTTGTCTTTGGTGCTGCTTTTACGTAAATAGTCGAAGCGTAGGCAACGAAAGCAGCTTCAATATTGGATGCATCCATTTAATAAAGAGAGAGAGAAAGAGAGATACATCGATACAGTCGCGATTCAGTAGCACGTTGGAATCGCTATTGTAGCGCGTTGCAAATGCGACTAACACGAGTTAGTAGCGATGCTGTCGCGCAGTTGCTAGACGCGCGACAGCATCGCTACAAAAAGTCGCCATGGGCGAGGGGCCTAAACCTTAATTATCTAAGAATGCGTAAATGTGTGTGTAGAACTTGATTTTTGCAACAAGTATTTTTACATTCTTTGCTAAGCAAATTTTTCCAAAACTATTTTTAATAACTTACTACTGTCTCAATCAGACATTCAGACATTACTGGCAGGGTTAAAAAAATATAATATGTAATGCTTACAGCATTATATATTTTTTTTATTTTATGTTTTATTTTTTTATGATCTCCAGGATGATGAAGGGAATCCCCTTGAAACAGAATATGGTCTATCTCGGTACAAAGATCACCAGACACTCACAGTGCAGGAGATGCCGGAGCGGGCTCCTGCGGGCCAGCTGCCCAGGAGTGTGGATATTATCTGTGACGATGACTTGGTAGACCGCTGCAAGCCCGGAGACAGGGTGCAGATTGTTGGCAATTATAGATGTTTACCTAATAAACAAGGGAGTTTCACTGCTGGGACTTTCAGGTAGAAATACGTTTTTAATAATACTTCACACAAACACTCACACCCCTAAACCACATCACAGCTATTATATAAGCTAAAATTGTATCTGTATCTACTTAGTTTTTTCTTTTTTTCCCTTGTCAATTTTTTATGTACATTGCAAACTTTGTGTCAATATAGATTAAGAATATTTATTACTAGCTATGTCCGCGGCTTCACCTGTGGCTACCTACTATCTCCCCATCGATTCTCAGCCAAATCGGTCCAGCCGTTCACTCGCGATGCCGTGACCAAGGGAAATAGGGATAAATTATTATTTCAATTTCAAGCCTTCATCTGGACATGACAGTCATGTGGGTAATGTTTTTATGTGTCCACAGAACAATCTTAATAGCAAACAATGTAACACAAATCAACAAGGACATGAACATGAATATAACTTTGGAGGATGTGAAGCTCTGCAAACGGCTCGCCAAACGCGGGGCAGCCGACATGTTCGAAGTGTTGAGCAAGTCACTGGCCCCGAGTATACACGGACATGATTATATCAAGAAGGCTATATTGTGCCTCCTGCTGGGGGGCATGGAGAAGGTGTTGCCTAATGGAACCAGGCTTAGAGGGTAATATTACATTTTTTTTTCATAACATGAATTTTTACATTACTTTACGTTTCATAAAATAGTACCATTTTTTTCGTGCGGCAACCCTACGGGTAGCGGAGGCGTTCTTGAAGGAGCCTTCTCGAAGCCAGAGGTGGCTCTAGATCAGCCGGGTGCGATGGAAATGCCTTTTACACAGCGACGTTTGCGCTCAGAGAACCAGCTCGCCCTTTACTTGCTCTCCACTGAGCCCTCTACTAGTTAAAGGGACAAGTAGAGAGCTTCCGACCCCGGATTCAGTTTGGGGTGCGAGAGATATGTCTACTTGCTAACCTTACACCGCGGTAATTAAGACTCGAGACGGCGTACCATTTTAGTCAGTCCGATTCCGACATAACCACCCCCGATGACTGACGGGGGTGGTATCCGTGGGGATTTCCGCACGATTAAAAAAACCGCACCGCGAGGTTCTTGACCACGCACCCCTTGTACCTCAAATGTAGCTTTAACAACCATGTCTTTATTTGCAGTGACATTAACATTCTCCTCATTGGTGACCCTTCAGTGGCTAAGTCTCAACTGCTGCGCTACGTGTTACAAACAGCGCCTCGGGCTATCACCACCACTGGTAGAGGCTCGTCCGGTGTAGGTCTCACAGCTGCAGTGACCACAGACCCTGAGACTGGAGACCGCAGGTTTGTACTAACCTTTTATTTCTTTAACATTTGACATTTTATATCATACCTTCAAAACTTCATCTCTTGAAATTCATCTTTGTCACTTTTTACTTTTAAACTTTTGGATGAAACAGGCTACGCATGCAGGTTAGATCATCCAGATAGATGTCCCAGTGTTCCTGCTGGAAGTAGCTTTAAACATGCCAGTGTTTTAGCTGACTGCGACAAAGTCTCCGATCAGAAAATCATTGGAAAAGTCAAAACTTCCCTCTTTATGCATATGACTTTTATTACCCTCTCTACATACTAAATAACTGCAATAATTTTTGACTAATAACATGATGTTTAATTTGCATTTATTACGCGAATTTCATTGCATATTTATAAAAAAGTACGAAGGCCGAATTTTTTTAAATATTACTTAGGTGGCAGACAAGCACATAACTCACCTGATGGGAAGCGGTCACCGTGGCTTATAGACGTGTGCAATATCAGGGGTGTAACACTCGCGCTGCTGACCCTGCAAGGGGGAGAGGGCTGGAGGTGGGGAGATGGGGGGCGGGGTAGTTGCGAGCTCTGTCTACCCTACTTACCGACGGGAACACAACACGATGGTTATTATGGCCGCGTTCTTCTATAGGGTGGAAATACTACTCCAGTCGAACTGCTCAACTCGGACGGGAGATACCGTCGTGTCCTACCTCCGTTAACCGAATGTTGGCACCAGATGTATAATCTATTTTTTTTTATTTGGTTAGGTTGGAAGCGGGTGCCATGGTCCTGGCAGACCGCGGCGTGGTGTGCATAGACGAGTTCGACAAGATGTCGGACATCGACCGCACGGCCATCCACGAGGTGATGGAGCAGGGCCGCGTCACCATCGCCAAGGCGGGCGTCCACGCCACGCTCAACGCCCGGTGCTCCGTCCTGGCTGCCGCTAACCCGGTCTATGGACGGGTAAGACCCTGCTATTATTCCGTTGTAGCAGTATAGGTGTCATTGAAGAAATGTAGGGGTCTTGTCGCCTTTGGGAGGGAGGGGGATCAGTGTGATATTGCCAATGACTGTAGATTCCCTGGAGAGGGAAGACAAGGGTCCTCTGTGACCTCTGATGTTGCAAAACTTCAAGGACCGTAGCTATATCAAGATTTTTTTCAAAGTGATAGGAACAAAGGAAGAAAAAGAAAAAGGTGTTGCACAAGGTGGTGAGGGAGGCAGGTGGGCCGTGTGCTTGTCTGCCACCTAAGTGGTATAAAAAAAAGTTTTGTATGGATTTCATGTGTTAAATACAATTCTTGTGTCACAGGTTACAAATCTCCATAGAAACGGCTTATTCTTATGTTTTGTGCCTATATTCAATGGGAGACATTGTGTGAAAAGGAATCAGTATTTCGAGCGAGCGGAGCCGTGTGCAACACCTAGAGTTTAATATTTAAAAAAAACTAAATAGAACCCACATACATTTATATGGCACATTATACACTATTGGCGTTTAAGATCAAGCAATTATAAAGTACTAATTATTCCACAGTACGACCAGTACAAGACGCCCATGGAGAACATCGGTCTGCAGGACTCGCTGCTGTCCCGTTTCGACCTGCTGTTCGTGATGCTGGACATCGCGGACGCGGACCACGACAATATGATCTCAGAACATGTGCTACGGATGCACCGATATAGGTGACACACATTTTTGATACTGTACAACACCAAAGTCTTAGTCGGACTCTCACTTTCTTGATATGCCAGATTAAAAGAAAAAGAAAAGAAAAAATATTAAAAGAAAAGATGAAGAATACCAGCCTGGAATTATTTACCAGCTAACGTATTTCCTTCCTCCTACAGTCCCGGGTCCTTTAAGCGGGGTATGAGTAAGCATTTGATGAGGCCGTCAAGTTGAGGGCCACCATTATGTCACTGTCGGTGTATGTAATGGGGACCCCTTTCCTGAGACTTTACCTTTAGCTTACCATCAGGCGAGGTGAAGTCATATAGATTTGAGCGATATTTAAAAAAAATAAAAAAGTTGTTGTTACCTAACATTCACTATATAATTATAATTGTTTTATAGGAATCCAAAAGAACAAGACGGCGAAGTGTTACCCATGGGTTCGTTAGTGGAGATGCTGTCCACAGAGAACCCAGATAATGATGAGACTGAGGTAAGTCTCTTTAGTAAAAGACTTTTTTCATAACTGATGGTTTTTAGAATGCATTGGTTTTTTTCACAACTGCTCCTCTGCCAATATTTTTGTCGCGCTAAGTCTGAAACCGTCATTTTGGAAGTACTTTTTGTAACACTCCGGTCAGAGCTAGCAACTAATAGTACGAGATCCCACTGCAAAATCATGCATGCATCGAATATTTGCTAAAAACCAAATTTTACACATATTTATGATTAAGAGAACATATATTTACTAGGTTGCCTATCAAAATGTGTGGCCGCTAATATGTTTAAGTCAATTATTGCTAATTCATTTTTCGGAAAAAAAATCCTTCAAATGGTTTTTAAATAAAATATCATCCACGTCACGGCAATACACATAAGGACTCTGAAAAATCACGGTTGCCGTTGCGCACTTCGCCGTACCTCTTCGTACCTGTTTACACCTGGCTGCGAAGAGGCATGCATGATTTTGCAGTGGGATCTTAGTCTATAATATTGTAATACATTTGGCAGGAGACCAAACAGTCCATCTACGAGAAGTATGACCCCCTACTGCATGGCAACACGCGGAGTAAGAAGGACCAGGTCTTTAACACCAAGTTTATGCGCAAGTTCATTCACATCGCACGTCTCATGAAGCCCAAGCTGACCCAGGACGCGTCCGACGCCATCGCCGATGAGTACGCCAGACTCAGGAACCAGGATATGATGGACAGTGATGTAGCCAGGGTGAGTAGCAGCTATCTGTACCTATAGTGTAATAGGGAATATCTATGCTATTACCTATAAAATCTATACTATTACGACAGTAGAGGAAGTTCGGGTAGTATGTAAGTACAGAGGCAGATGGCGGGCTGTTGTCTCTGCCTACCCCGGAGGGAAAAAGGCGTAAGTATATGTATGTATAAAATTGTAACATTTACAAAACATGGGCTATTTTATACTCGTATGAACACAAAAAAAATTTTTTCTTTGAAGTCTTGTCTGTCCTTGCACGGATTTTAATACCGTTTTGGTCAGACTTAAATTCTGCCGTATATATATGATTGCAATTGGTTAGTAAGTAGATTAGGTAAGTAGAACCGGAGATTATGATCAAAAAACGATGACCTCTGCTTGAGCGCACCATGGCACACACCAATGACTTTTCGATGCTTTTCGAAGTTATGTGTGTATTTATCGCAGGTTCATAAGTGCCCGGTTAATGGCAATAGGCTCGCCACCTATAACATTGGGACCTAAACATAAACTGGCGAAATGTGGGTGCTAGCACCTCTGCCTACCCCTTCGGGGATATATAGGCGTGAGTTTATGTTATGTAAAAATATTTCATGAATATTCCCTATTAGCGATGAGTACAACATCTCCTAAATCCCACCAAATATGTTCTCACTACGTACTTCGTCCGCAGACCCAGCCGGTGACGGCGCGTACGCTGGAGACGCTGATCCGCCTGTCCACGGCGCACGCCAAGTGCCGCCTGAGCTTCCAGGTCACGCAGGACGATGCGCAGGCCGCTATAGAACTCGTGCAGTTCGCATACTTCAAAAAGGTAACACAACCTTCATATTTAAACGCAGCCAGACCTTCTCTCCTTCCGAAATCTATCTATAGTATTATATAATTTTAAATTAGCTATGTCTGTACATTGGGGATATTTTAAAAAGATTTGATTATGTTATATGAACGATTCTGAAAACAATAAAAATGTTCTCCTCTGTTCGCGCGCAATGGACGCAAATACTACTGAATGTATTTTTATGCGGTTTTTTGTTTGAAAAGTCTTGGTCAGACTTGGATTATTTCATCCCAACTAATAGGTACATTATGTTCTAAGGAATTTTAATAAAATGCTTTGACATTGAATGGAGGGGGCCAGGGTAACGTTCGTTAATCAAAAATGTTTGCGAATTTTCTCACTTCCGCTTCTTCTACTTCCATCACTACTGCCATCATCATCGTCAATAAGAACATGTTCAAATGTGATTGTTTCCAGGTGTTAACGAAAGAGAAGCGCCAGCGCAAACGTCGCGCGTCGTCCGATGAAGAGGCCGCGTCCGGGGGCGAGGAGCCCGCACAGCCCAGGGCTAAGAAGTCTAGGCGAACGGTACTTATGTTTATATACCTATTTACGCTTGTGTATTTTTGGGCCCTACGATCTTCGGGGTCCGAACCGACCTTATCTGTGGGACTCTAGTGTAGACTTTCTTTTAGAGATTGAGAGGTCAGTCGACAGTTGTCACTCCTATTAAAGTTAAAACAAATCAATAAACGAAGTAGAGCAGACCCTGACAAGCTGGTAATATTATGGTTACCCAATAAAATATTTCCCTCGTAGTCCGACTGAGATTGGATCATCCACGATTTTAAGATCTGAAGCGAGTGAGTTGTGATTATAACGAACAGTAGCCCTCGGGCTTCAGGGTGCTTTAAATCGATCAAAGACTATTTATGTGTGTTATACTTACAGGACGGACAAAACGGAGACCCGTACGACTACTCGTCGGACGAGGAGGCGGCGCCGGTGCTGCGGGCGGCGCACTCTTCGCAGCCCGAGCCCTCGCAGCGCTCCACGCGATCCTCACAGAAGACCATTGACGACAACAGGTACCGATTATGTTTCCAGTATTGTTGTTATAGACGAGCAACGGGTTGAGGGCCTTCAATAAACACTTGCACTGCGTGATATTTCGCACAACACATACGCTACTACTATGTACATGAAACAATCTGCAATGCGGACGTTTGGATGCGTGCACACTCAAAGCAATAGTCCGCCATGGTTGAGTAAATGCGTGAACGCATCGCGTCGAAGACGAGATTCACAAAAATGGCAATGGCTAACCAGAGTTCATTGTAGCAGCGCCTCCCACTCCCCACGGGAGACGCTGCTGCCTGCGGCCAATGCGGCCGGGGTGGGAGTGGCCCTCTAGAGGGCTGCTCCGAGGCTCTCCACGTGTCCCTCTGACTAGCAGATGGCACAGTGGGGAGCGAGCGGGGGGCGAGCTGATTGTCTGCGCGCCGACGGTTGGGTGACAGGACGGCCGCCTGTCACCCTACACTCCACCGTCGGTGAAGTGGCGCGATGCTCGCCCCACCCCCCCCCCCCCCTTTCGGGGGGTCGAGGGAGCCATCATAAACCATAGATGGCCCGGGGTAAGCTGGGGTGCGAGAGGTATGCCCATTGGGTAACCTTACACCCCGGTAACTAAGGCCCGAGACGGCGTGCGGTTTTAGTCAGTTCGATCCCGACATAACCACTCCCGATGGCCGACGGGGGTGGTATCCATGGAGAGTTCCGCACGATAAAAAAAAAGGTTGTAACATGTTACCCAAACTTGATTAGAATGTGATTCCTGGATTTTTTTTTCTTGCTATCACTACGGTGTTTTTACGTATTTGTATGTACGGTATTTTTAGGTAGTAAATCTAAAAATTATTATACAAACAACTTATTCATTCGCAGACTAACCCAGTTCAAGTCAGCGCTGCAGCAGCTGTTCCGCGAGGAACGCGCCAACTCCCTCCCGCTAGCGCGGGTGACGGCCTACGTCAACGAGCGGTACTCCCACGAGACCTTCGACCCGGCGGAGGTACAGGCCGCGCTCCACAAGATGACCAGTGACAACCAGGTCATGATGGCAGACGACATTGTGTTCTTGATTTAAGTGTTCAACCAAAATGGTACTTGTGACCGAACTGTATCTGTCAAATCATGTTGTACACTATTTGGACATAGGTCTGTCGTCCCAATGCGCCATCGTACCTGGTCTTCTACCTTCCGCATCCAGGCCGGGCGTCCCACCTTCAGAATCATAATTAGGGGCCTGATTCAGTAAAATTAAATTTTTAAAACAAGTTATTTCAATACTAGATATGAATTTTTTAAGTTTTTGTTAAATATGAATCTAACTATGAGTGATTTTAAAGGTTCGATAACCTTACAAAATCCTTTTTTTTTCGTGTGGAAATCTCCACTCATACCAACCAAAGTTGGGCAAAAAGTAATCTAACTAATAACTACGACTAAATAAAGTAGTTATAGTTGAGTCAATTTAATAGGCCACATTTGACGTTTGTCAGTTTTATATTCATAATGAGGTGACCTGTTAAAAAAGGTCGATTAAAACGAATGAATCGATTCATTCGTTCGGACTTGAAAGATAATGTGAATTTTTAAAATCCTCAGGTGAATCCGTCTCATTATTATTTTTTCTTTCGTAAATTTAAGGAGCAAAATAAGACAAGTACATGATCTATACTTATAATAAAACTGTAGAGAGGTAAATTCTGTTCATTGAATATATTTACAAAATAACTATTGGGGGATGATTGGTGATCGAATTTTGATGAATTGTCAAATGTGGCCTATTAAATTGACTCCACTATAGTTATCACCATTCAATAACTAAATAAAAATAATCGTCGAAAGTAGTTAACTACTTTTAGTTATAACTAATTTTAGTTGTAACTAAAAAGTTATAACTAAAAGTTGCGAGTTGGTCCCCTCGGGTTTGGTCAGGTGACCGCCTTTTCATCCCGCGCGTTCGGAGAACCAGCCCACCCCTTACCTGCTCTCCACTGTACCCTCTGCTGATCAGAGGGACACGCGGAGAGCCACCGAGCAGTTCTGTTCAGAGCCACCCCCGCCTCGGTCGTAATTTGCCGCAGGCTACGCTGCTCTCTCCCCTGCGAGTGGAAGGCGCTGCCGCCTCCGTTTGCTTAACTTCCCCGACCTCACGAAAGCTTATGTATATTTTTTGTTACAAAAAATAAAACAATTTCCTTTTGTCCTTCAAATCGAGTTGAAATAACGCGTATTAAAACTGAATCTCGCGCCAGGAACAATCTAATTACGTGCCTTGTAATGTACAGGAATTAAATATTAGGCAGTCGCCTTACTTTTGTGTTATTTAGCCATCATGTTCGTGTTGTGATGGAATAATGTTAGCTATAATTAAATATAAATACCGCCTACTAATATGTTTTATTGTTATCATATTCCCGCTTGCTCGTAGGAGTTTTTATGTAATTAAAAACTTGTTTAATCTTGGCCGATAAACTAGGAGGAAAGTCACGCATTTACATTAGCTTGATGGAGGTTTTTTAAAAAAACAACCGCTGTAGCATCTTCATTCTTATCTGTTTGATCGCTATGGACGCAAAAACTACTGAACGGATTTTGATGTGGTTAATGCTATTTTTGATCGCAATATTAGTAATAATACTACTACCAGTAGTTACTATTGAAGTTTCGTACTCGTGCTACGAGTATAAAGGGGATTAAATAGTAAACTCGTAAATGTTAATGACTTTTTTTAATAGTTAATCTTTAACAGCTACATTATAAATTATATCATTTTCTTCCTTTCTTCCCTTTACCCTTATTGCTCATACCTTTCCCAGCTTTTCCTTTATTTATTTTTCCGCCGAACACTTTCTTCGGTTTACTAAAGTTGCCTTTTTCATTTCCATCTTTATTAAACTTTCTGCCACCTTTTCGATCATTTTGGAATTTTCCTCCACCTTTCCTGTCATTTTGGAATTTTCCTCCACCTTTCCTGTCGTTTTGGAATTTCCCGCCCCCTTTCCTATCATTTTGGAATTTGCCACCTCCTTTTCTGTCATTTTTGAAATCGTTCTGGAATTTCTTGCCATCTCTCTGGTTACCTCTAAATTGTTTGTTTCCGTCTTGTCTTTTCTGGACTTGGTTCGTGTCTTGGTTCTTTTGATATTTCTTTTTTAATTTTTTGTCTAATCTTAACTTCTTGAAGCCTCGAGGTCCATCATCATCACCACCTTTCCGTTTTCTTGACGCGTCTTGTGTGAAGAGATCTAACAATGTAATACACACTAAATTAGTTATCCATACTAATAATAAAAAACACCGATTTCAATGGACTAAATTAAAATAAAAAAGAGTCATCAAAATTGGTTCACCTAGTCGAAAGTTCTGAGGTAAAAAACATAAAAAACAGTCGAATTGAGAACCTACTTTTTTGAAATCGGTTAAAAAGAGGAAATAATGCCTAAGACCAATACAAATACATATTCTTGCCTACAAATATTATCAGTGAACTGGCAAATATTTGCTTGCATATTAAAATCTCTAACTTAGCATTTGAACTCTACCACAAAAAATTACATCCATTCATACTTTTTTATTTAACATGTTTATTCATCATCCAACCAACCACTAATAGTAAATCATTTAACAGCTGCATTGTATGCTCTTCCATACAAGCTTTCCTGTCTATTAAAAAATACAACAAACCTTTTTCTGGCTCCTCGCCGACCTCTTGCCTGTAGTAATCAGCGTCGTCGTCGTCTTCGTCTTGGTCCATGTTAGCGTGCTGGGACTCCGCGTTGGCCAGCTCCATTAACCTGTAAGCAAATGAGGACATATACTGACATTGGTCATGTTTTTTATGTGACACTGACCAAATTAGTGACTTATATTGAAGAGAGGGCAGGTCAAAAGCACTCGAATCCGGCGAGCTTGCATGAAAGGTTTAATGACAGTAGAGGAAGTATAGGGACAGAGGCAGATAGAGTGCTGTTGTCTCTGCTTACCCCGGGGGGGAAAGGCGTGAGCTATGTATATTATGTATGTATCAGTCTCAGTACTGAGAGTTAAGATTAAAAAATATAATTTCTCACCTCTGGCTCTCGGTGATTTCTTTTTTCTTCTTCATACCGTCGAGGGCCTTCTGTTTCAGATCTTCTTTCTCTTTCTGTTTCCGCTTCACGTTATCTTCTTGTTGTGCCTTCCGTTTTTCTTTCAGTCGCCTATAACGAAATATGACATTATTTACGGCTGACAATTGTACACCTGGATATTCAGGAATACGATGACATGACCGCCAAACCAATATATTATTTTATATTAACATTTGCGGAAAACTTACAGCTAATAAGGTAGGATAGTTAATACAGTAATTAGAAAAGGGCTAGTTATAAGAATTTTTTTTTTTTTTTTTTTATACCACTTAGGTGGCAGACAAGCACACGGCCCACACTGATGGAAAGCGGTTACCGTGAATTCACATATTATGGGTATACTTTTCGCCACAGATTAACACCGCGCTGCACACTCGGAGAGTAACTAACATCTTCCGAGCCAATTCTCAGTGTATATAACATCTTACAAAACACTAGAAAAATGTCTTACCTCTTCTCATCTCTCTTTTTCTTAATCAACTTTTTCTCCTCGTCTGTCTTTTCAACAAGTTCGTGGAAGAGTACTTCGCCGTCCATCAAACCGTCTTCTACCTGTAAATTTAATTTATTTAAATTTCAATCATTATATCAGCTAGTCAGTTAGTGACATTATGAAGCACACAAACTACACCTATGTTAGAAGTGGGTTTACATTGGCCGGGGTCAGGATTCAAACCAGACCCAAGGTTTTGGACTTGAATGCTGATCCATAGCATCTGGTCTTGGGTTTGAATACTGACCCATACCCGATTGTAAGGCTAATTCCTTAACCACTAAGCAGTCAATACCTATTTTAAAGGAAGCTTGGTAAGAGTGACCTACCTTCATAAGTTGAAATGATATCCTAGGTCCGAGTTCGAACAGTCTTATGGCGGATTTAGATTCAGCGGCGGCGCCCCTTGACGCCAAGTTTTGAGGCAAGATGACTTGCGAATTTGGATCATCTTCGAATTCGCTCTCAGATAGCATGCCTGCTCTGTGTAAATAATAAAGAAAAAATATTTTATTAGAGGTGCACACAGTGCAGAAAATAAAACTTATATTTTAACATAAAAGTGATTGTGCGAGCCCTAAATAAGGTCACTATCTCATACCCAAGTACCAGATAGTGACCAGAGAGCAGTCGTGGTTTTAAGAGAGCACTCCTATGCAATAACATATTTTTATATTATTGAAAGCCACGAATGCAATCAGGAGTATGAGTGTGATAAAGTACTCACTTGTCAAAGAACTCCGACATGTCCTTGCAACGATTCAAATTTGGTATTTTTCCTTGCACCATCTGCAAAACATTAAATAATATTTTATTTGGGTGTTGTCTGTAAACATTGCCGACTTTTGTCCTTAGAAACATTTAAATTTAGAAAAAAATTACAATTTATTTAAAAATTCACTATGATAAACAAACCTTTTTTGTTCCTTTATTAAGTCCGACAGGCGTGGCTCTAATGGCGTAGTGTCTCATGTCCACGAGTTTGGTGCTTGGGTTGTAGTTCATGAGCACGACACGGCGGATGTGCTTTAGTTTCACCTGGAGTGACAGTACACGAGTTATTAAATTGCACCAATGTATGTTGAGGAGCAAGTGGCTTTCATGATATGTACATATGATGATGATGTTATAAAGGTTCAAAGTAGAAATATCTTAAGAATGTACAACATAAATAGCAATGCAATTGGCTTTTCAGTACGGTGCTCTGTTGAAAATTATTACCAACTATTTCTCACATGGAATTCTGTACTCGTTCCCACAGGAATCTATGCCAGGGATCAAAAGTGATGCCCAATGCTAGTGGGCCACTAATTTTTATATATGTATATATTTTTTACAATGTTGATAAAAATAAAATTAATATGTAGTTGAGTTTAATAAAGGAAATAATATAATAGTTACTTACAGTGGTGATGTTGATAGTAGGAAATATATTCTGGAACATGGTGGCCATTAGCTTCATGTGCATGCCCTCGCCCGAGAAGCTGTTCAGTACTATGAGTGGTGCATGCTGGAATGCACGCATCATTACATACTGTTTACGGAGTGAGGAGATGACGTCACGGGCTAGAGTGTACTGTGGACAGAAATTAAAAAGAAGTGAAGAGGTCTACATGATACAGTAATCATTTTTAGATCTCATTCTATTTCTTTATTGAATAAGGAGCTAATTTAAAAAAACATTACCCTCCTTTCTTCGGCAGTCGGGTAAAAAAAGAAACTTAAGTAAAACAAGCGAATTATTAGTATATTTGCCATAGTGGTTACAAATGGTATACAAATTTAACAAGACAACTTTATACATATGAACAGTGCAAGTTAAATAAAATTTTGTATATATGCATTTTGGAGTTCGGGGTCGGCTTATTATATTTGATTGGTTTGTTGACTTTTGACAACAGAAATAGCTCTGCGACAGAGCATCATTAGATAGCAAATAAACTAGTATAACCTATCAGTTTCAATATAATATAATGACAGTTACAAACTTACACTGTGTATCCTAAAAGTGAGTGTGGGTCCTCGAGGCAGCCTCGCCATCCTCATGTATGTGCCAAGTTCAGTCTCTGTGAACAGCATCATGTGGGACACGTGTAGATATCCTGACACTGATACAAAATCCTTTATTGTATTTCTCTTTCTTTCCTAGAAGAAATTGAGAGAATATTCACATTAAATAAAAAAAACTTATAACTTATTGCTTAGGGCCCTTATTCGGATTGACCAATCAATCCTTAGCTACGCATGTTCGCACTAGTCGACATTGTTTAAGTTGGTTTAGTATTACACCAGTTCTTTCTACTATGCTAACCAATTGAAATTCACCAAGTTGATTAGAACTAGGTGTCAAACAGAATAATCCCACAGGGAGGGCTGTCAACACTCGATGTTGTATTGTTATTTTCTTTTTTCAATAAATACAAAGATATTAAACAAAATAGAATAATTGTACTACAGTTATTATGGTTGTGTAATCAAACATGAATATGCACATTGAGAAACATTGTCTAAGTAAAAAAGATTTAAGCCACGTTTTGTAGAAGAAAAAAACCAAGGAGAAAGAGCGACAGCTGTGGTCTCTATGAAGTTTAATAAATGATACGTACATACAACAAAATCAAAACTAACCTTTAATTGTGAAGCTGTAAAAGGCTCCATCACTTTTCTGAAATCCTTCATTAGATCGATCACATTCTTGCTGCACTGGCCACGGTGTATCACAAACGAATGAGGTGCCTTCACCAACGTCTCCGGCTCAAGCGCCTCTTTAGAAGCTGGATTTTTCTTCACACATTTACCTTTGCGTTTACCCATTGTTTTGTACACTTAGATTACTATTCGCGTTATTTTAATAATTTACCGCGGTTACATTTGTAACTGTAGGATCTGAAGTCACCGTAGTTTTACTTTTGAGTGACAAGTTTTGGGCTAACAATATTTTCACACGAGCTATTATCTATTTTGAGGTTATGACATGCACCTCCCTGACCCTCAGGCTCCCTCCAGCAATTTGACAGTTCTGGCACTTCTGGCTTCTGACAAGTGACGGTTATAATCCCACTGCGACTGACCACAGATACAATAACTACTATGTTCACCGTCGTCGTTGACTGAGAATAAAGCTTTCTACGTAGACAAATCCATATTTAAAATTTTAAAATGTTCTATAGTGCGAGTTTACGTTTTGGGGGGGGAGAGGAGAGGAGGCTGTTGTTGCCGGGGTGCGAGAGAAATGCTCTTTGGGCCACCTTACACCCTGGCGTCAGAAGACCCTAGACGGCGTGCGGTTTTAGTCGGTAAGAGTCCGACATAACCTACTCCGCTGGCCGGGGGCTGGGATTTCCGCACGAAAAAAGGCTGTTGTCCAGCTCATGCACATACCCGAGTAATTATTATATTATATAGGTGTTTGTTTAGTGGATGCCATGTGTGCATGGACGAATGTTTAGATAAAATTGTGTACCTACCTATTTACCTACTTGGTTTTGTCCTATTTAGTCTGAAACTCTGAAGCAATTGTTTTCCAACCAGCTCCAATCTCCGTATCTCCAAAGAGGAGCAGTTTGCCATCTTCAAGTAATAAAGGCCGTTGATAAAATAATGTAGGGCCCTGAATACTCCTTGTGGTACTCCAGTGCCAACTTCAGAATCATCCGTCACTTACCTAACCGTTCCTCCACTTTGAAGGGTTGGAATACATTTTCAATTACCTGTGAAATAACTTCTGAAGCATTGGATTTCAAGTCTCTTCATCTTATCCAATAAGAGTGATACTAAGACCTAATCAAAAACCTTCACCAAGTCGAGCAATTCATTAGAACCTTTTTGTTAGATACTATGAGAAAGCTCCACGGGTATGGTGCTATAATTGCACCGGAGTGAAGCCAGGGTGCGCAGCTAGTAAAATAAACAATGAAACATACAAAACAAATCAAAACAGCTTTATTTCTTGCTGGCTCATCTGTGGATTTTGAAAACTACGCTAGGTACTCTTTGTCTAAGTCTCAATAATATTTTAAGTAGTTTTGTTCAATTTATTACATATTTAATTGATATACAAAACCCTCCCATGGTTGAGACCTTAGATTACAATAGCTTAATATATAAAAAAAGAATAAATACATGCTTTAAATTAACTGATGCTGCGTACTTCATCACAGTTGGATTTGTACCAGCTTAGTCACATCAGGTTGAGTAATATTTGAAGTAACAGCTAACTACTATAGGTGAGGTTCAAGGGTTGATCTCGCTTGTCACCCCATGATGGGGTTAAGCCATTCATATATATATGTTAAACAAATTATTACGTAAATTCACTGTCAAATACATATTGCAGATTTCGAAATTAAAAATCTATATTTATAACTATATTTCAAAATATTTTCATAAAACTAACTTCAGTTTAGCAGCGTTTTCATTACTACGATCAAAAATTTAAAATAACCAACGTATATTTGACTGGATATAGAAAAAATAAAATAAAGCTCTACTTTTCATTTGTGCCCCTGAACTACTGTACGGATTGACTGAATTCACCACTTTTTCACCAGTGTGGCATGGCCTCTAGACTAAGTCACATTCTACCAGTGGAATCCCTTCAAAACGAATTGTTTTAAGTCCAAAATGTCACACATGTGCACTTCACAATTCGCTTCGAAGCTATTCCACTGGTGGAATGTGACTTTTTCTAGAGCCCAAGAATTGTTCTCCGAAACATCGAATTAAGTCGAACCCCAAACATCTACATCAACATTATAACCATTGATCGGCACTTGACGCTAGGCAGGTGGACATGAAGGCATCGTTAGCTTAAAGATTTTTTTATAATACTTGCAATCGAACTATAAATATAACTGCGATACAACGGTATCGCCCGAAATATTTACTCTGATTGTACTTTTTTTTAGTAGTCCTGTCAGAGGCGTCAAGTGTGCAGTGACGATGTTGATTCTGATGGTCCCGCCATCAATACTTTTAATTTTGTTCGTTTGTGAATGCGAATGTATGCTATTATTAGTAGAGTATGCTATTATTAAATATCGAAGTAGAGTACTAGGGCCACCCATCTCTGCACATGGATGCCGTATAAAGCGATTAAAAGATAAAGCCAATAAAAAGTGCGCGGTAGGCGAGACCAATGCAAATATTCAGTTTCATGCACACAAATATTTGCACTGAGCGGGCATCGAACCCGCAACCTCTGACTTAGCAGTCGAACGCCGTTATGCGTGTGGATGTGTCACAGCTAGAGTGCGATGTGCTACTGTGTTGTTTCAGCGACGGGTACAGATATTTATATCTAAAAAGTGAAATAAGATTGCTCTCAATCCGTGAGGCGATAGGTTTGGAAAAATCAAACGACTTGAAACTCACCATATAGTGTTATAATCGACTCGACTAGTTGGGGCAAGACGTCCCCCACCACCTCCTACCACGGTTTACATAAAACTACACATTCAATAGAGAGAAAGCATATAGTACAAAACATTGACTTATCACGACACGTAAATACTGCTAGCAAACCCATGGTAGTGGTGATTCGACTCATAAAATGTTGGTTTATTAAATTTTCTATCTTATTATAAGTGCGGTAAGGTGCAATATCGATGCTCAACTATACTAATATTTTTGGATTTGAATTTAAAACAAAATTGTATTTGGTAGCAAGATTTACTCTTAGAGATTTTCGTATTTATCTATCCAGCTATGCACCGTGGACGGTATGACGCGAGTCAGGGAGAGGGGACGTCATTAGTATGACGACACAGACGTGGAGACTCGGCGTCATGCCGTCACGCACCCAGACCGTATATAATGGATGAACATCAACCAACATATACAAAACATCTTAAATTTAAAAGGTGCAATAGAAAAAGTACATAAAAATATGAGAAAAAATAGTATTTCGTTGAGAGGAACTAGATACATCATTTAAATTCATTTCGCGACAATATTATAACCGCCTCGCCGGCATGCTAGAGGTGGTTATTTGCATCAAAGAATGTATGTGACAAACTAATATTAATTTTTCATATTGACGGAATATAAAAGCCCCTATTTTAGCCCTATTAAATTAACTACATCTATATTCCATTCTATATTATACCAGTTAAATACCGTATCATTAAATTTTATCTAAAACCATTCTTTATATTGTGTACACATGAAAATGAGTGACGTTTAAAGTAACACTGATTACATAGTTCGTCAGTGCACTAGCAGACTCAAAGGTAAACGAACTAATGTTTACAATAATAATTTTTTAAAAATATAAACAATCTTTTTAATAGAATTCGACATTTGAAAATTGAAAGCTGTCAAAAAGGTTTACAAATAAATTTTAAATTTACTATTGCCTTAAAATTGCTCTATCTCTTGAATATTTTGCCTTCAAGGTCTTGTCGCCTATGCAAACCGTTATCGTCTACATAAGATTACTCAAAAATCGATTATATTATCATCATCGCCAAAAAATATACTAGGCTCATTAGCAGATTGATAAAATATGCTACAATATACAAGATGACGCTGACAACCATCACCTACTTTCTTAATTAAATAAAAAAAGTCATTCTTATTTATCACTAAAGTGTCCCCATTCAGGGTTAATCTTAAAAGGAGAGAATAGATTTCAAATCATTTAAACAAATAAAAAGATTGTTTACATTTTAAATTAGTTTGTAAATTACAGTTAAAAAGGGATCACAATATGCATTTGCACATTGGCAATACACAAAAACATAATTTTGTTCATAAAACATATATTTTCTTGAAAACAAATGCTTGCAAAACACCAGTGCGCAAATCATACCGTCTTAAGAACGTATATATTTGTAAACATACTGTAACAATAAAGTCACTTACTAAAAAAAAATTGTTTAACGAGATCAGTCACTCAAATATGGTGATCAGTATTACTTTAGTCTTACACAACTGAACATTATTACATAAATAAACCTGTTTATTTGCAGCTTAGTTTTGTTATATTAACCCATCAAAATGGTGTTTAAAAATATAATATTTGAATGAATCGTCGAGACACACAATTCATCCAGTTTCTACAATCACGACAGCTCAGCTACAAATAATCAGATCTGTACACAACCTACGCATACGTGACTGTGAAAACGAATATTATTAATACAAGTACCATCGTATATGACAAGTGGTACAAAGTTCAAGCATCAAGCTATTAAAACCAAATCGTGTCGCGGAGTTAGTAACACAGACTTTATTAACAATTAGTTAAGTGCGAGAAACCATAGCCGCGTTATTTCTAATATTCCGTTACAAATCGACTCCTATTTCATAATATAATTCCGAATGGTGTGAAGTCTTGGCCTAGGTAGTCTAATAAAGCCACAATAGATGATGAATGATTAATATCAAATGTGCTAATGTTATCCGCCCGCTCCGCGTTCGCAGTATTCACTTCAGCATAAATCTATTTCGCCAGGGATGTGCCGAACGCGACACGTCATCCAACCACCGAAATAAATACTATAATAAGATAATCTACTAATTAATTTGGGCTAACTTAATCCATTAATAAACCTGTAATATTCCCTGCGACAAGTTAAATAGTAGTGAACGAGTTTAACAATCGAATGACTAATCGACTAATAGACACACCCCTAGTTCATACTCTAAGCATACGACCGCGCGGTTTGCGGCACCCCGTTCACCTCAACATCTATATGTAACAAAACTAGTATGTATGAATCACTTACAAATGTGCAACCATTGGCTGCGCTCGAAGTTTTCGCAATAAACTACAAAAAGCTACACTCCCTTCGTACAAAGCGTCACAAAAATACTAAAAGAATCGTGTAGACGTAACAGAATATGTTAAAATCGAGACAAATGATCCATAAATTAATAACAAAATATGTTATATGCAAAAAAATATAATTAAGATGTCGCTCGCGGGCGGTGGTGAGAGCCCGCGCGCGAAGTAGTCCATTACTATGAACTAGATATTTTACAAAATCGTTTCGATGCCGTGTTGGTGCCTGCATCAGCTTTGTCCAAACCGTTACCGAGTCGTTTAGTGTTGATCCATCTGAAATAAAACGCATTTGTAATTGTTAGTAGCAGTTGCGAATAGGTATCTGTACCGGCGATTGCGGAACTTTAGACGATTTCCTTGTTTTTTCGCCTTCAACATCTCCAATTTCCTTCTTACATTTTTTTGTAGTGGTTTCTAAGACAGTTTAACGTAAGCTGAGCGTATCTTCAGTGTCTAAACACACTACGCCGAAGTTACGCGACCGAAGTTCAGCACAATTACGCCTGCAATGCTATTTAAATTGAATACTGACGACACACTATGCCGAAATTACGTCGCGTCATAGAGTACAGCCTTACTTCGGTCGGGCGTAAGTTCAGTGGCAGCTTATTCTGTGAGCACACATTATACGCGACCGAAGTTCGGTTCGATTGCCGACGAAGCGGCCGGGGCGGAGAGCAGCGGGTAGGCGGTAATGCCCGCGCAACCGAATTTCTGCCGCGTACGTTCGGCACTTATGGTGTGTCATGTCAGCCGAATACGTCGGAACGTAAAATCATCCGCCGAACTTCGGCATAGTGTGTTATTACTTAAGCCGGTCACTTCATTGAAGCCCAAGTACTAAAAAGTTTGCATGTAGACCGACCAGCAGCTTGCAATATAACAAAAAAGGAAACAATATAGGTTTCGAAAGTTGAAAGTCTACTATGTAACATAATATTTCAACAAGCGTTATGAGGCCGTCGACGGATTTCGTAGACCACATACCTACTACCGTCTGACTCATAATAATTAATATATTCATTCATAAGCCGATTCATAAGCCGTCGGCTTATGAATCGGCGGCTATATTGCATAGTGATGCCGAAAACCTGTGTCAAAAATAAACCCAATTCTGACTTAAGAATTCAGACTTCATATCTTATGAGGGTATTTCGAAAACTATTGAGGGTTTTGATCTCTAGTAGACGGCGGAGTTGCAAGAAATATTGACTAGCATCAGTCTTATCTCGGGGTTAGCAGACATCCACGGCGCGGGTAAACCAATAATACAATAACAAAGTGAAGAGTGAAGCATGGGATTTGTTCTCTATTGTTTATCATTTTGCTATCATGAATACTGACGGCAAAGAACATTAGGGCGCGTCCTCCAAAACCTCGTTCCTGAAACTTAAACTTTAGCTCACCATCATCAGGCGAGGTGAAGTCACATTGACGTGTCGAGTATTGAAAAAATTATTTCTAAGTACCTACTTATTATATATAGCAAGTGTGTACCTGTTCCTGTCCGTTAGTCTCCTGGGATTTCATCACATCTGGCAAGTCTGGTGGCGACGAGTAAGCAGTCAGATCCAAAGCCTCAAATTCACCGTTTTCCTTTCTGTAAAATGAACACAACATATCAACTACTAGCTTTTGCCCGCGGCTTCGCACGCGTGGAATCCTATCGCCGATCCCGATCCCCTTGGGAACCTATTCCAGGGATAAAAAGTCTATGTGTTATTCCAGACTATAATCTAATAACCAAATTTCAGCCAAATCCGTTCAGCCGTTTTTGCGAGAAAGAGTAACAAACATTCATACGAACAAACTTTCGCGTCTATAATATTACTAGCCGACGACCGCGGCTCACAAGCGTCAATGGCGGTTATCACAGCTTTTGGTCATATCTCCGGTACTACTGAAGCAATTGTAATCAAACATAGGATAGATACCGGGTATTAAGTAGATTAGTAGCTATATTCAAATTGTCATACGTATTAAAAAAAAAATATCTTTTTTTTTATTTTAAATCGGAAAAAGTTAACATCCGGAACGGGACTTCAATACGCTACCAGTCATTTCTAGGAGGTATATTATAACCTGGTGAAAGTCTGTTCACCAATCGCAATCCTGACTGGCTATGAGCAGAAACTGCATATTTGAAGCGCAGCAAACAAACATTAAAAACTATCCCTATTCCGGGGGCATGACGGGAACACCGTGGTTCCCAAACCCGAGGTGGCCATCTCGAATCCGGAGATGGCCCGGGTCAAGCCGGGGTGGGGGGGAAATGCTCTTTGTGCCACCTTAAACCCTGGCGTCAGAAGACCCTAGACGGTGTACGGTTTTAGTAGGTAAGAGTCCGATATAACCTGCCCCGCTGGCCGCGCGGTGGGCTACCATGAGGATTTCCGCACGAAAAAAAAAGGACGCCGCTTGCTAATACGACGGACAGAATTATGTTTAGATAACCGTCCCGATAACCCATATCCCATTAATAGTAATGGAGAACTGGGCTCAGAGCTGCAAGCTAGACAATTTGGCGTAGAAGTAGTCCAGATAGCCAGCAAGATTATGCCTCTGAAAAGAGTAGTTTTTCCCACAAGGATAGAAGGCAGCCAGGAAAGGGGTTTGGTCCAATGCAGGAGCCGTGTGTATTATACTAGCTGTTGTCAGCGGGTCCGCCCGTGTGGATATATCGTACGCGAACGTCCATACGAACTATCTCCTATTTCATACCAACAGAGGATATCATTTCAAAGTCCTTGTATAATATTTATTTATTTTCAAGTGCCTATAATAATAAAAAGTATCATGGCGATATCTTCGAAAATGACGAAATTTCATTCCCTATTTTAATTCCTTCTAGCCTTAATTTCGCGATACAAGGTAGCTTATATCCTTTCCCATGCTCTAGTGCCTCTCTGTGCCAAATTTCATCAAAATCAGTTCAGTGGTTAAGTTATGAAAGGATAACAGACAGATAGACACTTTTACATTTAGAATATTATGGATTATTTCATATTCAGTTTTATTAGTCTGCAAAATAATTTAGCTGAAATAATTTGAACGTCAAAAAGCAGGCCAGGATAATTATACCTGGGAGAGAAAATACCATACGATCCGACATTTGACAACCCGAGACGCCATGTGGTTTTATTCTGTTCAAGTCCAGCATAAGCTCTGCTGGCCATGGGGGTGGGATGCATAAGGCTTTTTAAAGAAAATGGATAATCATACCGTAGAGCCAATCCAATTGGTGCGGGGCACTGAGCCTTAGCTGTGGCAGATGTCAAACCGTATTCAGCCAGAGTCTTCTCATCTTCCATCAATTGACTGTCCTTGTTGAACAGCATCTGAGCTGGTGGGTTCACCTTTAAGATACCTGTGGAATATCGAATATTAGAGCTGATGCTAATACCAATGAAAATACCAATACCGGTCTGGTATTATAATACCATGATAAAATACCTAATGGGTATTTTATCATGGTATTAAAATACCACACCGGTTATGACAACAAATGTCATTCAATTTTCATCCAACCCAACCCATCAAGGGTTAATCCCACTTGCATCCTACTTTTCTTTGGAGCCCAGGGTCCTTTCTCCTGTTTAACAGTTTGGTTTATTTCTGCTATCTGACCCTCCCAAACCTGGGGTGGAGAACAAAACTGAGGTGGAGTTTCGTCTGTCAATTTGCATTTCTTTATAAGTAAACTCAAACTTACATATTTTACAAAAATAAATATTACAGGTACAACATTAATATCATGTTGTACCAATTTAGGTATCACATCATGGTAATTTAAATGATGAGCAATTTTTTTTGTTTATGATTTTCAGCATAAAAGTGCATTGTATAATGGCAATTGTACACAAAGAAAAGGGTATAAGTTATCTTGATTTAATGAGATTATATTAAAATATATAATCAGAGTCCAAAGTCTAGCAGTTCTAAGGCATACACTTTCATGGTTGGTTGTCAGAGGGATCATGGCTAAAATAAAATAACATTATAACGTTTGAATGTAAGAATGCCCTTCAGTTGTGACAACAAACATGCTGGCTTGTATTTAACCACTACATCTCAAAACAATGAACATATTCCGTAAGGATTATGCAACGAGAAAAGAATAGCGTTCAAGTACTGTTCCAGCATGTTAGTAGATTATATGAACAATGCAGAATAAATACCAGGCTTGACAACAAAACCTACGCTGCGCGCCCGACATTGTATCCTGACTATAAATAGAATTTTCGCGTACAGCGACGTTCGCACTCACCTTCGATCATCTTCTTCAATTCCAGCACAGTTGTCGTGTCCTTAGCATCCGTGAAGATGGTTAATTTTTTTCGCCTAATCATTAAAAAGACGTCCTGAAAACAAAATCCATTTTTGAGGTTACGTCTTTCAAGCTAAAATCACACATCAGTTTATCACTGATTGAAAAAATGATTACGAACGGTCACTGCTGATTCAATACTTTTGGTTACTTACCATATCGAGTTTTTATTATTTATTTATTAAACTATTTACTTTAGAGAAAAACTCTTCAAGGCGTACCTCTAAGAAATGAAATTAAAACGAAATGACAACTGCTGCTCTAGCCTAGCTCTACGGTTAATTGCCACAGATTATCAAAATATAAACTATGGTCAAGTTTCAAAGCTTTGTGGTTTTAGTGAAGCATATCGACTGTTAAATATATCGACTAAGTATACCGATTATTCACTATCTTATTCTTTTAATTTATTTTTATTTTCACATTGCATGTTTTGCGTTCTTTGCGTTCAACATTTAATAGGAGTTGATATTATATAGTACATAAGTTGTACGGTTATGGTTGAGATGGAGACCAGTCTACTCGATTCAAGTCGATTCATCAAAGCAATCGGCTTGTGTGGGGTGTGCGATGCTACCGTACCGTGACCGGGGTGAGCCCAGTGACCCCTCTATCCGCTGCACTCGGCTCACGGCTCTGCACTCATAAAAAAAACATCTCCTATAAGTACCCTTCTTCGGGAACTGTTGGAAATATGGATTGTGGAAGTATTAGGTTGTGGGAACACAAGAGGTCACTCCCAAAGTCAATGACCTTGACCTTTCACTTGCGACCTTCGGTGGTCGAGAAAATTTGTCAGCTGATGGACCCTACACCGGTGACCTTTGGTTGTGAGGCCAAGAAATGTCGACGGATCACGGAATTCACGGAACCCCATAATGTAGTTGAGATCATTCTTATCATTCCACAGTTCAGCCCACAGGTGTAGCCGTTTAGAGCGTGGTTGAATAAAAATCATCCAATTTTTATAACAAACATTTTCAAGTGGGATTTGGTTTGGATAAACTTTTTTTATAGTTTAGTTTTTTTTTATACGTACACGTTCTGAAACCATATAATGTAAATTCATAAAGGTAATCTTTGCACACTTTTACATGTAGTTATTTATTTTATTGTGTATTAAAAGGATTGAAACTGTGATTGAAACCTAATATGTAGATCTAAAATGTAATGTCTTTCGTATAAATAAATTCAGATCATATAGAATTTTATTAAAACCTTTCATCTGTCAAATTTTAAATAATAATAAAGCAGTCTTCGTATGTTCGTATTCTAGTTTTAGAACGTACTTGCTTTTTCGTATGCCTCGCAAAAATGGAAGATTGTTATTTTGTGTTTTTATAATGCGCCAAAATTTTAAAACCTTTGTATATATTTAAAATAGAAATAATTATCAATTCATTGTGATGTAAATACAACGCATTTATTGCTCACGGTCAAATTAGTCGTATAACCTCCAAGATTTATTCGCGTTATGGATACGCAAGTTTGTGTGATTTGCCACAACAAGAAGCCTGTGAATTCGACTGATAATAGATTGGTAACAGAGAGCTGCGGTCATGTGAAATGTATGGGCTGCTTATTGCTCGAAAAGACTGGATGTCTAGCTTGCCTAAAACCGCAGTGTGAAGCTAGTTTAGATGATGCCCCGTTTGAAGACAGTGAGCCGGCTTCTGCCAAGGAGACGAATGAGAAGTCGTTCGATGACAAAGATACGCAGTGTGAGACCTACGAGGCGTTCATGAAGAAGACAAAGCCTGAAACATCCCATATTAAAATTGAAACTGGTAAGTTTTTGTGATTGTGCCTGTTGTGTGAACACAAATATCACAGCTGAATACATTAATGGTAGTTGTAAATTAGTCTTATGAGGTTTTGTGTTAGAGTTTATTTATTTATTTAAAATTTTTATGCACAAAACATTGGACTTTATGCCTTCCCTCCAAAATTTCCAAAGCTTCCCTCCAAAATTTCTATAAACTTTCAAGCACAAAGTGAAAATGATTGAACTTCATAATTAAAAATTAAAAATTATATAGCTTGTTGATTGTCTGGAAGAAATCGCAGACAGCGATAAGACCACCCTTTGTACAATTTTTTTTTTATGTATATGGTTTGTTTTTATCCTGATGGTGTGTGCAATAAAGAGTATCTATCTATCTATCTTATTACAGATGCTAATGGAAAGTACTATGAGTGCACTGTGTGTAACAAGAAGTTTCATGCCCGTAGTCAAGTGGCATACCACGCATATTGCAATGGGCAAAGGAAGCCTTACCAGTGTCCGGACTGCAATAAGGTATGGTAAATATTGCTTGCTTTAAGTTTGGAGTATTTTTTCTACACCAGGGTGACCACTGTAGCACTATCGGTGTATGTTGACCCCTGGCCCTGAGATTTTACCTTTAGCTTACTATTAGATGAGGTGAAGTAATGGTGACATCTCCGATATAAAAAAAAGTCTGTCTGTCATTGTGAGATGACCATAATTTTCTTTTATTTATTAATTTAATTGCCAGTAACTTCAATGACTTAACAGACTATTAGCCTGGATTGACCAATACTATTATTTCAGAGCTTTGCAACTCAATCTCACTATAAATACCACATGCGGGTGCATCGTAATGAGCGCACATACACTTGTGACGTCTGCAGTGACAGCTTCTTTCAAATGTCGAAGCTGCAGCGGCATAAGTTGAAGCATACTAGTAAGTAGCATTTCTTTATGTAGCACTTCAGATTAGGATGGCCGATAAACTCTTGCACTACTTCGAGTGGGCAGTAGGAAAAAAGAGACTGAAAAAAAGAAAGGATACCTAATCATATTTAAGTGTATACCACATACTACCCACATTCTTGCAATATTGAAGTTTGAAATTAATCTACTTATTAGTGTTGAGACTAGTTCTATTGCTTTAGATTTTGACTTTATTTATATCCAACTTTCTTAAAGGGGAATGAAACAAGAACACAAATATCAGCATTATATCTGAACTAAAAAGTCTTTTCAATTTCAGAAGAAAAAAAGTATGTCTGCAATCAATGCAATAAGGCTTTCAACAACCTGACGTCACTGCGCAAGCATGGCCTGACACATACTGAGGAACGACCATACCCTTGTCCGACATGTGGGAGGTGCTTTCGAGACAGCTCTAATTATAGAAAGCATGTGGCGAAGCATGGTAAGATATACTTTGTTATACGACAGTATACTTATGAATAATAAATATCCATATTATACATCTCCAAGTAAATAAACTGTAATATAATGTTCAGATAAGAAATGTGCGTGCGGTAGTTGGAGCGGTTGGGGATCGTGCGGACGCGGCGCTTGTGCCGGGCGCGGAGCTCGCGGGGCTCGAGGCGGAGCTCGACGCCCGCACCAGTGCCCGCGCTGCCCTCAGGCCTTCCACTCTAGCAAGGACATGCGCAGGCATGCTGCTGTGCATACAGGTACTTCCCTATTAACCCTTAAATACTATATCCCATGTAAATTGTTTCATAATCCATCCAAATGTATGTAAAAATTCGGAAATTCAGACACTTATTACATGATGGCTTACATGTTGAGCAGTAGATCTATCTATAATAATAGGTGAACCTGTCTCTGACAGCATAATTTCATCTTTCTTCGATAGCGAAAAAATCTTTGATAACGAAATTATAATCATAATAACTACAATAAAATAGCAATAAATAGAAACTCATTACAATCATATCCTAGTAATAGATACTTTAATTCTATTCGCCTATAGATGTCCTAATTACGAATGCGTTACTTATTTGCAGATTCCAAACCTTTTCTCTGCAAAGTGTGCAAACGCCGCTTCCGAAGAAAAGATAACTTAGAACGTCACATTCGGAACACGCACCCAGATTATGATCCATCCAGTGCGATCGAATGCGATGAGGCTGCTCTCATTCAAATAGCTAACGGTAACACCGTGCTTAAACAAAACAATCAGAACGATGAGAAAGCAAAATTAGAAATATTAAACCCTCTCCCTCCATTGTCACAAGATTTTATACAAAAACATATGAATGAGAACGGCAATAAAAATGAGTCGGAGAATTGCAATAAAAATGATACTGAGAAAACGCATAAAAAAGAAAATAATAAATCATTAGAAATTGAGATAGATCCTTCGTATATTTTAGTCGCAAATAATGCAAGGCAAAGTGTGATAGTTAACAAAAAACCAGCTGTAGAAACAAAACCTTCAAGCCCTAAACAGGAGTATGAGTATGTGCATAAAATAAGAAAAGCGTCTATTATACCTTTGCCACCAATAAACGTGAGAAAAATGATAGAATTGGAAGAACAAACTAATTTGAATAACCTAGAATTCGGCGTTCCAGCAAAGGATAAAAAGACAGTATACGAGAAGATTTTATATGGCGATAAAGATAAGCGAGAGAGTGATGAAACAAATTCTGATTCTGGTGCGGGGATTCACTGGCGTAGAAAAATTAAGCAATCTGTTTCTATTGGTAAGTAGATTAATATTAATTGTTAGAATATTACTTTAAAGGCTTCTGGAAGTATTGAGGCATTTGAATGTGTCTGCTATATAAATAGAGTGTCATGTGTAACAAATTCCCAGAGCACTGTCGTGTGGAATTTTTATACATGAATAAATAATATACCTAATTACTTAAAATTTAAAATTACCAATTTTATTCCGTGTTTACTTGCAAACTTCTTTAGAAGTTCTACAGGGTTCTAATCTGGGACCACGATTATTCTCGAAGTCACATTTACATTCTTAGAATTTCTATTCTTATTTTATTTACAGATTTGAAGTAAATCAAAGGCTGACATGTTTTTAAGACGGAACAGGGATGGTAACTGTAGTATATATATTGTTAATCTTTTTATATGTATTTGATGCATACATTATAACATTCATTTTACAAAAGGACTGGTTGGTTAATAGTTGTAATAAAACAGAATAGAGATATTGAAAGCAGCAAAAGTGAATGCCATTTAACAAATAATGCAATAAATAAGCGATAATAGGTTTATAAATATCATTTTTTACTAAAACCAATAATAGCCATGTTAATTTAAACATAATATAGGAACTTTTTGTTCTTGCTTGTCTTCCCTTTTATAAAAGCAATAGATAGAAATGTGATACACAATATTTTTAAGTGTTCCAAAAAAAATTGATTGGTTGGAGCTGAATTAAGCAATTCGAGTGACAATATTTAACTTTTTCAAAAATTCATCACTCTTAGAAAAAAATATGTACCAAATGTAATAGAAGGCTTTTGAAAATATTGTGTATTTTACCTTTTGAATATTGCTTTTTTATTCATTTGCAATATTATATTTCCAAGACCGAAATATGTACAAAAAGTATTTAACTAAACCATTTTTTATGATGTTTACTAAATACATTTTGTAGAGGCTTGGGTTGTCAATATATTAATATTATAAACAGTGGTTATATCTATCCTATTAGCAATAAAGTGTTTTACTACAAGCTCTTATCAGTCAATATTTACTAACATTAGTACGTAAGTGCGTCCAAGACGCGTTAGTTGTAAGACGTAATCATTAGCTGTGACTTTTATTTAATTATATCAGTGTATTTTATGTGTATTCGAGATTTAAAAATGTTATTCATATTATAATTTAAAATGAAATATTCGAATGGATGTGAATGCGAAGGACCAAAAATATTAAATTCTGATCTCACTCATGGCACTTATACGTCACGGATTCTTGAAGGATTTGACTTTATGTCAGAAATACCATTTGACATAATCAGTGATGGATTTATGCCCATGCGGCATTAATCGGGTGTTTATTATGCCCAAAATACCACGACATAAACCTATAGATGGGTTGGATGGATTGAATAAACATCAGATTAATGCCCGAAGTTTTGAACATAACATAAACCCATCACTGGACATTGATATGTCAGAAAGAGCATTTAAATTTTTTATCCTTGCCAATTTATTAAACAAAATCATAATCGAAATTTTATAAATATTTTATATGATATTATCGGTAGTCGAAAGTCACACATTGAAATAAAACTATTTTTAGCGGGTTATATCGCGATAACGTTGATTTGATATTTTATTATTTACACCGAACACGACATTTTGGTTGCTTTTGAGCAGCCATGGTCCAGGGAGACTAAGGATCGGAGGGGGATGATGGTTGTCTTATAGTTTAAAGGTTAAATTATCTCAAAGTACCCGAATTATATTGAATTGTTAGTTTTACTATTTACGCAAAAATAGCTAAAACAGGAAAACGTTAAAAATAGTTTTATTTCAAAAGGTTTTATATTGTGAAATAGGAACAACTAATTATTTTATACAAAGTTATTATATTTTTTTTATTTGACAAAATGAAATGTTGCTCCAGATAATCTGAAGATCCTTAGCTCGAAATAATGGAAGCAAATGTCTATGTTAATAAATGAATTGATTCAACGCTGGTTGCGATCATGTATCACCAATACGAGAATGTTTCTTCATGTAGCTAGCTCATCCAATTTACTTTTCACAATTAAGTACCTAGTACCTACATTATTTTTGTTAGTTTCTTTTGCGGATGTACCATTCAAATCATAATCAAATAACAGTGCTTTAGTATTTTCTGCAAAGAGTGAATTTTGATTGGAAATCTACATGTAACTGGCAAAATTCATACCGCCGCCGCGCCGCCGCAAACGAGTTTTTTTTTTTTGCGGTCAGTACCTGTGCTGACGGCCGTTAGATAAATAGACTCCTCAAAAGTAGTCACACTGGTACAAGTGACCTGGAAATTTTATTTATGTCGTCATCTGCCGGTCTATTGCTTTCGACCTAACATCGTGAATTTTAATTCTAACCTTTTTTTTGATAAAGTTAAACTTTCATAATATACAAAGACTTCAACTGCACAATCGTTTAAATGCAATTTCAAATGTTTTATTGGATGAGCGATATAATATTTACTGTTTTCATTCGTAGAAAGTGCTAGTGGGGTAACGTTTTTCTCAGAAAGTCTTCCTTCAAAAGAAAATCCACGTTTTTAGACCATGATCTCATTTTTAACATGCAACGATGGAACTGATGCAACTACACTATCGACAGGGGTTTTAGACTGATAAAAAGAGGGTAGGCGTATATATTTCAGATTTTTCTCTAAAATAAATATCTTAAAGTATCTATATTTGTGATTAATCAAAATTATTATGGGTGTTGGAAAAGACTGCTGCAAGGATTAGTGCAGGTTTTGTATCAATGGATGCGTTATTGTATTATCGACTCACGATGTGGTCTCTATAAAATCTAAGGGCACTGTTTTGTGTGGTTTTTCGTACTCTTTTAAATGTATGCCTATTATGAGGCGACGATTGTGAGGACTGAAAATTTATGTTTCAAGTCGCAATAAACAGCAGTGTTAGTTACCTGAATATATCGGTAGCGAACTCAGTTTATATAAATAAATAGATAATCTGCCCCACTTTCAAAAGATGAGAGAGAAAAATTAAAATAGTAGGAGAGCCAGTGAAGATCGACTTTCATTCATCTGATATCTGGGATATATTTTTTATCAAATACAAATATTATTCGTCTATTAACATGCCTATAATGGCTTGCCTATGAATAAGTGTTCATGCATATTTTAAACGGTTTTATTTAACTTGACCTGTTTTTCATTAAAAAATTTTGAAATTCTTTTTCACCCAGTCCCTCTTTTGATAACCGGAAATTTTTAATTCCAACTGATAGTTTTTGACATAGACAATATAAAGATAGATGAGAAAGATAGTTTAATTACAAAATTAATGGTATAGGCTTGCATGCAAGAAACAGCTCATGAAAAAGCCGTGAAAAATCAAAAATTGCCATAAACAGTTTTTGATACGTGAGTCATCATAGACATGTTAATAGACGAATCAAATACCATTTAATAAAAAATACATATTTTTTTATTCAATAGTATCATTTAGATATCGAAGGTCGAACTTCACCGGCTCCTCTACTATAAAGGAATATCTTTTGTTCGGTCCGCTACTTTGTATGAAAGTTATATGTCTACTGTGGTGTAGTAATTAGTCTATTTAATTCGGCAGGTCCAAATGACTCCGTAAAGTCTTAACCCGTGCGTTGTATGTGATAACGGTTTCGATTTTGAATTTTATTAAAAAATATTAGTTTTTATAATATCGACTGAAGATCATGATCTCTTATGTAAGCTGATCTCACGTATTTTAAGTTGATGTTTAACATTTTTGCGGTTTGGTGGAACAGCTCGATTGTTTCAGCAAATAAGGGTTCGAACCAATATTAGTACATCCTTGCATTATTGTCCGCTGGAGAATCTGTGTCAATACAGTACACAAAAAGTAACAGATAAATAAACACACATACGAATAAAGATCGAACTTCGGTTTAAATATTTTGACAGTGTGTAGGTACCCAGTGATGGGTTTATGCCCTGACGTTTCGGGCATTTATTATTTATGCCCAAAATGCCAGGGAATTGGCAATTATGCTCGGCATAATTCGGGCTGATTGAATAAATGTCTGATTAATACCCAAAGTGACAGGGCATACTCCCATCACTGTGTGTACCTTTGGCTAAGAATCTCCGTCGGTAACATAATTTTATTGTTAAACATTTTAAAACAATGTCAAAGAGCTATTATTGCTAGTATATAGCTGTATTGCTTGCATGTACCGTTTTGGGCCTTGTGTTAATTTTATTTTAACACAAAATCAAGATATGAATCTTCACATGAAATGCGTATTTTATTGGTTTGTGTATTTTGCTAATATTTTATGTAATTTTTGTAAAGAACTTTAATACGAATAAATGGATTGAAACTATCGGATCTTTGATTTATTGTATTGCTGACGTATGTATGGTTCTTCCTATATTTACTGCCAGAAACAATATTTTGGGCTGCAGCCAATTTTTTTGAAAGACGGCGACGTACAGGGGCGGACTTAGGGAATATAGCAGATATCTCTCATTACACCAAACGGGTGTGGTTTACACAGAATCCGGCCCTGAATTAATACATAGTACATTACTACATATTATACATTAGGGTTGTGTGTGTGTAGGTATTGACTATTGTATAACGGAACCAGTGTTAGTTTCAAAGTCAATGTTACCTGCTCTCTGTTTAAAAATAGAAACAGTTATTTTTTTAAATATGGATATAGTGTCCGATATACTGGATTTGTATAAAGAAAATAATTGGAAAGAAATAGTCCATAGGTATCACGACCACGCAGACAGGAACAAGTTGTTATGGGTGTACCCCAGTGAAGAAAATTTCGAATTTTTAAAGAAAAGTTTGAAGGAGTTGTGTTGTGACAGGATTTTAAGTATTGGTTGTGGCAGCGGCCTTTTAGAGTGGATGGTGACCGAGGCTATTGGTAAATATTTATTTAAATAATGTTACTTAGGGGGTAAATGGGGTTCCAAAAAGACCTGCAGATTCAATCCAACCTGACAGACCTGCAAGTCAGTAATATTAAAATGGCAGGTTTTAAATAAATGTGAATATATACATGATACGATACATAAAAAAGGTAATTTTTATTTTTTATTTGCTTGTGGTACCTAATCTTTGGAACAGCTGGGTCGATTTTGACGGGATTTTCACAGTCAGATAGAATAGGATTTTCGCGGAAAAAAATTAAAACTTTAAAGTTTGAATCCACGCGGGCGAAGTTGCGGGTACCTATAGGTAGTTACTAAACCTTTAAATATATCAAAATAAAAAAGTTAACTTTTAAAATTGTGGGATTGAGTAACTTTTTTTATTTTAGGGATCCCAGTATCGGGCATCGAAGTAGATACAGCATGGTGGCGCTGCAGATACGCCCCGCCTACTTTTATCCCCCTCCACTTCGCACAACCTGAGTTAGACAAGGACACCATCAGCATACTCCAGAGAAACAACACAACAGCCATCTTATTCTGTTACTTCAACAACCGGCCAGCTTTCGAAGACTATCTAAAATATTTCACAGGCAATGTTATGGTCATTATAGGACCCCATCAAAAGGGGGTGCATACAGACCCCTTACCTTTCAATGACGTCACTGATGATTGGGTCATGTATCAATCTCAAGAAATTAGAAGCAGTGGTGATCATATAGTTGTGTATAGAAAGACGATATAGAAACGCATTCCGTTTAATAAATATTAATATATAATTACATGAGTAACAGTCTTAATAAGGTATGTTTTATTCGGCCACAGATCTCGTGCCATAAGTTATAAAAAAAATCTGGGCCCTTACCATGAGCTCTTAATAGCGATTCAAATCCGCCATTTTGAGTTGAACTCAGGGAGAGAGATGGCGCTATGGACGGCACATAACTCTATCTATTTTCCTGCGTTGAACAGCATCGTATGTGAATTGCTGTGCTCATGGTAAGGCCCCTGGTATGAAAAAGATTCTGCTTTAATATTTGTATACAATAGGTTAATTTGCATTTGCGTGTCACTCACAGGCACAGGAGGGATTGAGCTACTTATAAAAAAGTAAAAAGTAGTAGGTACCTACCTTAATTGAATTAAAATCATTTTTAAAATTTAGAATGCCTAATTTTTTCTTCATTTTTCATGGGCATAAAATCGGTAGAGTAAGCTCTGTATATAAAAAAATGATTTTTTAGATTTTTTTTTGTTTTAACAAGCACTGTTGTCGACTTTGTCTCAATCTCCCCTATGAATGATTTTACCCAGCCCTATTTCATAAATAGTTATATGAAAAAAATTTCAGGGCTTCCGTAAATTTAAATCAGAATAAGTCAGAATTCACGAGGAAACAGGTTTAAGTGCCGTCCCATATGTCGTCATTTTCCTATTTAAATCAATTTACACTCTACTTCCCCTTTGTATTGTATACGATATTTGATTTATTCAGGCTTATTATGTTGTTATAGTGTTATGTGTGACCGAGATACATAAAATATGTACCTGAATACATCTTTTAAAAGTTAATAATTATACATTTTATTTACAAGTATGTTACAATAATTACTAGTATCCACAATATTCTTACATTTACAATCATGTATGAATAAAATTCTCAACAATAACATGACATTAAACGATATGCAGTAGTCTCACTACTATCAATAAAAAGGTTTGAACAGACTAGCTGCTTTCATAATGAAAAATATGTACACAAGGTATATGATTGCACACTTTACAGGTACAGCACCCCACTCTGATTAGGGGAGGGGAGGACCTTCGGCCGTTCATATTATCAGGGTTCCAGAACTGGGCTTCGATTCTGCTAAAGGCAAACCATTGTCATGCCACTGACACTCTAAAAATGCTATTCAATTGTAGACTTTACCGCTGTACAGTTAAAGTCTAAAATCAAATGAAAACAATTTATCCAACTTTTTCATTCGCTCTACAAAATATCATTTTAGACTTTAACTGGATAACAATAAAGTCCAAAATGAAATGGCATATTTTTGTAGTGTCAGTGGCATGACAGTGGCTTGTTAACAGAATCGAGGCCCTGGTATACAACAATTATTGCAGGGCACATGTCTTTCTATTTCGCGGGTTAACCCGTGCGAAAACGACAAATCTCAATTTTTCATGAGCTCTATATTTTTAACATTAATTTTGTTAGTAGTAGGCCTCGCTGTAGTATTCATGACAGGATCCATCAAACCTTGTATACAAATCGGCAACTCATTACCCAAATTATCACTAGAAGATTCCATCGCTTCCTTCTGGTTCATAATCGGCACTTCCACCATTCGATTCACAACTTCATTAGTTTCATTACTCATGTTATTAGGTTGCATATCATTTTCTAAGAAGTGGAAATCATTGTGCATCGGATATATAGACTCCAGAGGAAAGAACATATCCAATCTCGGCAAAAGTTTATTGTCATCTGAATTATCGTCTATTTCGATAACATCGTTTTGCTGCTCTGATATTTCTTGAAGAACTACTCCAGACAGATCCATCAGACCGTATTTCTCTCCTATTAAATTATCCATTAAGTATTGATCTATTATCTCAGCTCGGCTCGCTGCAGCATTGTTCAGCGGCATGTTATAAAACTGATCTGATTTCACTTCGTTTTTTATTTCGTTCATGTTTTTGTGAATGTCTTCTAAAGGTGGCGATGCTTTGTATTCTCGATTTATCGCTGGGTTGTTTAACAAATTTGCATTGCACATCCTTTCTAAGCTGGGCGATTGCGTGTTTTGTTTGATAGTAGCTTCTAATTTGATGTAGCTCGGGTCATTGCTGGTTATCTTCTGTGGTGGTGGGTGCAATGTTAATGAATTCACGTTCATCTGCTGGTTAAATGAAAATATTTGAGAGTTGTTGCTCAATTCTCCGTCGACTGGCGTTGTCGCCGCGTCTGCCAGCATCGGCTCTTGTGGATACGGCATTATGTTGTTAGGAGAGTCGCTTAACGTTGGCTCTGGTTGTAGCTGCATAAATTGCGTTGTTATCAAATTATTAAATGTCACTGGACTGCCGAGTCCAAACCTTTCATTATTCTCTAACCTCCTAAAGGCCATTTTCTGTTGAGAATGAAACATGTTGACCTGATCTGGTCCCTTGAGTATTAAATTACTTTTTACAGATATTTTAGGTTTCTTTCTTGGCGCACCTTCAAGTTCAGAAGTTATATTAACTGGGGAATTGCTCAAAGATGGAACAGGTAATATTTGGGTTGGCTTTATTATTGGACCGGTAACTTTAGTGGTGGCTAGGGATATTTTATCAACTGGTTTTAAAGTGATATTGTTGCGTAGAGATATTTGAGGAACTGAGGGTAGTCTGATGGGGAAATTGCTCATGATATTGTTGTTTATACTGCTTGGTATAACGCAGTGATTGGACGCTAAGGAATTGACTTTACTGTTATTTAATAAACTTTGTTCTATAGACGTGGGAGTATGGAGGAATTCGTGAAGGGATTGATTAGTGTCGTACGTGAGTAAAGGATGCTGTGGCTGATATTGATGTCCGTCCATTAATATGTCGTTGGAGCTTTCAGACATGAGGCAGTCAGAATTGTTATCATCTTTACTGAGGTCTGTTACCATGACAAGATTGTCAAACTCTGACGGCGGGTTTTGATCACTTGGTGTCGTACAGTATCCTTTGGAGTAGTTTTGCGGCATACCTTCAGAAAGGCTATCACAGTCGTACACTTCAATAGGTATTTCGTTAACAGTCTTAAGACTAGTTTCTTTACTTTTCTCATCATCAACAATAGCATTTTCATTATTCTTTTCTGCTTGACTAGGTATCGTCCAACTGGGTTTATTGGATTTATTTTTAACCATATCTACGATACGCTGTATACCTTCCTTATCAGTATGAGTGGAAAGATGGGTGATGTATTTATCTTTGTTAACAGTTTTAAAAGGGCAGTAACGACAACAATGTACGTCTGTATTAACGTTGGGATGTTTGGACATGATGTGTGCCGCGAATAAGGTTGACTGTATGGCGGTGTAAGGGCAATGCTTGCACGTATAAACATTCTCTTTAGAATGTTGTTTTTTGTGTCGCCGTAGCGAGTTGTGATCGCCGGATTTGAAGTCACAGACGTCGCACGCGTACGGTTTGTCACCTGTGAAACAAATGTGTCATCTTAGATTGTGATTTAACTAATCAGAAAAAAAGCGAGACGAAAGAAGATGAGGTGCGAGGGTAAATGGGCAATCTAGTATAATATGTCAACCTAGGTGTTTAAAAAGGAAAGGCCGAGTCAAGAGTAGGTACCCGCAATCGGCATGCACCTAAGAAAACAATTATGAAAGAAAAAAAAAAAATAAAATAAAATAAAACAAAAAGAAATAAAAATAAAATAAACAAAGGCAAATGCCATGTGCTAGGATGGTAAAAAGCGGAAAAATGTTGCCTCTGCTTACCAGGCAGTGTTTCTTACTGCCCATATGCTTATTTGGATTAGAATGGATTTTGGATGAAGTATAAAAAACTAAACCAACAATAATTACCTGTGTGTGACCTAATATGTATTTTGAGCTGTTCCTTCCTTGGGCTGGCGTAATCGCAGTGCGAGCACTTAAATTGTTTGATTTTGTTATGCACTTCAGCAATATGGATCTTCAAACGTTGCTCATTCCGTAATTCTTGCAGACAGTTGGGGCACTGCACGGGAGTGTCGCCGTTCTTGTGGATTTGTTTATGTTTTGATAACTGATTTGAAGTCTTGAACATCTTTGAGCATATTGGACCTGAGAAAGTATATTGATTTATTTATAATTTAATGTTTTGAAGGGAGAAACCATACAAATATAAACTTCGATTGGCGGTGCGAGTATGACCCTGGTTTCGCACACGTCCATAGGCCATGGTGACCACTGCACATGCAGATGGGCTGTGTGCTTGACTGCCAGCTAGTATAAAAAAAACTTAATGATTTTCTGATCGGAAATAGTTAGCATGCAATTGCTTAAAAATTTCATTCAAACTTAATGATGAACTCAAAATCAAGTAATAATTAAAATGCTTAGAAGGTTTTCTCAACTCCCCTTTCTACAACTATAAGGGGTTTGATGACATAAAAGTCAATGAAATAAAATACCAACAATATTTTAGCGATCAGTATGCTAGCTTTTCCTAATGCTTTAGATTGGAATGTCTAGTCCCGTCCTGGATGGTCTGTTTTTCCAATCTAAATCGTAACTCAAATTTCAGAAAGGAAGATTGGGAGAGCTGGTTTTATGCTTGAATGAATATATTGTTTAAAAAAACTTACACATGTGAGTTCTCGTTTTCCTATGACATTTCATGTGACTATTCCGCAACTTAGAACTACTATAAGTCTTAAAACCACATATATTACAGGTCGGTAATTCTACATCAATCATATGGATTTTCCACAAATGCATGTGTAACATTTCTACTGATGAATACTCTTGAGAGCACTCTGGACATGTTATTTTGCCATTTTGGTGACATTTTCTATGATATACTAGGTTCTTTTCCTCTTTCACAAGTATCCGACAATTATCCACCAAACACATTTTCCTCCCTCTTGTTCCCTCTTCCCTTTTCCGTATCCTAGGTGGTCCCTCTTCATTTTCATTTTCTAATTGATCAGGCTTACACATAAATGGAATGTGCGTTGGTTTATTATCTCTAGTTTGTGACGGAGGTAAAATCGTCTCTAAAGAAGTCATACGAGGTTGTATTGATGATATTAAATCTGGTGGAACATTTGAAACCTGGATTAAATTACAAGGTGGTTGTGAAGTACTCGCTTCAGATACAGTACGGACATATTGCGTTGAGATATCATTGTTATATACGATGTTGATGCTAGCTTCCTGTATGATCTCTTTTGGATCTATTTTCTCAAAGTTTGGTGTACTCATTTTGTGGAGTTCATCAACCGATATAAAAGCTACACCTTTTGGCAAATCATTGTTGGCCATTGCAGCATCGGGAAGTATTTCAATAACCTGAGGTATTTTTATATCAGGTGTATCCTGTCTTTTTGGAGTCAAAGGGGGTGTTTCGGGTTTAGGATTTTCTTTTTTTAATTTTGCATTTTTTAGGGCTATTTGAACTAAACTTTTAATCATTTTTTTTACATCTTTAATGCCCATTTTGTGATGATTGCGTAGGTGTGTTCTAAGAGTTTCTTCGGTCTCGAATATACTTGTGCAACCAGGACAGGGGATTTGGATATTGTCTGCAAGACCATTGCTCTTGGCCAGTTCAGGGTGGACAGTAAATAGGTGAAATTTTATATCATCCTCAGCTAGTGCCATGTAGGGGCAAGCTTCACATTGAAAAAATGCAGTCGAACCAACAGATTTTTCTTCATAGGACATAACCTTCTCTTTCGGAGTAGATTTTACTTCGCTTACATTCTGATTAATCATTTTATTCACGTTCAAAATAAAGCACTGGCCAGACATTATCAATTCTTAAAAGAAACACTTCAAGATACTACTTTTCATCGTTAAATTCAAAGAATTTCTAAGATGAAACTCGAAATCAAAGAATATCTCGAAATAAACAACATTGCTTCCGAAAACAGCTGTAAACATCATTAGCAGCCATTGTCAATTGTCAATTTTATTGTCATTGTATTGTAGAATCTGTATCGTCCACAGATTCTATTATGTATATCAAAGTGCATTATATTAAAATCTATGGTCATGTTTGATTAAAAACATCGACTAAAGTCGATATATGGCAAAGTGGTTATAAATAACTGATTATTGCGTACAGACGGCCGCCCAACGATCGCCAAAGAATAGTGCGATTTTCGGCAATTTTGCAGAGATCTTAATTTTTAAGTTCACTCTAATAAGTAACAAATTACATACTAAATCTTCAATTCAGTCGATTTATCTTGACAATTTGTTCACATAGTTTGCATACTTTACAATGACGTACTCTTTGTCGATGGTAGGATAGATTGACTGACGTATCCCATTTATGTCAGTGTATATTGATAGCATCGTGTAGTATTTTTCTTATCAAATCTCTAGAAAACCCTACGAAAATGAGTGTAGGTATAGCCGCAATTCCTTTAAATTTGAACCCAACTCCGAGGCAGACAATTTCTTAGTTTTATATTTTCATTTCAGCTTGAAATCGAGTCCATGGTTCGCTACACGTCGCCAATCAACCCGGCAGTTTTTCCGCACCTCACACTTTTGTTACTCGGCATCGGTATATTTTTTACGGCCTGGTTCTTCGTCTATGAAGTAACAAGCACAAAACTATCAAGAGATCTATTCAAAGAACTACTGTTGTCGCTGGTAGCCGCACTTTTCTCAGGATTCGGGATATTGTTCTTGTTGCTATGGGTGGGCATCTATGTATGATAACTTTATAAACTAGTTTATAAGCGATGTATAGCATTCTGAAAGTGGCTACCACTGCGGTCGGTTGGTTTGACCAAATGTTTGTTTGTATTAAATTTTATATTTAAGGAATAATGAGTTTATTTTATCACTTACAAGTCTTTTATTGTTTGAAGTTTTATTGTTAATTTATAACTAGCTAATAGCACTAGTAAACATATCAGAACCATCAATTTCAAGTATTTCTTTTAAACTGCTGTATGTACTGAAATATGTGATTTATATTGCTTTTTACATTGAATGTTATTTCTGCCTAAATTGATTGATGGATGAGGAAGATTTTTTTCTGAGGTTTGAGTGATCAAACGGTAATTACTCCCATCAAAGTGAAAAAATCTAATAGTGGGAGGGAGTGCTGGTACTCAAAATACAAGCTTTGGATGCAATCAGGATTATTGCTTGAATGAGGAAGAGTCATTATATAGAAATGCATTCAATATAATGACTCTTCCTCCCCCTCCTTCAGGATAAGGTTAAATGAAAAAAAAATCTTAATTTTATACTTTTAATCAAATTAATCCTAAGGCTAAACTAAACTTAACACATCACTTTCTTAAACTAAAATGCTTCAAGTAGGAAAAATACTGTCATTTGAATTTACCTACCTAATACAGCCTAATACCTATCTAATTACGGTGGATGGCTCCACCGGCGCCCTAAGCCGTAGAATATATTGGAAAATTTCGAGCATCTAGAATGGGTCCAGGTAGCTCAGTTGGTCAGAGCATTCCTCCTGTAAGGAACTGGTCACGGGTTCAAGTCCCGTCCTGGATGACCATTTTTTCCGATCAGAAAATCATTGGAAAATGTTATACTTAGTTTGGCTCTAGATGGTCTGAGTAATATATCTAAAATAGTATATTTTTTATAGGTATAGCTAAACAAGCTCAGTGTGAGGAGAAATTAACAAAATGTTACGGCCAAAATTTTGCATGATTACCTAAGTATCACTTCGCCTGGACAAATGGCTGGATACCAACACGTAACCGAACACAGTGCAGGACATACCAGCAATTTGCTGGTCGTCCGTTACAATATTATCATTTCAAAAATTTGATATGCGTTTCTCTCTCTCCTTGTTTAGAGCCCCATCTGCGACAACCATCAGGTGCATGCGCCGCGACGCTAAAGCTTCAATGCGTTCACGCAACTCCGGGTGCGTCATCAGGTGACGGCTGAAGCAATGATTTGATTAGGATTAACCATTTAAGATTTAGGTATTATGAACCTAGCTAGACTTTCACCTTGGTACATGCCAGCATGGTAATAGATACGCTTGGCACACGCTGCTTATTGAATGATTTCCCTGCTGTGGTTTTCCTTAGCATCTGCAATATGGACTTCATCGAGGACATTTTTATTTTACAGGGTCGGATTTTTTTTATACTACATAGGTGGCAGTAAAGCACACAGCCCACCTGATGGGAAGCGGTCACCGTGGCCTATGAACGTGTGCAACACTAAGGGTGTCGCACACACGCTGCCTACCCTGAAGGGAAGGGGGGAGGGCTGGGAAGGGGCGGGGAGGCTAGGAAGGGGTGGGTGGAGGGGGGGTACAGTGAGCTCTGGCTACCCTACTTACCGACGGGAACACAACACGATGGTTATTATGACCGCGGTGTTCTGTAGGGCGGAGGTAGGTAGGTACTACCCCAGTCGGACAGCTAATTTCGGACGGGAGATACCGTCGTGTCCTACCTCCTGCCAACGCACCCCAATCGATAAGACAAATGGTTGAACATACTTAAAGTCCTCAGCATCTAGTCTGTATAACTCCGTAGTCTCCACAGCGACGTAGGTAGCCGGCCGCCTGCGGTCTTTCATGAGCAATGCCACCTCGCCGAAGTGTGCGCCGTCCTCGATGTGACAAATCTGTTGTAATAAAATTATAATACATGTTGTACAAATACTAGCTATTTGCCGCAGCTTCGCTCACGTGTAAACCCTTTCATTCATCACCATCTGCCTACCTTCAAGCCGGTCATATTGATTGGGACTCGGTGCAACAAGTGAGCTTTCAATACTTAACGCCGTAAGGTAGGTGTTAGGTACATACCTACTTTCATCCCCACGCGAATCACATATCCAAACCAGGAAAAACGATTTCGGCGAAAAATGCTATTTCTCGAAATACAAGCATCCTATGTTCAAATGTAACATTTCCTACTTCTTATAAAAAAAACTGTTCATAAAACAGAAGCTCTTAACGGTCTACCTCAACGCCCTTTGCGGAGTAAACAGCAACAGTGCCAGTGGAGATGAAGTACATGCAATCGCAGTAGTCGCCCGCGGATTGCACTAGGTCGTTGGCAAGGTACACTTCAGGGTGCAGGCAGCCCAGCAACGTCCCCACCGTGCTCGGGAAGATGTTTTTGAAGAGTTTCACCTTGTGGATGAGAGAGCGTCTCGTGTGAAGCTCGATCTCGTCACGGAGTTGTCCTGTTTGTATGTTAAATAGAAAAACGTTGTCATCAATAAAAAAAGTTTGTTTTGTAGAAAAGTTGGATCGTGTTCGTGAGACGTCTTGTGTTCCTGCCGGTAAGTAGGGTAGCCAGAGCTCATTGTACCCCTCCTCTTCCCAAGAAATTAATTTCGAGATTTGTTTTTATTAATATTAATTTAAAAGAATTTAGTTTGGGCCGCTCAGCTAAGGGAGAGAGCTGGAGTTATACTGTGTGGATAGCTCCATTGTTTCCAACGCGTCACGGTAAGACCTCTGAACTTAAAATTTGATTTACATCTCCAGTTGTAAATCTACTAATTGATGATTTTTCTGGTGTACCTACTTATATAGAAAGGAATAAGAAAGTGAGTAAACAGATGCAAACCCGAAAGGCACGCGAGGTTCTCGGCTTCCTTGAAGTAATGTTGTTGGTACCTGTACTCGTAGAAGGCTCGCACGCGGTTCTTTAGCGTAATTGGGAACTGTCTGTATGTCATATATTCCTGTTTGTAATAAATACTATTATTGACAAGGTTCTAGGATAAAATTATGTTGTAGGTAGGTACCCATTTTCAAGTGCTGTAAAAACCAGTATTTAAATTATTCTACTTGATTTTTATTTATAGATAATTGTAATAGGTTATACTTACTTACCAAATACTAAGTCATATTTACCAATTTTGCATGAGGATAGTGGTAGATAATACTTTTAAAAAATGGCAACCCGCAAGTGACACATCTGGTGTTGCTAGTATTCATTGATCATGGTAAGCGCTTGGCAGCAACCTCATACAGATGTCCTTGCAACAATAGCTTGCACTTTGCTAGCTATCTGCCAAAGTAATATAAACTAAACTAAACTTACTTCCACTTGATTCATAAGCCCATGGAAGCGTATAGATGAGTCGTAAATCGTCAAATAGGATTTAATGAGGAACACTGCGAGAAAAGTAAAAACAGTTGTTTGTAGAAAAGTTGGATCGTGAGTTGTGTGGCACTGGCAGCCGAGACAGCCTCTGTGGCGTAGCGGTAGTGAACGTTACCGCGGGTTTGATCACCGCTCAGTGCTAATATTTGTTTGATTGTTTGATTGATGAATATCGGAGAGCTCGTTAAACCGTCGGTCCCGGTTGCCATATAAACACTTATGGCAGTCGTCACGGGTAGTTGGAGCCTAAAAAGTCCAACAACAACGGTCTAGCTGCAACGCTTCGATATCGCCTAATGGCACCATTGGGTTGTGAAGGTCAGATTGCAGTCGTTTCACGGAAAATAGCGAGGTCCAGCCAAATCCGCAGTTGAGACTGGTAAATAGGACCCCCGACTCCGAGGTGAAAGCTTGGATGCGACTGGGATTAACGCTACGTTGAGGAAGAAGAAGACTGCGAGATAAGTAAAAAATAACTATTAAGTAGGTAGATCCACTCGTCGTAAGTAATTAATAAGTGCCACTGGGGCATAGGGTGAGACGTTCGTGGTTTGTCTGACACAAAAGGAGGTTTCTCCGACCTCACGTGGTCGAAGGAACCTCCTTTTTTGTCAGACAAACCACGAACGTTTCCGTCTAAGGAGCCGCGTGGCCCAATGGTTGATTTTGAGTTGTTGCAAGTATACAGGGTGAATTTTTCAACTTTGTGTGGATGTCCCAATCCGAAATGTATGGCGAAAAGTATCTAAAGTAGTCTTGGGCTCAATTAAAACGTTCGAAAAAAAATTATATTCCTAGCAAGGAATTGAATCTGTTGATTTTGGAACACATACGAGTACATTCTGATTGTACCTTAATAATAAGTAATTTCGGTTACTAAATTCTTAATTCTTAATTCTTAATATTTTATCATATATTACAATAAGCTTTATGTACAAAGGCGAGCTTAACTCAATATTGAGTTTTCTCCCAGCAAACCTTTGGGGGAACAAAAAGGACAACAAATGAGTGAATTAATGGTTACTAATATTCTTTTCCAACAACTTTCAGAATCTTTTTGTCACCTCACCCTGTTATTTGTCACTTTGTAACCTACCTAATTTTCTACTAACTTACCAAAGGTGAAAACCATGAATATCGACGCATAAACAATTATACAAGAATGAACCAACAACTCGTCGGGTAAGTTGGAGTGAAACATCGAGAAGCCCGTGCCTGAAAATGAAAATGGGAAACTGTCATAATTTGAAGCCTTAGCCCGTGTCTTCATAGGCGACAAATGGCTCATGGCTGGATGGCTGGACTTCATTAGCTTTCTCTATTAATACAAATTGCCTTAGCTCTAAAACTTTTACTGTTTCTTGCCGGAGAGTATCGAACCCTGTGGACTGTGGAACGCTCATCGAAACCACTGATCATCCTACTGAACGTGTACCAATAACATCCACCCTCTAAATTCTATTGTTGACATAACATTCTATTTTTAACATAATTATAATATCTTACTACTTTTGTGTTATCAACATGGCATTATAATAATTTATTTTCTATTCAATTCTGTTTACGTAACCATTTAGGGAATTTTGTATTCCACTTAGGTGGCAAACAAGCACACGGCCCACCTGATGGGAAGCGGTCATCGTAGTCTATGGCAGTATGCAACACCAGGGGCGTCACACTCGCGCTGCCGATCCCTGGAGGATTGGGCAGGGAGGGATTGGGTGTTATTGTTGTTGAATATGTATTAGGAATGCCCGAAAAGAGTAGAAAAGGTATTCAGAAGTCTTACCAAAGAACGCTGAGATCACAATTATGAGCGCGTTGCCATAGCGGTAATCATCGGAGTATTGCGTCAAGTTAGCACCCGCAATCCTTGTCTTGTTTAAGAAGCAGTTGTACTCAACTGGCATAATAGACGTCCCTGTATAAAAGAACCAATCGAACTTTGAACTGCCTATTTCACATGTTCAACCGACTTCAAAAAAGGAGGAGGTTCTCAATTCGACTGTATTTTTTTTTATGTTTGTTACCTCAGAACTTTCGACTGGGTGAGTCAAGTTTGATGATTCTTTTTTATTTGCTAGATGGCTTCCCGTGTGGTCTCGTTCGGTCCAGTTGAAGTCGGTTTTTTGTAAGAATTTTAAAATAGTCAATAAAGACTCGTTTTCACTTCTATAGCCAGTTGGGTATATAATTATAACCAGGGCCTCTCGAGTAGATGTTACAATATAGTGCCTATCTAGAGAGGAAGCTACACGCTCTTGGCTCTATATTTTTAACCGATTTTGAAAAAGGAGGAGCTTCTCAATTTGGATGTAATTTTTTATGTTCGGGCATAACTCGGACAGATTTGTTAAGTTATTTTTTTGTGCGGCAGAAATTTATTCCGAAATGGTCCCATTTAAATTTCGTCAAGATCTGATGACAAGTTTCGGAGACAGACAACGGAACTCTTCAATAAATGCCAGCAAATCATCTATGATTGCTGGTATCGTATATTTAGGCATTGTTGAGCAATTTCATAACATAACATCACGACTGCGCGCTAAATGGGCTCGCAGACGTATGCAGTAGGTATATTCAGTTCTATGTATTCTATTCAGGTCTATGTGACCATGTCAATCAAAATGTAGGTACTTATCAAATGTTTTTTTAATGATTCAATTATACTAACAGTAATAAATGTTGACGGGGGACAGGTACATGAGACAAGCACCCCAATGCGCGCTCAGAAGTAGCAATATCGGGATTAGAACTATTCCTTGGACGATGTAGGAGGCGCTGAACAACTATACCAGGAATTTCAATACATCATTATTATGAGTAAGATTATTAAAAAAAACCGCATAAAATCGCAGGCTTCAAAGGTAAATGACGTAGAAATTTTATTATTTCCTTTTTTTATACTACTTAGGTGGGAAACAAGCACATGGCTCACCTGATGGGAAGCGGTCACCGTGGTCTACGTGTGCAACACCAGGGGCGTCACACTCGCGATGCCAGCGTTAGAGGGGAGTGGAGGTTAGGGAGTTAAGGGGGTGGGGGGTTGGAGGAATTGGATGAATGCCCCCTCCCCCCCCATTCAGCTCTGGCTACTCTACTTACCTACCACCGGGAACACAACACGGTGGTTATTATGGCCGCAGTCTTCTGTAGGGCGGAGGTACTACCCCAGTCGGACAGCTCAATTCGGACGGGAGATACCGTCGTGTCCTACCTCCATAAACCTCCTATTTGAACATTTGAAACCACCATGGAAGGTGAAACAGGGCTGTAGGTGAAAAAAGGTTGAATTCGGGTGATACCTGAGTGACTATCTTCAAATCATATATGACGGTGCGAATCCTGGCGATTCTGAATAGAGGTAATATGTGAGCGATAAGAATATACCGGGGTTCTTTGAAACCCATCCTCAGCATCACAAAAGCTACTGGTGTACAGGAGATCACGTCAAGTAATAGCCAGCTTCTCAAGTAATGGCTGAAATACAAGCAGTGAATATATAAATTTGGACACTCGACAGGTGCTGAGTTTTCAGTGCCGAGCTGACGAATACGTTTACGTAATACTTGATGTCAATTATAATAGTTAACAGGATGTTTACTATGTCATCATAATATCTAAAGTTCTTTAATGTTGATAATTATCATTATCTGCCTAAAGACTCACTATTAGACTCTGATGTCGCCCGTGCTGATTATGTAAAATCACAATTTTATTGTAAATCGTATTTGGTACCCGCAGGTTATCTAGATTTCTGTAAAATTTTGTTTTTGGCAATAAACTATTTTTATTTTTTTTATTTTACGTGTTAAAGCATTTGTTTTCCACAGGTGAAAGAGAATGTCTCTCCTTTTTTTCTCACCCGAAGTATGCTTTAATTCGTCATGGTAAGCCTTCTGCTCTTTTCACATTGTTTGGAACTATCGTAACATGTCAATTTCTTTCATATTTTTCTGTTACACTTTTATCTCTTTATCATCCTTTCTTTTCCTTTTCTACCAAGTCCATTTTTTCTTGAGCCTTTTTTTAAAAGAGAGTAAAGCACTACCTACATTATATCACCGAAAAAATGGTGTATGTAGTTTAAATATTTGGATGCAAAAAATAATTAAAATATACATTACGTAAAGATTGTTTTTCTGTCCATGATAATAGTTGAGAACTTTTTGTCGACATATCCCATATTTAATCTCACAATTATGTCTAAAATACATAGAAAGTGGAAGAAAAGCAGTTCGATATCCGTGCAATGCAATTTTAAATCTTGTATGGGGTCCAACACAAGAAAGAGACGGTACGGAGACAATGACATGTGGGCAAGATTCACCACTATCATGAATGTTGACCAGAATAAGCTGAAAACAATAAAAAAAAAATAGAAATATGTTAGATTTTGGGGTTTAAAAGAAAACAAACAGTAAGTAGGTACTCCGCCCTAGTATCCTCATATTTGACGGCCTCTATGGCGTAGCAGTAGTGCATTCGACTGCTACGACAGGGGGCGCGGGTTCAATTCCTACTCAGTGCAAATATTTATATGCATGAATATAGTTTTTTGCACTGGTCTGGGTGTTTCTATGTACTTATAATATGTATGTATTTACAAAAAAAGTATAGGCACAAGTATGTTTATCCGCATTCTAGAACCCATAACACAAGCTAGTTAAACTATGCTTACTTTGGGTCTAGAGAATGCTGAAAAACCCAAATAAATCTCCAAGGGACTGAAACAGGAGGTTCGCGAGTTGATGGAGAGAAAATACAGAGCATTCTTGTCACCTTATTTGACTAAGAGGGTGGATAAGACGGCCTCCTTCCTCAAGCACCCGGCGCTGTCTTTCGGCAACCACTGCAGAGTAGCTTCTAAAGTATTTGGACGTCTCCGGGTGGTTCATAGACAACAGGGTCAGCTTCCAGCAGTTGCGGCAGAAATTACCCCAATGTGTCTTACTTTTTGGTAACATACTATCAGATCCTTTAACAATGGTATAAGAGATTGTTGGAAAATTATTTGTTTTAGGTCTAAAAACGTTGATCAGAGTGTTTTCCCTGTAAGGGACTGTTCCTGGTTTCAGTTCCTGTGCTGGATGTTCTGTTTTCCGATCAAAATATCTAGGAAAAGTTAGCATAATAAATCCATAAAAATTAAATCGATTGGAAAATTATTCTCCACGTAAAAAATACAAAAGACTAGAATTTCGCACACCGCATTTATAATTATGTTCGATTGCAGCTCATAGTGCAAATATTTCTATACCTACATGAAATATTTGCATTAGTCTGAGTGTTTATCTAAGTATGTTTATCCGCAATCCAGAACAATCAATCTATACGGGCTAAAGAAGTTCTAGCCTGTTCTAGCGTTTCTTGAGGGCAGAAGGGCTTGTTCAGAAAGATAGTGTTATAGAAACTCTCACCGAGATCCAAGGCGCAGGCATGCTTTTTAATATCCATTATAGGTTTACAACCTGTAAGTAGGTATGCATATAAACCTTAGAATTACTTAGGGCTTTTGATCCCTATTTCCCGTCTATTTCCAAAACGAAACGACGTTGAATTTGACAGTCTACGCCTCTCAGTCTACGGTGGCCTACGGCGTAGACTGCAGTCTACGAGCTACGCCGTTTGTCTACGGGTCTATTGGAAGCTTTATTCTCTGTTATAAGGATTTTTCTTTGTTCTGTGTTCTCTGTCTACGTATTGCATCACCTTTGTGTTTGTGGTTTAAGACACTTATTATTTTCTGTTTTACGTGTTTCAGGCACTGATCTGTTTTTAGTTTCAGGCAATTCATGGAAACATTTATCGCAGCAATCGGGCTTCAAGACGGTACGTAATACCCCTTCAATTAATCTGGACTGTTTGTGTTAGGAGGTTCACATCAGTAGTGTAATGATCAGGGTTCGATTCCGGATCTCTCAATCGTGAGCGGGATTTCTTAACCATTATAACGTATTATTACACAGAACCACATCCATTCATTCCACAAGTTTCCTCGGAAGCAAAAATAAAGATTCTGTAGTTATAATTTTTTTATTACAAAATATATAAATGTAATGTACTTACATAGTATCTTAAATCTAATTTCTGTATATAATTGAATATTAATATCAGCCGTACATATCACCCGGATCTTTGATTGACTCACGCTTTTTAAGTTGGGAATTCCAATTATGAAATGCCAATAAATAACGTAAAGTTCAGGAATTATACCATGATATTATTATAAACAATCGGTAATGAGAAAGAAGGATGGAGCTACACATATATAGGGTGTATAGCTCCATCACTTTTTGAACCCCGGAACATATCGGGAAGAAGAGCAGAAGGTCGGAGTCACCGGTCGTTGACCCCGCGCGGCATAGGTCAATGACCGGTGATGTCTTAGCGATTTTCATTACAACTTTCCTTTTTTTTATTTTATTAAATTATGCATCACTACCCTCTCAGCTCTCTTGTTAGATGAGAGGAGACCCGTGCCCAGAAGTGGGACATAAATGGGTTGCTATTATTACCAAAAAAAAATTGCTGTACCGGTCTACTATTATTACGAAGGACACATTTAAAAAAATATAATTAAAAAATTGCCTGTAAAAAAACTCATTTTTCTTCTTCTTTAGTATTATCTCCTGGCTTCGTTTTCGTCCTAACACCCGGTATTATCACAACGTTAAACGAAATAATGTTAGGAGAGGCCTATGTCCGGCAGAGGACTATAATAGGCCAATTGATTGATTGATTGAAATGAAATAAATAGTTCTCTGGTGATAGACTACTATCTTCGGGCCCTCGGGTTGCTGAACGCTGGGTTGAAGGGAGACGCGCTGAATCCGAAGTTGTTATTGTGAGTTGACACAGGCTGCAAATGGAATAATTTGTTACAAATTATATTTCTGAAGATAACACAGGTCATTGGTAGCTTCATGTCTACTAAATGTTTACTAGCTGTGCCCGTGGCTTTGTCCGCGCCTAATTCTTTTTTCCAAAATTCAAGTAGCTTATGTTTAAGCCTTATAAAATTATCTATCTCTCAGCGAAAGTTTCGCCCAAATCGGCCCAGCCGTTCCAGACATTGTCTCTTCAGACAAACAGAAAGACAATCAGCCAAAATTTAAAAAAAATAGTTTTTTGATATGTATTTTTTCCTTATTAATTTTCACATACAAGTATCGTAATAGCGTATTATTTTTCTAATTTTGTTTTTTATTTTAGTTTACAGTTATTTTAATATAACAAACAGACATTTCAACTGTATTTATTCGTATAGAGTATACTATGGGATATTTTACCTCGTTCCTGCTGGTAGCCGGCCTGTCACTGGCGGGCGGGAAGTAGTCTTGACGGAACTGCGGCAAGTCCTCCACTCCGATGAGGTCCGAGTCGTTGGACACATTGCTATGGGAAGTTACGATTAATATCACATTGATGTGTATTTAAACGTTTTGGAAACGTTTAAAACTTAAAATCTATGTACTTTAAAATACTCAATACATGTATTGCATTCCATAATGTTATAGAGGTTTTAATGTATAAGGCTATGGTTAATATCAAGAACATGTACAGATATTTAGTACAGGTGTAATCCCAGGTAATTGAGACCCTAGACGCCGTGCGGTTTTAGTCGGTCCGATTCCGACATAACCACCCCCGATGGCCGACGGAGGTGGTATCCTTGGGGATTTCCACACGATAAAAAAAGAAAAAAAGGGCCATATCCAGTTTCGAATTGGCCTCCTCGGATCAGGGGGGGGGGGTTAGTTATACGTACCTTAGGGCATCAAAATCAGGGGCATTGAGGGTCTCGTTCCAAATAGGGTTGGACCCCTCAACGGCGTGCTTATTGGTCCCCGGTGCGGTTATCCCCATGCGGTTGATGCCTGAGTCCACGGAACCGTACCGTGTCGTCGATAGAGCTTTGAGTCGACGGTTTAGGCTAAAAGGCAAAAAGAGAAGATATCGTGAAAATAAAACAAGTCTAAGTTATTCAATTTAAAAAAAAAGAGGTAGGACACGACGGTATCCCCCGTCTCAAATGAGCTGTCCGACTGGGGTAGTACCTCCGCCCTACAGAACACCGCGGCAATAATAACCATCGTGTTGTGTTCCCGCCGGTAAGTAGGGTAGCCAGAGCTCACTGTATCCCTCCTTCCCCCACCCCTTCCTAGCCTCCCCACCTTTTTCTACCCCTGCCCTTTCCTTTCAGGGTCCAAGCGCGTGGGTAACGCCCTTGGTGTTGCACACGTCCATAGGCCATGGTGACCGCTTCCCATCAGGTACCGTGTGCTTCTATGCCACCCACGTAGTATAAAAGAGAGAGAGAGAGAGAGAGAGAGAGAGAGAGAGAGAGAGCGAGAAATCTTTATAAATTATTACTTTCTTTGTTTGTTTCGAATGAGTAGTAGCTAGAACAGAATGATTAAGAAGTAGAAGATACCGTGTACTCACGTCCGAGTCCTGACGACGAACACGATGAGGAGCAAGAGACACATGAGGCCGAGCAGCACGGCCACGGCGATCAGCACGTACACGGTGATCTGCGTGCGGTCGGTCCGCGTCGGGCTCATGTCCGTCACCAGGTCCTCCAGGATCACCTCCTCGCGGTCCAGCGTCGTCTGGATCCTGTCCAGCAGGATCACGTCGCCGCGGAGTCTGACAAACCAATTATTATTCAAACTTTTTGTATAACAATAAAATTGAACAAAGGCGGACTTTGAGTGATGCATAGATGTAACAAAGTAGGTGTTCGACGATTTAGTTCTTTTTATTTTTTAATTTATTTAGTTAGTATATTAGTACTGAATGGACATAAAAGTACAGGATGTTATTTTTACCTAACTGCCAATAAGCGTTATTTTCTTATTTTACCAGGTTCGATTACCGAGTGTGGAAAATAAGTTTTCGAAAATCTTTGAATACAGATTTGTTTCTTTCCAAAAATAAAGGAATGTTTCCTTTAAGTAAAATTTGCTATCTTTGGTATTTGGAGCACTTCCCCTATTCTATTACAACCAGAGCTCCCTGGAGGGATTCTGTACTGTCAGTGAGGAGACCAAAATCTTCAACGTTGGCAGCACAGAAACTCTCCCCTCCCAATCCACCCCACCCCTCCTCCTCCAGGATCGGTCGGCAGCGCGAGTCCATAGACCACGATTACCGTGGTTCCCATCAGGTGGGCAGTGTACTTATCTGTCATCTAAGTGGTTTGAAGTCAACCAACCTTCTCCACTGTTCTCTACTCTACATATCTCTTACCGCTCTATCTCGGTGGCGGGCACAGGCAGGTCCTCCCGGATGAAGTGCGCCCGCGCCTCTGTGGAGCCGGCGATGACGGCGCCGGAGTCCGCGTCCGTCGCCGGCACCACCTGGTCGATGTTACACGTCATGCGGAACGCGGCCGAGAACGTTTGCTCTATCTGTAAAAAGAAATTCGTGTGGAAATCACAGAGACAACCCCTGTCGTCCATCGGGGGTGGTTGTCGGACTCGAACCGACTTAAACCGCAAACCGTCTTAGGTCTTCCTTCAAACAACGTGTAAGGTAATCTGAAGGCATTTCTCTCGCACCCCGGCTGACCCAGGACTATCTGCGGCTTCTAGATGGCCCCCATCTTGCCCATGGGTTTGGGAATCACGGATTCACCGTCTTCCCCTCGGAAAGTCTCCATTCCATCCATCAATTTGAGTACAAAATTTACATACACGGCATAAAGGCAGAGATAACCGAAAAAATAAATATCAATTAGAGAAAAAAAAACGAAATAATGATTAAGTAATGATACAGAACCCTTCATATGCAAGCCCGACTCGCCCTTGACAGATTTTTTATACTTACAAAGTAGGTCTGCTCTTCAATATGCTGCAGGGTGTTCCTAAATCTGAAGATGACCCTGTTGAGCGTCGATATCAGGTATATCTTAACTTCCGTCCGGTCGTCAGCTTCGTCTGGAGACAATAGGTTATGTATAGTGCGCGGCATCTAACGTGGCCACATTTTGGAGTAGTATGGGCCCACTACTCCAAAACCTTGCAAAGTTAGATGCTGTACACTATACTTGCTTGTGGCAAAATGCGTCGCCTAGAAATAATATCACATCACAACTGCTGTCTTCGATTGTAACTAGTTCCAATCTAGACCAAAAAAGACTTCGATTATAACTGGTTACGAAACATAGTTACGGTGGCTGCCGAAGGGTCACATACAAATAAACATAGCAAGTTAAATAAAGCTTATAAAAACGTTAACTAACTAGGATCCGTAGCTACAACCTCGAACTCGAACATCCCTTGCATAGAGGCGGTAGGCTGAATGTTGAGGGTCAGGACTCCCGTCTCGGGGTTCAGTACGAAGGCGCTCTCCTTGACGGCTTCGAGCGAGGAGTCTACCGCCATGGTGGTCTGGTCTATCGAGTATGTGATCTCTTCTTCCTCGGTGTGTGTTGCCTGGAAGGTGGAATTTATTGTTTTAGTGCTAGAAAAATAATATATTGTTTTTTCCCTCGTGTACGGGCTTTTTTTATACCACTTAGGTAGCAGACAAGCACCTATGGACGTGTGAAACATCAGCATTTTTTGAGATGGGAAAAACACACGAGATCTAGCAACAATGTTACCATTACCGACATCTAACCGACGTAAATATTTCTGTTCTTGTTGACTCTCAGAGATTTTGTTGTCAAGATGTTTGCCGGTCATTATACCTATCTAAATTAAATTTATGTGCTATTATTTAATTCTTGGTCAAGTACTTGAAGTACTTGACTAAGAAAATATGGCCTTACTTTAATTTTTGGTCAAGTACATAACGTTTTTTTAACAAAGAAACCTGATTAATGACTTCTAAAATAGGTCCTATGTATCTGCTAGAGATTCAAATTTTCCTATACGTAACAGTCTATAGAAAAACCTGTCGAATAAGATGGTGACAAGCATAGCAAATAAGCTATCACGGCTAGTCTTCTGATAAGCTCTTACAACTAATCCCACCAGAACACATGGGTTTTTGTCCGTCATCACACTAGCTACTTACCATCCAGCAGGGTGCAGTCAATTGACGAACTGAATTAAAAAAATACGAACCCGCACTGTCAGTAGGACTCTCTGGATAAGATCTTGCGTGGAGATACCGGCTGTGTACAGTTCACGTTCGAATCTAGGACGGGGATTGCCTTCTCTTACCTGAAGGAAATAATGATGTGAATAATATAATTACCTACCTATAATGTAGATCTTATCAAAGTAACAAAATATAGTTTTAGATTCGTACTTATATATTATTATCGAGATATAGAGATTAAGTACCTAGTATCACTAAATTACCTACTTACCATTTAGAGAACTACAAAGAACAAGGTTTTTTTGAGAATTTACCACTTCGAGAATTAGGCTTTTAGAGAATTGAACATTTCGAGAATTAGTCTTAGAGAATTTACCACTTCGAGAATTAGGCTTTTAGAGAATTGAACATTTCGAGAATTAGTCTTAGAGAATTTACCACTTCGAGAATTAGGCTTTTGAAGAATTGACCATTTCTAGAATTAGTCTTGTAGAGAATTTACCACTTAGAGATTAGTCTTGTAAAGAATTTACCATTTCGAGAATTAGTCTTGTAGAGAATTTACCATTTCGAGAATTAGGATGCGTCTAAATCAGTAGAGGGTTTTGGGTGTTTTGGGTTTTGAGTTAGCATTCATTATCTTGTGATGTGGTGAGGTTTACAAAAACGACTTTTTTTTTAAAGAAAAACTTACGGTGACAGTAACAGTGAGCGTGTTGGAGGGCAGCGCGGTGAGGCTGTCGGGTGAGTTGGTGGCGATGACCTGCAGGGTGTGCGTCTCGCTCGCGCTGCGGTCCAGCGGCCGCGCCAGGTACAGCGTGTTGGTGCGGGGGTCCACCGCGAAGTGCCCGTCTGGGTTACCGTCTGTGAAAAGAGAACAGGAAATTTCGAATACTTTTATGTACGTACTTACCTACCGTTGTTCTCTGTGTACCTAAAACGCAATGAGTCGAAATCGCGTTTTGCCTAACTATTTTTTTTTTGATAGCTTTTGGACTATGTACTTCCATGTCTAAGTCGTTTTAGGTACACAGAGAACAAAGGTGTAGGTATACTACTAAAGTAGTAAGTAAATCCAGGGTCGGACTGCGCCAGAAGGGCCTGAGCTTGTGGTCAACTACCCGGATTAGGGCATCGATACCCGGTACCATTATAAAAACCCAGGTTATCGGGTTTAAACTTAATTAAAACCCGGGAAACAGAATCTTTTGAGCTTTTCGGTAGTTTTGGTTAATTTTTTTTTAACGGTGCCGCAAGCCAAGCCCGTGGGGTGCCCCGCCGACTATGGGGCCCGTCCGAAGCTGGTTCTATCTACGAAACCAAAAATTATAGGTATTCTTTGTACAGAGTGAATTATCAACTGGGTGTGCAATGCAATGTGTGCATGGCTAAATCCAAAATAGCGAAAAATTAAACCTAGGGAAACTAATGAGAAACTTAGATAGCACACAAGCACACGGCATACCTGATGGGAGTCACCACACTCACGTTGTCAAGCCTGAAGGACAGGGAAGGAGGACTAGGAAGGGGTTGAGGAACGGGGATAGGTTGGGTACAAACTTTCACATTTATAATATTAGTAGGAAGTTGGATCTAATAATGTACTTACCAATGATGCTGTAGTAGGTAACGTGGCAGTCTTCTTCACACAGGTGGTTCTTTTCGTCCAAGGCGTGCGGCAACTCGACTCTCTCGTCCATGCCCCCATCCCCCTCTACACGCAAAATAATCTATCAATACCACGAAACATAGGCTCTATAGTCAGCTGGGCCCACTCGAAATGGTCCGTGGGCCCAGTTGACATATTCATTTTGTAAAGTGGGTCCGCTGTCAAACATTTAGGAAATATTGAGTGCTAAAATGACGAAATTCGTTGAACTCCGTTCAACTACTACGGTTGTGGATTCTATGCTCGTTCAGTGCAAAAATTTGTAAGCATGAAAATGTCTACTTGCATTGCTCTGGGTGTAATTATGTCACCATTTCATATTTATGTGCATAAAAAAGGAAATTAATAAAACAAGCTATGCTTAGGTATAAACAGCATTGTGAAGAATATCTTTTGCCGTGCGGAAATCCTCATGGATAACGTGGCCAGCAGGGCAAGCAATGTCGAACTCTTACCGACTAAAACCGCACGCCGTCTAGGGTCTTTTGACGTCAGGCTGTTCCCTCGCATCGCACCCCGGGCTTGTGAAGAATATCCTAAACATTTATTTATTAACAAAATATACAATAAATTTATACTCACCAATGAAAGAAGCAGGTGCGGTGTTCTCTATGAAGACGGGCTCTCCCTGCGTTGGTACGAATACGAGGGTGAACGTGACGTCAGTTTGGAGCGGGTGGGGGTCCTTGCCGCCGTCCGTGGCTCGGATGGTCACCTGTAAGTAGGGTACGTGGGGTAAATAGGGTAAGTTAAGTAAGTGGGGTAAGAAGGGTAAGTAGTGTAAGAAGAGTAAGTAGAATAAGTAAGGTATGTAGGATAAGTGGTGTAAGTTTGGTAAGTAGTGTAAGTAGGATAAGTAGGATAAGTAGGATAAGTAGGATAAGTAGGTTAAGTAAGGTAAGTAGGATGAGTAGTGTAAGTTTAGTTGGCAGGATAAGAAGGGTAAGTAGGATAAGTAGGGTAAATAGGATAAGATAGGGTAAGTAGGTTATTTTTCGGAGAATGATAAACGTACCTGAAACTCTCGAATGTTTTCTTCGAATGTCTTCAACAGTATGAGTGCGCCGGAGTTTTCGCCGTCGTTCACTACATTGAAGTATTCTGCTCCTTCAGCTGCCAGCAAATGGAAGGTTATTAAAACAAAGAAAACATGTTTTATTACAAACTAGGTTTTAAGATTTTTTTTAAAATTAGCTATCTGCCAATGAAAGTCTCGTTAAAATCAGTCCAGCCATTTCAGAGATTAGCTGGAACAGGCAGACAAAAATAGTAAAAAATATTGTTTTGATATTATTTATGTACCGTGCATACTTCCAAATGTTCAGTCATTCAAATCGCAAATTTTGAGGCAACAAACCAAAAAGAGTGAAGCCGAATTGAGAATCTCTTCCTTTTTTTGAAGTCGGTTAACGAATACTTACGGTGATTTTCGTCAGCGACGTGGAACGTGACGATGCCGGCTTCCAACCCGTCCTCATCAGTTGCTTCGATCCGATCCAGGAAGTTATTGTTCACTTTCACAAGCAAACCGTTCACCGAAATTCGCTCCTGTGTACCGTGTAATAGAACTTAAATTAGAGTAACCATGAGGTAATAATAATAAATGGTAACTGAGGTAGGTAATAGATTGTTTTTTCTTTTAATATTCAGTCCGCCGGATTGACTGCACCCCGCCTGATGGTAAGCTGTGATGGAGTACAGGAGGGAGAGGAGGGGTACAGTAAGCTTTGGTTACCCTACTTACCGGTGGGAACACAACATGATGGTTATTATGGCCGCGGTGTTCTGTAGGGCGGAGGTACTTCCCCAGACGGATAGCTCATTTTGGACGGGAGATACAGTCGTGTCCTACCTTGTCAACAATTACTATATTAGTGTTACCCTAGCTAGTCTGATGACAGCGCCCTCCTGCGGGAACACGAATACAGGGTGATGGAAGTTGTAAACTTCGATGACCAGACTGTAGGTCTCTTCGCTGGACTGCTGCGGGTGACCATGGTCGTAGGCCTGCAATTAACACATCTATATAACAATATTGAAATGGTTAATGGCAATAGGCTCGCCACCTATTACATTGGGACCTAAACATAAACTGGCGAAATGTGGGTGCTAGCACCTCTGCCTACCCCGGGGATATAGGCGTGAGTTTATGTATGTATATCCTTTTTTTGTTGTAAATAATTTTAGTAAAATATGCAATATGTAAAATAATTTACTGATATTATTTGTTGCTTCAATAATGCATCCTACGGTGGTCAACCTCTGCCTAACTTGGAGCTGTCTAGACGACTGGTACCACAATTCACTAACAATAGCATTAAATTTTCTGTCGTTATGGGAAAATTGAAACTGTCATATTTGCAAATTACGTATACAGTGGTAGGGAGGGGTCAATGACTTCTATTGCCACGTTAACTGGCACATACTATAGTAGTTTTTTTTTACATATAGGGCACGTCAAAATGACTTCACCTCTAAAGTCTCCGGACTGGGGTCACCACTACATACACCGGTAGTGCTACAGTGGCGGCCCTCAGCTTGATTAGTTAATAGTTAAGCCTTTAATTTCAAATTTGGTGTGTGTGTGTGTGTGTGTGTGTGTGTGTGTGTGTGTGTGTGTGTGTGTGTGTGTGTGTGTGTGTGTGTATGTGTGTGTGTGTGTGTGTGTGTGTGTGTGTGTGTGTGTGTGTCTCTCTGTGTGTGTGTGTGTGTGTGTGTGTGTGTGTGTGTGTGTAAGTATACTATGAGACTTACCAATATATGGATATCATAGTTGCCCCAATAGCCCTGCAAAGGTATGAGAGTCTCTATTTCCCCGGTGACATTTTCTATCTGTATCATGGTGAACAGTTCCGGCAGTTCGATGTTCCGGTTGGTTATAGTGTACCATTCAATGGCGTATCCGACTCGGGAGTTGTCCGTATCGGGTTCGTCTCGATCCGGGGCGAGGATTGCGGGCAATACTCTTGTTTCCTGTAATATTTACATTCGTGAATACACAGCTTGTTGCCCTTCATCCGTATTCGTAACTGAAATCTCGTAACCAGTTAGGTACAAGAAAATAATTATTTATCGTGGTTTCGTAGCTAGTTATGAGAGAAGAATTATTATTCTACTTTGGTAACTAAACTCACAACTCACCCACTAAACCAGTTACAAGAAAAAAAATAATGTTTTTCTTGTAACTGTTTTTTTTTTTTTATATTGGACACGTCAACATGACTTCAGCTCGCCTGATGGTAAACTAAAGGTAAATTCATAGGACTGGGGTCCTCACTACACACACACTTCATCAAATGCTTTTTCACGCCCCGCTTAAAGCACCCGGGACTGTAGGAGGAAGGAAACACGTGAGCTGGTAAAGAATTCTAAGTTTTGATGGTGCGGCAAAGAAAAGTGGCACCGAACCGCTTGGTTCTTGATGGAATTGTTTGCACCATATGAGGGTGATATCTCAGCCATGGGGATTTCCTCACGATAAAAAAAAGGGTGATACCTCAGCCTTGCACGTGTTGTTCTGTATAGGAAAGGAGAGGGTGGGACTAGTTGGTAGAGCTTTATTATCGTGCTCAAATTTCGGCTAACGGGGGTGGCATGGGATAGAAGTTGGGGTCTAGGGTTGAGAGAATCCCTTCCGTGATATCTTTATATCAGGAAGTTCCACGAAGTTGGCTCACCGCTGGTGTGTTCTCCGAGATGGTCCAGGACAGTTTGTCCGGCGGGGGCAGCTCCGGCGCGTTGTCGTTCACATCCAACAGGATCACTTCTATCGACGTGTCGTTGAGGTTCGAGTTGCCATCTGTAGTCACCAATAAATAGTTTTTATTATTTATTCATTCAGAGAGACTCCGGCAAGAAACTCACCGTCGTGTCCTACCTCCTAAAAATTTGTTTTTTTTTTTAAATCTTAAGGCCTGGGTGTTTCTTTGTGTGTATGTGTGTATGTGAGCCTCCAAACCAGAAAGTCCATAGGGGATGAAGTATCAAGTATGGCACATGTTGTGTTCACCAGTCTACTCACCCCCTTCTCTCAAAAAGTTGTCTTGAATAATAATAAACATGGTGTGCGTGGGCTCGTCGCCGTCCCTGTCCAGGGTCTCGTCGGTTGTGTATTCGACAGTGATCTCGCCGGTCGCCATGTCGATGGAGAAGAAGTCTCGCAGGCGAGGGTTCACTCGGTAGTCGATCTGGTAGTTCAGCGTATGGTAGATTTCTGCAAAACGAATACGTTTCAGGCATGAAGTAGACCAGCCCAGTATTGAGAGCTCATGGTAAGGTATTTTTTTATATTGGACACGCAACATGACTTCACCTCACCTGATGGTAAGTTTAAAGGTAAAGTTGGTTATTTGATTGAAACGCTGATTGTCTGCGTGCCGATGGTTGGGTGACAGGACGGTCGCCTGTCACCCTACACAGGCTACACCCCACCGTCGCTGAAGTGGCGCGATGCTCGCCCCAGCCCCCCTTCGGAGGGGTCGAGGGGGCCATCTTAAAACCGTAGATTGCCCGGGGTCAGCTGGGGTGCAAGGGATATGTCTATTGGGTTACACCCCGGAATTAAGGCCAGAGACGGCGTGCGGTTTTAGTCGGTTCGATCCCGACTTAACCACCCCCGAAGGCCGGCAAGGGTGGTATCCATGGGGATTTCCGCACGTAAAAAATAAGGTGTTGGAGGGTGAGGTTGTTAATATTTGATGCTCACCATCCCTGTCCAGGTCGCTGGCCTTAATCGTTTCTATCCAACTGCCGCTGGAGACGTTCTCGTACACGTACACCCTCTGCTTGAACTCCTCCACCTCTACTTGAGGCACTTTGTTGTTTGTGTCGATAATGCTGATCTGTATCTGTTGACAAATTAGCAGATAAGGGCCCGTAGACAAGTGTCGAAAGTCTAAATCGTTAAGGAATAGAATAGAATGGATTAAGAAGTATATTGTTCAATAAGAAATTGATAAAAATCCTACCGTCAACATCCCAGATACATAATATTGCGCACAAATTGTATACTTACTCTATTACTTTAGAGCTACTAGAAACGGTTTTTAAGTGCATGCCGCTTAGGTCGACCAATCACACTGCAGCTCGTGATTCCACCGCGGCGCGCGCATCGGCGCGGGCGACGAGCTTAGATGTGATTGGTCGACCTAATCTATTCGTTTCCTTAGCGATTTACGATGTGTCACTTGTCTACGGGGGAAGATGATAAATAGCCTTTATACAGGGTGGTCTGTCTTTAAGGTCGTTGATTAAGGAAGCAATTTTCCTCGGTTATTGTAACACAATCAAGATATTTTACAAAGACTCAATCAAAATAGTTTTCACCTGACTATATAATAAACAAATATTCTACGACATTCTACACAGCGCTCTCTAGACCCAAAGTAAGTATAGTTAAACTAGCTTGTGTTATGGGTTCTAGAATGCGGATAAACATACTTATATGGTTTATTTAGAGAAATACCCAGACATATAGGATGAATTTTTCAATTGGGCGTGGATGGCCTAACCCGAAACTATGAGGAATAGCGAAAAATGCTCGAAGAAGTCTCGAGCAAGATTTTGATGAAAACTAAAACTGCATTGTGGGAATTTTAATATCAATACACCTAGCCAGGGATCAAACCCATTGATTTTGAAAAAAGTACATCCTGTATTATGGCACTATGCGATAGCTTTTCATCCAGATCCGTGCCGATCCAGTAATTTTTGCGTAAAAGAGTAACAAACATCCATACATACATCCATACTTACGAACTTTCAAGTTTATTATTAGTAGGATAGGTTAAGTACTCACATCTCCATCTTTATAATTGTACGTCCGGTCAGGGGGACAGTCTTCTTTGTTTTCAGCGTAGCACTGGTCACTGGCCCGCACCGTGTAGAACAGATAGTACCGCGGAGGAACGTCCGCGTCGATGCCGTCACGCAGCTTCACCGTGAGTTGTCCCGTGTAGAAGTTGATGGCTACTAGGTCTTCGGGAGTATCTTCTCTTGGACTGTGAGAAATGAGCTGATCAGTAACTGTTGGCAGGCTATCTGTGTCTGCAAGGGTTCCGTACCCAAATGGATGTAAACGGGACCTTTATAGGAGGTAGTACCTCCGCCCTACAGAACACCGCGGCCATAATGACCATCGTGTTATGTTCCCGACGGTAAGTAGGGTAGCCAGAACTCACTGGACCCCTTTCTAGATCCCCCTTTCCCACACACCCCTCCTTTTTTCTGTATAGACTAGACCATTAAATGGCACTTACAAAACGACAAAATAAAAATAAAAAATTGGTTAAACATCCGTTCGTTCATCCAGCCAGTCAAACTTTAGATTCATAGTGTGTAGTGCACGGCATCTAATTTTGCAAGGTTTTGGAGTAGTGGGGCCTACACACTACTCCAAAATCTTGCCAAGTTAGATGCCGTGCACTATATTTGTTTATAGGCGACGCATTGTGCCACAAACACCAGGGGCATCACACTCGCGCTGCCGACCCCGCAAAAACCTTCTAATGCCCTTCTTGAAGAACCCCATAATTATTGTAGTCGCTAGGGAAAACCACGGCAGGGAGATCATTCCACAGCCTAAGCGTGCGCGGAATAAAATTTCTTTCAAACCTTACAGTGCGCACTGCAGGCACCGTGCACTATAAGATACTTACAATATGGTGTACCGCACTTGGTTGTACAGTGGGCCGTCGATGTCCGTGGCCACGACTGAGCCGATGACGATGTCCGGCTCGGACTTCTCGCGCACTCGGAAGTCTTGCGCCAACGTGCCTTCCACCCACAACGGAGAGTTGTCGTTCATGTCCACTATGATTATCGTGAACGTGGCTGGGGAGACATCACATATTTCAAAAAGGTGTACAGCCCCCGTAGACAAGTGTCACAACATAAATCGCTAAGGAAACGAATAGACGAACGAATGCGCGCGCCGCGGCGGAATCACGAGCTGGAGTGTAATTAGTCGACCTAATCTTTTCTATTCCTTAGCGATTTAGACTTGTGACACTTGTCTACGGGCCCAGGACCCTTCCAGATTTTTGAGGGCTAAGCCAACCAAACTTGCAAATCGGTGCATCTGTCTAGTCTATGGGTTTTCAAATTAAGGAAGAGAAAAAAGAAAGAATACCACTTTCAAGAGGCGAATTGTATCAAAATTAGCTATGAATTGAAAAGCTGTGTCTAATTTCGGAACAACCTAATTATTTTTATTATTAAACGTGTTTTACTGAAGCCGCTCCGGGTTTATATGATACTTTTTTATAGAGGGCACCTCAATATGACTTTACCTCACCTGATATGGAAAAATATCGCTAAAGGTGAAGTTGTTTTAATGTCACTCGCATATTCCTATGTTTTCGCTCCATGATAAACAAAGGCGTGCTCACCTTCATCGAAGTCTAAACCATGTTCCGTTTTCAGATCGCGTACCCTCACTGTGACGTACAATACTTCAAATTCCTCAAAGTCGATGGTGACCTCCGGCCTAATTTCCTTCACAATAAGTCTGCCTATAGCCGAGCCTTTTTTCTCCAGGTCAGGGTACGATGTTTCGATTTCAACACAGCTAGAAATAATAACACATAATTATTTAATAAGTATGTACTAAAAATATTGTCAGTTATGTTTATCAACTGTAGGTAGTAGATATGTGAATAGTGCCACTGTGCAGATAGAATATACCTATAGATACATGAATCTAAAAACATATGGACGGAAAGCGTTGAACACGAGAGGCTGTGTCACAAAACCGGTCAAGTGCGAGTCGGACTCGCCTATAAAGGGTTCCATAGCAGCAAGTAAAATCAGCAACTAACTCATAATATAATGTTTAAGACGTATTAAAAAACCTACAGTGCTCGTTCGAACTAATTTTCGGTGGAAGTTTGCATAGCAATGTACATCATAAATAATTTTTTTAGATTTATCTCTTATTTTACAAATTAGAGATCTGCATTTTTGGAGATTTCCGTTTCGTTAGATAGGTCTTTAGGGTGTGACGAAAAAAAATGAGTTTCAGTTCTAAGTATGGGGACTTGAGTCGCTATGTTAACTTATGGGGATTTATCTTTTCAACTCACCCGTGGAACTCAACCGACGGCGTTTCTCGCCCTTGCTTGGTGGCGTACGACTGGCTCCAATCAATCTCAAACACCAGTTCAGCGTCAGTGTCGGGGTCGGACGCCGTGATTTCAGCAGGTATGAGGAATCCTTCTGGAACGTTCTCCTCCACTTCGGGACGCGCACGGGGCTACGGGAAATGGTAGGTATAGTGTTAGGTATTCACCGAGGGGAAAAACGTGAATTGCTTATTAAAAAAAATCAAATCCATAGATTAGAAATTTAAAAAAGCCAGTAGCAATTCGCGCGCTTTTGCCTTTAAAAAAAAATAAAAAGCAGATGGCCAGTATTATTTACAAAAAACAAAATTTAAAAAAAACTTAATGAATGATTTTTTTTTTCTTTTTCTTTCTAAAAGTGGCTATGAATGTATTTTACCAGGATTCTAGTAATTTCAGTTACGAGTCAAAAAATGACCTCGTTATCAGGGGAGTTGGGAAAAATAAAATTGTTTCATCAGTCCCTTTTTAACTTTTGTTTTACATATTTTAAAGTCAGTGTTACAATTTAACCTTACCAATCTAATACTAGGTGGCGTGTTGTTGACATCTATGAGCTGTATAACCAACTGTGACGTGGCTGAGTGGTACGGTCCTTTGCCCAGGGTGTCAACAGCTTGCACCTGAAACGGAACTTCTTTGTAACGACTGACATTATCTCCGTCATTCTCCTCCGTTCTCCTCACATCATCATCAATCTTACGTAGTATTGTATTATCTTTGCACATCATTTCCATCTTTTTCTTACGTCATCAACGAGGCTCTTGTATAGGCTTTCGGTGTGGAGAGGTAAGAAGGCAATAGTCACCATTAAAAGTAAAAAAAAAATTATACTACATAGGTTGCAGACAAGCACACGGCCCACCTGATGGGAAGCGGTCACCATGGCCCACCGGCTCATGGCCCATAAGCTCCGGCTACTCTACTTACCGGTCAATTATAAAATAAAATGAGCCAAATTTAAAGGAAGAGAAATAGTAAATGAACCCTGGTTTCGCCTCAGCCAGCGTCTCAGATGCAACCGTTACCTACGTTGATAGGGATGAGAAGTTAATTAAGTACCTGTATAAAGAGCTCGCTCTGCCTATGATAATCAAATGCATCATCGATTGAAACAGTGACGGCGCCTGTGTCTTCGTCTATCTGCAGGTAGTTCCCAGCATTGCCCAGAAGTTGGTGCCTGAATAATAACGAAAGCGTTAGCTCTGGGTGTATAGGACCCTAACTAAATTTTGAGCGTCAAAGTCAATTTAACCTGCAAGCTGATACACCTGCTGACTGTTCTGGCACAACTTTCTCCTGAGGATTGGGGGTCAGACGGCAGTCGTTCCATTAAAAGCTAGAAAGAGAGAGAAAGAGTAAGCGGGCTCCAAATTTCAAATGCAAGCTTTGGATGCAACCGGGAATAATAAACATTATTTGAATTTCGGCAATTTGAATTGAATTGAAATGAAAGCCGTCAAGTTGAGAGCCACTATTATGTCACTATCCGTGTATGTAATGGGGACCCCTTCCTGAGACTTTTCCTTTAGCTTACCATCAGGCGATGTGAAGTCATATTGACATGACCAATATATAAAAAAAAATATATTCGGGAACTATGTAAAGATGATGACAATGAAGAATGAATAATCGCCGAAAAATTGTTAAGTAAAGATTTAGGATCTTTCTCTCCCCGTACGGCCCCTAACTAGTGTAATATATGCTTGTCCCGTCCAAGGAGACACCGAGAGAGACACAACCCCGTCGCCAGAGCGAGGTAATTTACTTACACAACTCTATCGCCAATGTCCCTGTCGTGCGCTCTTACGTTAGCCACAAAGTAGCCAGCACCCTCCGTCTCATTGAACCTGACAGTTTGACTGCTGTGCTCGAAGATTGGCAGCTCGTCGTTCCAATTGATAAGGTTGACATTTACCGTAGCCACTCCTACGTGCTGTGTTTTGTTCAAGTCTGTTGCAACTACCTACGGAGAATCAAACAATTGAATAAATTTTATATGCATAGAATATAATGGAAAACATTGGCGGCATTATCGCTAAAAGCAATATCTTACAGGTAACCTGTGGCCAGACAACCGTCTGGTCAGACAACTGAAAGGGGGTCAAACAATAACTAGATTTGACCCCAAAAAACAGGTCGAGTTAAATAAAACTGTTTAATAAAATGCAGGAAGTTGCAATAAATGTGACATACCTATATTATTGAATAATAAATTCTTTATTATATTTTTTTGTTTTTTTTTTGTGCTAAAGAGCAATACTTTACGTACCCTTAATACTATTTTTTGGAATGTCGGCACTTCGTCTTCTATCATGTCGTAGTCGAGCAAGTTGTGGTTCAACGTTGTCATAATGAAGTTTTGTCGTTGGTACCCGGACTGTGGAGCTACTTGGAACCCAGCAATGGCCCCTCTCGGAGTGACAGCCTCTAACTCTACGCTGTATTGAGCATGTTCACCCTACGGATTAAATTATAAATGCGTTTCTGGCCATAATTGTTCTATAAAAAGATGGAATGTTGAGCTAAGATGAAACATTCATTGGTAAAGTTTCTTCAGAAATTCATTTTGTTTTTTTTTTTACGAAAACAGGTATTTTCTTTACATTGAGCAATAAAATTCAGTAGGTACTTATTGGTATATATATGAAAACTTTTGTCGAACCCATTGTTTACAGTTTTTGACCCTCTATCTCCCCCTCGAAAAGTGCGAGATTTCTCTTGAGGATATTGACTACAGTGACAAAATCCTAAACCCCTCCTCCTTCCTGGGACCAAGCTTGTTATTTAGAATACCCCCCCCCCCCCCCTCCTTGAACGGGTATAAATACTAATATATATCGGGGCAAACCGGTAAAGGCCGACCTAGGCGTATATAGTCTAATCAGACCCTGGACGTTTTGGAGAAAAACCAGGTCGAGAGTACCCGCAACCGGCGTGCGTTAAACAATTATGAAAGTTGAAGAAGCGAAAGGAATATGGCAAGATCGTAGCAAGTGGAAAGATGTTTTCTTTGCCTACCCCAATGGTAAAAAGGCGTGATTTGTATGTATGTATGTATGAATATCGCATACCAGATCTTTATCATGAAAACCGAAATTTTCTAGGTTCAGCGTCATAGCAGTTTCTTCCAATATATCAATGGTGTACACATCTTGGAACGGTTCGGGTATTTGGTCGTTGATGTCGTTAACTATGATGACGATGTTGGCTGATGTAGCAAATAATTCATTGCCCTCATCGTCATTCTTGAAAGCAATTATTGATAGTTGGAACACTTCTCTTTCGAGAGCATCTCTGTCTATAGCATCGACAGTAAACAATGCCCCGTTTCGACCTCCATCAATTGTAGTAATGTGGAAGAAAGTATCTGAAATTTTTATTTTTATAGTAGTTATAATGTTAGGCGGAATCTCTTATTACTCCGTGGGTAGAATGCTCCCTAGTTAAATCTATTTAAAGTCCGTCTCTGCAAAATTTTCAGGTCATCAGTCTAATTGGAGACACAAAAATTTGCAGGGATGGACTGGCTCCAGAAAGCGGAGAAAGGGGCAATGCTGCGCAATAGAGATATTTTGATTAATACTCGTATATCAAGAGAGAGGGGGTTCGTGGCTAAGTAATAACCGAGTAGGTTGAGCAATACTAGCCACTCAATTATAAGATGGGTGACCATTCTTAACACATCGATACCCCTCCGTGCCTCAGAGAGTACGTTAAAGCGTTGGCACTAAGGCACATGAACGTCTATAGCACCTATAGGTCTAACTACAGAGCTTCAATATCGCTTATAGGTTGTGGAGTTCAGATGGCAGTCGCTTTAAGGATAATATTGAAGTTCACCGCTTTGTAGTTGGACTGAAAAGCCGTGTAGTGCACGGCATCTAACTTGGCAAGATTTTGGAGTAGTGTGGGCCCCACTACTCCAAAACCTTGCCATGTTAGATGCCGTACACTACGAGTATACTTGTTTGTGGCAAAATGCGTCGCATATAAACAAGTATAGTGTAGTTTACGGCATCTACCTTGGCAAGGTTTTGGAGTAGTGGGGCCCACACTACTCCAAAATCGTGTCAAGTTAGATGCCGTGCCACTATACCCAACTGAGTTAGGCAAAGTCTCGGAGAATGATCAACGTGCTAATTTTTTAAATTTATGTTGCTCTATATTGTATTGAGGGCCCTTTTATATTCCATAGGTTTTATTCAACAAACCTTCTGGTGCCGTTTGGAGTCTATAGAATATAGGTCTATTGATTCCCGTGTCTCCATCCACGGCCCTGACTCTGAACTCCTGGGCTTCCTTCTCATCAAACTGTTCCATAGCGAATATCTCCACCCATCGCGGCGGCCTGGACTCGATGTTTTCAACTTCCACCATGACCGTCACTGTGTGATTGTTTGGTAATGAGTCCTGTTATGAGCACAACAAAACAAATAGATCAAATTGTAAGTATAATATCGGAACTATTGTCAATCTCAACCGATTATTTTTTATATTTAGCCCGCCGGATTGTACGCTGAGGTGAACTCCAAAAAGTAGTAGTCACCACTCCCATGGGATGCCACTAGAATGGTGACATCGGGCGTGACCGAAGCGGCCTTGACAGATGCTTTTTCACGCCCCACTTAAAGAACCCGGGACTCTAAGAAGAAGAAGGGACTTATTAAGAGTTTTAGTCCTTTATTTGTAATCGTAATGAGCACAGAGACCTGGCTGTATTCTAAAATATTTATACTTTCATGGTAATTGATAAGTAATAATTATATATATTACATCAAAGACCATGATAACTTGGTCTTTGGTGAAACTAATGAGGTTCAAAACACTTTACCTTTGCAGTAACTCTGAAGATATGAAGGGCATTTTCAGCATAATTCAGTTTCGTCTTGAGGTCTAACGTCATATGCATCCACATCCATTCATTGGGCTCTAGGTGGCCTCTGAGGCTGAAGAACTCATCGTCATTGCGCTCACTTTCAAGTTCAAACTGCATGGCACTTGTACTGATACGCCCATCTGCGTCCGACACATTGTACGTACATCTAGTGAGCCCTGGTTCTGCATTTTCCTGAACAGTTTTTGATTGGATTTAAGGTAAAAAGTAGTTTCCGCAAGCGACAACATCATGGGGTTCTTCAAGAAGGGCAATAGAAGGTTTTACAGAGCGAGTGTGACGCTCCTGGTGTTGCATACGTCTATAGGGCACGGTAACCGCTTACCATTAACTTACCCACTTAATTGTTCATTTTTCATGAGATACTATCAAACATTTGTTTTTTCGTGCGGAAATCCGTGGAAAAAAATCTAGAGATCGATACGGCAGGTTAGGTCGGAATCGAACCCATTAAAACCGCATGCCGTCTAGGGTTTTCTAGCGCCGGGGTGTCAGGTGGCACAAAGGGCATTGCCCTCGCACCCTGGAGGTACTATCACACCTTCTCAATAATCTGTGTGTACCAACGACTTGACGGAGACAATAGTGTATGGAGAAACCTTTCATGTTTTTGATACACTACCAAGGAATTTTAAACCAATGTAATTTTTCTGTTTAATAAATAAATAAATAAAAAAAAGGTAAAAAAACGTATTACTATCGCAAGTAAATGTATTGTTTGTGTGATTAATAAATAAGTCAACTGAATGTCGATGAATTACGCTCAGAAGAACTCAAATGAGTTTATGTGGCGTTAAAAGGCTTTATTTACCTATTATTATTATTGTAACTGTTATTAAAATAAATAAATCAGGTGGGTCGTGTACTTGTCTACCACCTAAGTAGTAAAAAAAGTAGACGAAGATGAGATGCGTATAAAAAACTTACAGCTATCTGGCACGGCGCAAAAGCTTGTATCATAGGCGCATTGTCATCTATATTCACGATTATCACGTATACAATGGGTTCCAGTGTCGAACTGGGTACCACCACCTGGAAGAGGTAGCTCCTCATAATAGGTACCTCATAATCTTGCCTGTAAAACGAATAAGCAAAGGACTGTTTAGCAGCTGCCGGTAAAAAGAGTTTCATCCTATCCTACTAAGCGGAAGTTTGTTCGTTCCTTTGGTTGGTTTTGGCATAGTCTCAGAAACTATTGGCTTTTTTTTGTGGCAGGTTATAGCAAAAGGCTATATATCATAACGCTACTATCCAGAATAGTGTATCAATTGTAGAACTTGTAAATTATGGGCATATATGGAATAATATATACGCGATATTTTAAAATAGTTGTACAGAAACAGACATTTTTAAATTCTCAAGACTTTGTGATAGGCATAATATGTATAAATACCAGGCACAAAAACAATCTTGTAGCCTGTGTGATAGTCGGTTCCAAAAAATTAGTGCTTAATTATTTCCGGGGTAACTGTATACGTTTTTTTAACAAGCTCCCTAGTGAAATTAGGGATTTACAAGTAAGTAAATTTCAAAAGGTGATTAAAAGGAAACTTTGTCAAAAAGGCTACAAGATTATTTAAGACGATTTATAAATAAGCTTGGAAATGAACTCGCTCAACCATGTTTATTACTCAATATTTAGATTATGAATGCGTATTGGTCATTATGCGACAGATAGGAAAATGATTGCAAATAAACAAAAAAAAACAGGCCACTAAGTTTTTTTGCCGAAGTCGTCTCAGGTCAGTGGTCCATTTGCTAATCTAGGCTTAAATATTTTAATTTTGACGGTTTGTAAGTGCCGTTTATGGTTTATACAGAATAAACGAGAATAAATGATTTTTGACTTTGACTTTGAAGTCTCGTAGTATAGGTACGTGTTCATTGAATTCATTGTGTAATTTCAGTTCACCCCCTCTGATGGTTACTGAGTGGCTGCGCCATAAATGAATTCTAAAGGCCATTGTTAAGTACCTACCCAATTTTAAAAAAGTTAATATGTGTTTGTACCTTTCAGTTATAACTAGGTACCAGTCTCCGCCATCCTCAGGCATCCTTTTGATTACTGGGCCGAGCATGTTAAATGTTCCGACTAAGAAAATCGGTGAAATAACTGGCTGCGCGTCACCTGTAAAGTAAACAGACTCAAGGTTTTTTTATATCGGTTACTTCAATTCATGATCATTCCTTATTATGGTACGTTCACACGGCCTCGAGTGTTCACGGCTCTACCGGATCGGTGTCTTGCAGGATTCGGTTTAGTGGCAACAGTGTGAAACGAAGCTCCTTGTGAACGTAGGGTTATCGGATATTTATTCGCGCCACTAGTTTGTTTTCGATTATTTTATTTTTAACTAGCTTCCGCCCGCGGCTTGGCCCGCGCGGAGGTCGGTATCGCCACCAAGTTTACTTATAAGGTACCCGAGGTTGCTCTTTGGGCCACCTTACACACCGGCGTCAGAAGACCCTAGACGGCTATTACCGACTATATATCGGACTTTTACCGACTAATACCGCAGTATTAGTCGGTAAAAGTCCGACATAACCTGCCCGCTGGCCGCGGGGTGGGTATCCATGAGGATTTCTGCACGAAAAAAAAAGTAGTGTGAAGCTAGCTAATAGCATGGTTTTAACATAATAGGTACCTAACAATAGGTACCTTCAATATATAAGTCGTCAGATACACGTTGTTACAAAATGCGTTGAAAAAATAAAGGTTCACTGCTCATTCCCCGTAGGTGATAGCATGATAATATGTAGCCTATGTATTGACCCGACTTCTTTATAATATTCGTGCCAAATTTGAAGTAAATCCATGCAGTACTTTTCGAGTTTATGCCGGACATACAGACAAACAGACAAAAAATCTAAAAACTATATTTTTGGCCTCGGTATCGATTGTACATCACACCCCAAGTATTCTTTTCAAAAAATATCCAATGTACAGTTTGACTTTCCTATCATTCTATTATATGTATAGATACGAGTAGGTAGGTACTATAAAAATGGTTGGGAAGGTTGAGAATAGTAAAAGATACTTTGACCTAGATGTCGTAGTCGTGAGCATAAGTTCTGGGTGTACAGGGCCTTAACAACACCTTTGGAACCCAAGTCAACCTTACCTGTGCACCTGCTAAACAACCCACTACTCTCACGCATACACAGGGGATACGCACCACGATAGTTAAGCTTGGCGATGACCACCTCTCCTATGATTTCCTCCTCCATATAAATCATCTGGGTAGAACCATCGAATCCATCCATGCACACTTCTTCCCTAAATTCTGGCGGAAGCAGTGGACGCTGTTCCCATGTAGATCCTGCGCAATAATTATAAAACTAAAATAAACTATAAAAAAACTTATACAATAATAAATAATTTTAAATAATACGACTAATTTTGAACAATATTACTATGCATAAACAATATAACTACTTTTAAACAATGTAACTACGTTTAAACAATCTATCAACATTTAAACTAGGTATGTTACTAGATTTAATCAACGTAACTATGTTTCTTACGTAAAATAGTACATTGGCCTAAAGCTTTTGATTTGGCACGTTCGTTAATCCTAACACTGTACCTTAGCGTACCCAAGGATCCAAGAACCTTTAACCCTTACCCTAGGCACACACTTGGCGATAGGCGACAGCGACAGCAACTCGGCGTCAAGACGCGATGACAGGCTGCAGCCTACAATTTCACAGTGCCACTAGACGCAGCGACTCCCCTAGCGTTTCATCGCGACTCCGCGTCTCTGACGCCAAGTGTGCGAAGCTTAGAACAAAATAAATATGAAATTCTCGGCCGCAGCTTGTCGTCGCGTCTAGTCACCGAGCTGTCGCTGTCGCCTGTCGCCCAGTGTGCGCCTAGAGTTAACCCTTAACCAAGAGATTAAATGATTAAATTTTACTACATTCTTACCCGAAAAATCTTCATCTTCGAAATCGGGTGTAGGTGGCCTTGGTATCTCTATCATATAGCTGCAGCGGCTTTCTAAAACGATAACATATCATTATGAGAGAATAGAATTTAGAAGATAGTGGGAGAGAAGTCGTTTTATCACTAGGCATACTTTATTACGGCCCACCTGATGAGAAGCGGTCACCTTGGCCTATGGACTTGAACTACACCAGAGGAGTCACACTTGCGTTGCTGACCCTGTAAAAAGCTTCTAATGCCCTTCTTGAAGAATTCCATATTGTAGAGGCTAGGGAAAACCTCAGTACATTCCACAGCCTAAGCGTACGCCGAATTAAATTCCTCTCATACCTCTCGTGTGAGTATGAATTCCCTGCCTGCGGTGAGCGGTGCGATGATAGAATGTAGCTGTCATCACGTCAAATAATTTTCGTGAACATAATACAATTGTATGGTGGTAGAATACGCACAGCGTAAGATCGTAGATCTCTCCTAAAGCTGAGCGGTTCTACACAATCCACGCTCTCTATAAATATAAGTATATAAGACGTACCTTCTTGAGCAAGCGCAACGTTGGCTGTGCAGATCACCAGCACAGCTATCACTAACCGCACATCAACTGCCATTTCGCATGTTCGGGCTCAATTTCCACGTAGATCCTGGAATTGTAAATACGTATTACGTAATTTAGTGTAATATGGGAGCTCCAGCAATATCTTCGTGGCCCCAGCTAACTTCACCTGCAGACTAATAGGATTCTGGCGCAGGCGTCCTCTCGAGGCTAGGGCTCAGACGGTAGTCGCTCCCATAAAAGTCAAGAAGAATCCAATCAAGAGAAAATCATCTGATAATGCACGGTCAATTCAATTCAATGAGAAAACTCCTCAAATATTATGGTTACAAGTTTTTTTATATAACTTTGGTGGCAGACAAGCATACGGCCTACTTGATGGGAAGCGGTCACCATGGCCTATGACATTACACTCGCACTGCCGACCCTGGAGCAGGGGGCGGGGTTGGAGGGGCGGGCTTGGGAAGATTGGGACTGCTTCATTCAGACGGGAGATACCGTCGTGTCCTAATACCTCCGTGTTTTTCACGGAGCTAGGATATTTCTTGTGGATAATGTTTTTAATGCAATAAATAAATAAATCCGACTCGTGGGATTAAACTGGATTAAACGCGTTATAAATTATCACAATTATCTCACATATTTTAGACACATTATCAACGCATTCAGGACTAGAAAACCGCCTTGTGAGTGCATCATGGGCAACGGAAGTGATCGAAGAAATCGAAGCAACAATTTCTCACGTAACCAAAACATCATCTAAACCTCACCTCTCTATTTTTTAACCGACTTCAAAAAAGGAGGAGGTTCTCAATTCGTATGCTATTTTTATTTTTTTGTGTGTATGTTACGCGATAGCGGCGCCAATTATGGATGGATATTGAATTTTTTTTTGATTGAAAGAGGCTATTTCTAAAGTGGTCCCATATCCAGGGTATCAGGATCTGATGCTGGGATCTTGGGAAAATTGAGGGGAAATCATCAAATTTACGGCAAATATTCTGTTTTTGATGCATTTGTACATAATAAACCTCATAAATAGGTACTCTTCTATTTCTGTACACTAAAAAGTAAATAATATTAGTTTGTGAAATCGGTTTTTTAAACGTAGTTATAATTATTCTGCGATTTCATTGGCTGAAGGGAAAGGAAGAGAAATGTCTATGGACGCCATGCTGAGGCTGCTCGTAGAATACTATCTACCTCAAACAAAAGACGCATTATCTAGTGATAGTTCACTTCCGTTGCTCAGGAATCTCAGGATGCAATCACAAGGTCATTTTCTAGTCCCAAATGGAATGATAACGTATTTAAAATATGATCAACATCTAGATTTAATATATACATTCTAAATGAATATTGGCGTTTACAAAACATTATGCAATGAAGATTTTGATTCAATTAAATTGAGCACTGATCATACATAGCCCTCCCTCAGTTCGTACCATAGTCCTCATTTGGTCTATGGCAATATTGGTCAAATTGGTATGGTACCAGCTAGTAAATCTAGCCACTGGGTATTAGTAGGTTTCTTATGGTTAATTCTTTCAAAGCTTTTACATACACTCGCGCCTGTAGTACCGAAGGAGCAGGCTGAGGTTGATTATACGCTCACAGTACGCCACCTATTTGGTTACAAGCGTACGACCCTATTACAGTGACCATGATGGCACAAACACGAGTCAATAAGTTCCAACTGTCTTATAGCCAAGGTTAATAGATAGTGTGTAGTCTACCCCACACAGATTGTACCCCACTATACCCTTTTTTCGTGCGGAAATTCCTTCGTTCAGTTGACTGAACTACTTTAGGAAAATTAACCAACTTTGAACCTAAAAGACACTCTTCTGTTATGGAAAGGAACTTCCTCATTCAATGCTATCAGACGCTGGTTACCCAAAATAAATACGTAAGCACAATAAACTATCTTTATAAACCCTTTTCTTCAAAAATATCATGTCTAAAACTTACCCAAACGATTTATTAATATGTCCAAATGACCACACTCCCCCACGAGATACAATTCAATCACTTTATTATTGTACTACCAAGTAGAAAACGTTGTACATCACTTTATTAAACGTAACTGAATGCTATTTTTTGGTCAATTTCGTGGCCATAGATTAGATTGGTTGATAATTATCAATATAAAAATATGCATAGATTAGGGCGAGCCATACGTATGGTGTGATAACAAATAGTAATCAGCTTTTTATTGTGACTGATTATCGAATGTTATTTGCTTTTACTTGTATATTTAGGTAGATGACTAAATCTGCCTTTTTTGTGCGGAAATCCCATCGGAAACTACCCTTGTCGGCCATCGGAGGTGGTTACGTCAAATTTGAACCGGTCTCGGGTCTCAATTACCGGGGTGCATGGTTATCCAAAAGGCACCAGCTCCTCCTCGTATACCAGCTGCACCTGGGCCATCAAAGATATTAAGATGACTCTACCTCCAGAAAGGCTCTAAGTACCGCGCAGACGGTGAGGTGTAGAGTGACAAGCAGCTGTCCTGTTATCCCCTTCCCCCCGTCTGTGCTCGAAGAACCTACCCATCCCCTGCCTACTCCATTGTGCCCTCTGTTAGTCAGAGGGAAAGCCTCCGAGCGTAACCAACGTTGTCTGTAATCAAATCTTGCAAGCCATTTTTCGACCACTTCTGGTTATCCGATTGAGCTGAAATTTGACATGTACTTATGTAACTCCCATGACAATGGAATATTGTAAATAATAAAAGCTTGTTTTTAAAAAGGTTTTTTTTAAACAGCAGCGTCAATGGTTTTCTGTTGTAACGCCTAATTGATAATGGTATAGGATTGTGAATGTTTTAGTCGAATAACAGAATATATACATAATAGTACTGGTGGCGTTCTAGTTTTATTTTCATAAACAACTTCCGATACATAATAATCTAATAACATGGTATAGTACATATTTACTCAGAGCTAATGGCGACTTATATTATTTAGGTAGGTACTAGCTGTGCTCGCGAATTCAACCGTGTTGATTTTGATTTTTAAGGTTTTTATTTATTTAACTATATTTTTTTCAAAATTCAAAAATATCCTATACAGTAACGCCTTGCAACAACATTATCTATTTGCCAGCCGTTTACTAGAGATTACCTCTACAGACGACAAACATGCTTTTTTACTAATGTATCGTATCGTACAATATACTCATTACAAACACACTTCAATTTTATTTATTTGTATAGATGTACCTATAGATAAACAACGTGATATCTACAAATTCATACTAATTAGTCCCGTATACCAGCAATTCGCAATGATATCAAACTCTGACGAAAGTTGATAATATGAGGCACACTTAATTAGTCATTAGGTATGCCTGTGCATTGACGTTTCAAGACATGTTTTCAATATGTAGCACGCATTCTGCTGCTGAAATATCACATGGACTGCATGAGAAAAAGATGTAAATCCGGTAGGTATCATAGGTACTCGATAGACGTTGTCCTGCATGACAGATACCGACTGCAGCGCCATCTGCCGGACTGATTTGTAAATATAAACCATTCAGGGCGCGCCACCCTAACGCATACAAAAAAATTCATTCAAATCGGTCCAGCCGTTTAAAAGGAGTTCAGTGACGTAGGTACACACGTACAGTAGAATTATATATATAAAGCAACTAGCTGTTGCCCGCGGCTCCGCCCGCGTGGATGTCGAAATCCGTTTCAAAAACTATCCTATCTCTCAAGTTGGATCGAACTGCACATGGTGTGCGAATTTTATTATAATCGCTTAAGTGGTTTAGGAGTCCATTGAGGACAAACATTGTGACACGAGATTTATATATATTAAGATGTAAAGATAAAATGCTTTGTCCTGAATCAATGACTGACTGTGACCTTTATATGACGTACGTATTCGATAAGAATGGATTTTCCAAAATTGTACTCCTAAGGGGCAAAGTTTTTATGGGACAACGCGATTCACTGTTGAAGTTGGCGCCAAGCCATAAAGTATGGTGGCGATAACCGAGATACATTAAACTGGTTATACTATATTTGTAACAATAGAATCAAGACCACTAAGAAGTTTAATTTAAAGAAGAATTAAATGGGTACCTATATACATAGATACCTACATTATGTGTTGTATGTACGATACATACAAAAAAGCAATTTTTATATGTTTGTGTCTAGAAATGAGATTGATGATTCTAGAAGAGAAATTAGAAGTAGGTACGAGTATGTTCAATTGAATGAATACGATAGCAAACACCGATTACTGTTGATTTATCAGTCTCTTTGTACGATTTATCAAAGAACACAACAAGCTTTATCTAACGTCCTAAAATCGTACAATTCACTTGCCAAAGGATGATTGGTGATAGATTGACCAATGATTCTTTTTACAAGCCTTTACTTAACTTGCACTGTTTAATATTATAGTTGTCCGTCAAAATTTGATAACCATTTTTTGTGCATTTGTTGGCATCCGATTAAGCTGAAATTTTTCATACACGTTCAGTTTGGATGACAATTGGATAAAAGATTGTTAATAAAGAAAATATTTAAGTAGGTAGGTACTCGATATTAATAATTGTTTAACTGTCGGAGGCGTATCAAAATAATAAGTTTTTATACAGTGCGGGTGCGTTCCGGCCAGGAATATCGAAATGGGCTGTAATGGCTGGGTGCAATTGGGTGCAATAAGTTACGAGACTCAATCAAATCCATTTTGAACCCTTGACACCACCGTCTTGCACCACCAGTGGTATCAAGGATATTTTTTAATGCCCATTACACTACCAAAGAGCTCCAGCAGCATTAGTGGTGTAAAAGGTATTTTTTAATACCCATTACACTGTACAAGGAATCAAATCAAACAATGAGACTCCACGATGGTTTATGGGATTACTGTAAGCACTCTTCTCTGCCCTCGGTGATGTGGTTTTTAGTAGTAGAAGAGAGGAGGAAAGAGGCGGAAGTATTTTTTAAATTGATAAAAGCAGTTCGATATTTCGAAAAGGGCGTGCCGCGCAAAGATGTCCCTCGTCCCGGAATCTACCCGGAATGTCACAAGGGGTTAGCCACAGATCCATTATATTTCTGTGGCCGAACCACCGACATAAAATAAAACTATCCATAGTACTTAAGTAATCTAGGAGTGTTAGCATTTGGTTATTGTGTTAATTCATCGATAATCTCGCCTTGATATGATTATATCACAATGTTTCTACAATTTGACATCATAACTATTTATAACTGGTAGCGATTGCAGGGCACTTTCATTTAAGTACTATAAATGATAAAAACAGTGGCTTATTGTCTTATGAAGTCGTAAAATAAACAGGCTTCCGGAATTCGTTGAAAATAATACAATTTATTATAAATATTCTACAGTGCTCCCTAGATCCAAAGTAGCTTGTGCTATGGGTTCTATGAGGGTAAAAACAGCAAGCTTCAAGAAGGTTAGAAGGTTTTTACAGGGTCGGCAGCGCGAGTGTGACGCCCCTGATGTTGCACACGTCCAATAGGCCATGGTGACCACTTCCCACGTAGGCCGTGTGCTTGTCTGCCACCTAAGTAGTATAAAAAAATCTCTTTTATACTACAAAAAAATATAATGATCAGGAAAATTGAACCCGCGACCTTCGACTTAGCAGTCGAACGCTCTACCGCCACACCACACGTCAATTTTGATGAAATTCTATTGGACTAACGTCCATTGATATCAAGCAAAATGTTGACCTACGAGAATGATAATAACACAGAGTAGTTCGCTCGTCTGTGGGTGACCGAACTCGCTCTCAGTAGTGAGCAGACTGTACACGCACCAACGTCTATTATCTCCTCACAAGTGAGTACCTACAATACTTTAATATTATAGATTGGAATGGAACGTAGAAATTAGATTTTTTTTTACCGACCGATATGGTCATGTCAATATGACTTCACCTCGCCTGATGGTAAGCTAAAGGTAAAGTCTCAGGAAGGGGTCCCCATTACATACACGGACAGTGACATAATGGTGGCCCTCAACTTGACGGCCTCATGAAAGAAGAGGTGATTGTCGTTGCAGCACTGCAGCTGTGGCCTCAAGCAAGCCAACCTCCCCTACAAATTGCAGCAGCTGAGCTGGCTTTCTTTTTTTGTTGGGGATTCAGCTCTCTTCTACAAAAGCCAATATTGACCAATACACAAGTGTAATCATAATCATGATAATCATAATCATAATCATTTATTTATGTAGAAAGGGTAGGAGAGTGGACCCCGGGCTCCGAAGTGTAAGCTTTGGATGCATCCGGGATGGGTGTATGAATGATAATAATAGAATCACGATAAAATACGTTCAAATAGTTAAAATAACATTATGATAACTTTCTTATCTTGTTTTTTTTTAAATCTATTTACAAACAGACGTTATTTGTTTGTTACCTACCTCTTTGGAACTAGATATTAGAAGTTATATACAAAGTAACAGGAGTCTTCCATATACCTTACTTATCTTGTAGGGGAAGTACCTACTCTAAATACTGCAGGCCTACTATGTCTTGACGAAACATGATTCGTTTCGCAGATTCGAAGGCCGTAACGTCATTAAGCGACTAAGCTAATGGATTAATGTTGTCTCTACCATAGAGGCTACTTTATAACTCTCGTATACTAATCGAATTCACGATACTAAGGTCGTAACAACAAAACGAAGTACTATGCTGAATTGCTAAGCCAAAGAAGACTTTATTCCGTGTACTTACGAGTTATATTTGTATGACTTTGATATAATATCTTACATTATTTCGCTAAGTTTGTGTTTGCCTTCGAATACGTTTTGATCTTCCATTGAGTTATGAATCAAAAGGTAAGCTATTATTTATTTTTACAACATAATAAATTTAAAACGGTATAGAAATAAATTTCATTCAAATTTGTGATAAAATTTACTACAATTTCTTAAGAATATGACATAAATTCAACAGTGAAGTGATCCAAACTAATATTTTTTAAATATGTTCACTAAACGCACTAGTTCAAAGACTCTCAAGCGAAGAACAAAAAAGGGCTAACGCATACATAGGTACAACTTTTAGTTGAACAAGTCTTTGTGTATCATCGTGTATCATAATATGTTTAAAAGATATATATGAAAGGCGCATACTGTCAACTCGATAGTTGTTCGACAAAAAGTCAAAAAGCTTCATCGACTGACTTTTGATTTAACAACTATCGATTAGTTGGATTTGGTTTTAGTTTGGATGTAGTTATGTTTGGATTTAGTTGGACAACTATCGATCAAGCGCTCAATTCGTATTGCTTTGTATTGACCATCGACTAAACAGTCGATCCGTGACTAAGCCCGAGTCGGGGTCGGAGTCACCGACTGCCAGTAGCATGGCAAAACCTGGATAGATCTCCTGGACTTGACGTGCATTTACCGAATTACCGATTTTTGGCCAATTTCTACCGATTTTTTGGTATCTCTATCTTGTATCTTGGCGTTTTATAAAAGGACCAATGAATGAAATTATTTAATTATCTGAGTGCTCTTATAGCTTAGAATGTAACGTATGAAATATTCCACTAGGTAATCTATCACTGAGTACAGGATGTATACAGTATCTTTTTTTTATCTATATTATTAAAATTTCTGAATAAAGACTGATCGATTTGAGGAGATACAAATCGATTGTATGCGCAATTCCATCAACTAAACTATTTAGTTGAGTAGAAATCATGAATAATAACAACTCGACGAAATAGTTTAGTCGATGCAACAGTTGGATGTATGGATGTATACGCCCGGCATAAGTTTGTTAGATAGGTAGGTACGTAGAGGGAGAATACCTAGAGAGGACACTAAATAATCTTAGTAATGAGTGAAAGCGACACATATATAATATTCAAACAAGAGTGAGCGAGACAGACGCCATCTTTTTTGTCTCATCTGCCGTATGCGGTTTGGTTTGTTTGGAACCTCTTTCACTTGGGTACAAACAAACATCTTGTGATAGTATTTTGTCGAAAAACTGGTGATTGTGACTTATTTGTGTAATTATAAGTTGTTTAGATATCTCCTGTGCGTAAACCATACCCTAATAATGGGGCGTTGTTCTGTAATATCGTGTAAAAATCGTCCAGAACGGAAAAAACCGAACATAACCTTTCATCGGTAAGTAAGCCGATTTAATGTTGTTTTATATGTATTTACTTATATAATTTATTTCGTAGATTAGTATTCACTATCTTTGCGCCCTGATTTACATACTTTGGTGTAAATTTAAAGTATAATTCTCGAATTTAATTTTTGTATTATCCGACTGATTTATGTAGCACTGTTTACATTATTACGGCCATGTTGTTTAGGGGACCATCCTCAATGTCAGTATATTCAGGGCAGTGTTACCAGTGTTTGGTAAATTGTACCCAAATTTATTCTAGCTGTTAATTATAGCTATGGTTTTATTTAATTTCAGGTTTCCACAGGAACTAACTTTGAGACAACAGAGCAACATGCAGAAAAAACCGTGACGTTTTGTAAGTGCCATCTAATGGTCTATACAGAATAAATGATTTTTAATTTTAACTTTGACTTTGATTTTGACCTAGGCCTAGAGCTATATAAATATAATACCTGCAGTTCTACCGGTAAGTGTGAAATAAATAGATCTTAGTCCATGTTTGAGCATAACTTTGCGGAAATTCTATTTCTGAATGGTTTTAAAGAAATAACCACGAAGGCTCATGCGGGAGCTTAGCTCCGCTCCACTCCTGCTTAGTCCTGCTTTAGCCTTAACCTAACCTTCTAACCCTTTTTTAAGTAGGTAGTAAAAAAAAGATAGCCATATTCCGTAAATTTAGGTCTATCATAAAATTCAGATACTTAATTATAGAGATATAATATATCTATGTATAATATTATTATGTGTTACAATACAAAAATTTACACAGACACACACATACGGACATTCGCATTTATAATATTAGCTTCCTACTGCAAAAGTAGCATAAGATGCCTTAGGTGGGTGTTAGCTACATCTATACCAAATTTTTATCTGTATTTTTATTGTATCTTAATATGAATTTACCGAATTCTCAGGTAAAATCATTTGGTGTGAGTTGGTAACACCGATGTCATATTAGCGCTATCTCATAGGGTATACGCCAATGACTTCTCTAGGTATATTCTCCCTCTACGGGTAGGTACCATATTATTATTATGTACTTAATAGTTTAACTTTTGGTATGCTTAATAATATTCGTGCCGAATTTGAAGTGAATCTATGCAATACTTTTTGAGTTTATTCCGGCCATCCATACATCCAGACAAACAGATAAAAATTTTAAAAACTACATTTTTAGGCTTCGGTATCGATCACACTTAGGGTTGCCACGTTTTTAAAAAAAAATAGTATTTATTGTTTTCACTTCTAAAAATATAGTACTCCTTTTTTATCGTGCGGAAATCCCCATGGATATCACCCCCGGTGACCATCGTGAGTCGGGATTGAACCGACTAAAACCGCACGCCATCTCGGTTCTTAATTACCGAGGTATAAGGTTACCTAACAGGTAGATCCCTCGAACCCTAGCTGACCCTGGGCCATCTACGGTTTAAAGATGGCCCCCTTGACCCCGCGAAAGGGGGGGTGCCCTAGCCCTAGCATCGCGCAACTTTGCCGACGGTGGAGTGACAGGTGGCCGTCCTGTCACCCAACCGTCGGCGCGTGGACAACCCGCTCGCTCTCCACTGTGCCCTCTGCTATTCATAAGGACACGTGGAGAGTCTCGGAGCAGCCCTCTAGAGGGCCACTCCCTTCCCGACAGGATTCGCCGCAGGCAGCAGCGTCTCACGTATGTTAAAGAATGCCTAGAAAAACAATGGTCTTATTTACTACTGTGCGGTAAAGTATCGTGCTTTTGTAATTATTTTTAGATTTATAGTTGTAAAAACTGAATCAATTAAGTTGTTAGTTAATGATATATTTTTAAGAGCATAATATTAAGCAAGTAAATAAAAAACATACTAGCAAGTGAACATGATTAAAAGCCCCATGTCCAAAGTAAATAAAATATTTCTTACTATGGCAACATTGACGAGTTGACAACTCTCTAATCAAAATAGACAAGACATGACACAAATGACATTTGCGTTGTTGTGTTTTGGTATGGGAGTGTTTTCAATCACCATTAATGTTTTTTTTTAAGTTTCTTGAGAGCCCTAAGGCCTCTGATAGTTACCTGAGTGACTGTGCTGTTTGTATATTGGATTCCGATCTTGCCCTATTCTGTGGATCTCGTTGTTCTGAAAGAAACTTATTGTTTGCTAAAATGGGAGGTGGACCAATCCGTATTCTATGTATCAATCAATATTGCAATATATGTGTCAATACACCTGCGCTGAGATCTAGCCCTGGAAGGTACACTCTTGATACATGAGTTACGAATTTAATTTGTAGCTGGATGTATTCCCTAATCGTAAGTACCTATTGGGTTTTATTATATGTAGAATCGTACTATCGTAAGTTTACACGAATGTTACTCATTGAGACGAAAACAACCGCGATCATGGTTGTTGACAATCAGCCAAAACATCGGTTATAATTGTATATAATAACAAATATTTAATCCGTAGAAGTGGTTTCATTTCAATGATAACATTTACATTAGAAACTAGTTGAGTGATCTCAAAGACATTCGTATGAGTTACGAGTATAATGATTCTATGTGTGTAAACCTAAACTAAATTGCTTGATTAATACAAACCTTTAGAACTGTGTTTTCACATTACAATTCTTTGCTTTTCAGATTACTGATGAAGATTATGTATATGAAGCATATCTTGCTATGTTCAGAGTGAATGTTAATTTGCAGCTTCTCACAGTGGTGAACCGCAAGCCGGACCTAGACACTATGGCCACACCACTGTGTGTCTTTTATGTGGTTGTTACGACGTCAAAGTGATAAAATATTGAGGGACAATCCATCTGAACTGCAGCAGTCTATGATTCATATTATGAAAGCAGAAGAGCACCAAGACAGGTTGGTTATATTATTTTTTAAGAACAATATATTATGGTAATTCATCGTCATCATCTTAGCATTTTTGTCTCGGTTATGTCCTCTGCTAATAGTGCTAGAGTCCGAGGTCCTCTTTGAAATATACTTAATGTGGCTTGGTTTTTATTCTATGTTGGGATTGTCAACCAGCCGATGTCCAAGCCTGAGTCGCAGTCGTTGACCAAACATTAACAGTGGTCCTGATCACCTACATTGGCTTTAATCTTGACTAAAGGACTGTTGACAGCCAGGACTGCCTTTTACGTGCCTTCTTAAGCATGGAAGCACTTGGATGAAATACCATTAAGCCATTATTCATGTTAATAACCCCATCTTGGTACATACATTACCGAACAATAAGAATTATTCTTGTGAAATAAAGACAAGAAGATGCATATGGTGACATCCCATGAAAATCTTTAAAAATAATTTAGTACATGGAGAAGCCATTCTGTGTTATGCATTTAAATGTAAATAGGTATATATGTTGGGAAAATGCAGGCATCATTGTAATACTTGGGGTTGATGAAATTAAAATAGTATTCTTTATTTCCAGATAGCAGCATCTGATTGTGTGTGCCACCTATGTTGGTTACACACACAGAGGTACGCCCGTATGACCCATATTATATCATGGTCATGTATTGTGATGGATGACACTTGTCTGGTACTTAGGATGGGCCAGTTGTCAACAAAATCGACAGAATTCCTAGATGCAATTATTGTCAGAGAAGACGATGAATAAATTTCCTATAAAATAATCTTGTTTTGTTTATTTTTGCACCCTAAAATATATAATGCTTTTATTAGGTACTAGACTACAATGATACCTAAGAATATTGTTCGATGCCTCTCTCTCTGAAACCTAAACACTAGACGTGACGGCGGGTAGCGCGGGGGATGGCCGTTACCGGTTGATGTTAGATGTGTTTACTAGTTTAGAATTTACAATTCATTACAGATGTCAAAATAGGCAAGTAAGAAAAACTGATTTACCGACAGATATAAGCATATAATATACTTATTGGATATTATATACTTATATTATGTAGCGAAATGTGGGTGTATAAACCGGGAATAATTATATAGATGAATAATGTGTATATAACTACGTACATATCTATTTCTATATATAGAAAAGAAAGTGTTAGTTACACTATTTATAACTCAAGAACGGCTGAACCGATTTATCTGAAAATTGGTAGAGAGGTAGTTGAGAACCAGGAGACTGACATAGGATACTTTTTATCCTATATTTTTGGAGTGGCGAGTGAAGTGGAGAGTCGTTCGACTTCAATGCGGGCAAAAGCTAGTACTTATATAAAAGATTATGTAGCTACACCATTCCATTCATCAAAGAAATTGACACATACTATACATGGGCTAGAACATTTTGTAGGTTAGCTACAAAATGTTCTAGCCCGAATATCTATTATTCTCGGCATTCTCAGGTTGAAATTCTAGTATATACGTACTAAAACAGGTGATCACGCTGTATCAAATTGTATTTTTTTATTTATAGACACATCATTTCACTCTCAAATAAAATCTTGTAGGTATGGGCGGCTCCCATTGTACCTACTATCGATTATAGGTATTATAAATTAGATAAGAATTGACAGGATTCATATCGTCACTAGTCACTAATCACCAATCACATTGAAACAGAACATAAAGCAAATAAATAGCAAAGTAATTTATGTGAAAGCCGGCCTTTGACTAGGTTACATCTAGAGGATATTATTATAATATTCTATCGCTCGTCATACATTTTGTACGAGACCGTTCACACACTAAATGTATGAGAAGCGATAAAATGTTTAGTTTAATAAATCCCATAGTCTTAAGCCGGCTTAGAGCTTATAAATTGCATTCGCACAACAGCTGTTTTAAGAGAACTTAAAGACGCCATATTACATTTGAGTCTAAAGTTTATGGCGTAAACTCTTCGTAAACTATACGTAAAAAGAGCGAGCGAGAGAACCTAGCGAGTGCGAGTGAGACGTAGCAAGAGCAATACGAGCACTTAGAGTATTCTGTTGTTTATCTCGTTATTAAATGTCAAATTTGTGGACCTATGGTAGCAAATTGTAGTAAACTACCACTTATCATACGGTTTTATTCAGTTTAATACACGGCAGTTGTTTCGTTTCTAGTTCTAAAAAATATATGGTAGAGCAGGCTGTAGTTGACTATCACAGTTATAGAAACATTATAGTATGCTTAAAATATGCTAAACTCATGGTAGAGGCTCTGGAGATAGCAAATTTTACTTAAAGGTACATTAGGTACTTTATTTGTTTAAAAGAAACGAATTTGTTTACAAAGATTTTTTTTTCTAAAAAATACAATAATTATGTAGATAGGTCTTTGTATCTAATAATCGATAGGGTCTATTGTATAAATCAAATCTCTTTAAAATAGTAAATTATATAAATATGAAATCTAAGCTTATAAATTTTTCGAAAATCTTTGAAAGCAAAATATCCAGTATTACTAGTAATGAGTTAGGTACTACGTTTCTCGGCGTGTATCTCTGATTAGTAAAGCGCAAATGGAGAGCAAGGTTCGTGCTTGTTCCGTATCTGTTTTCATGTGATGACTAATGAACATCACTGATGTAATTTTGATTTGACTTACGCGGTCTTTACGGGTGCGACTGTAGTCAAACCATCCAACCCCGAGAGCAAAGCCTGCGATAGAACCTCGTCCTTCAATCAGCAGGTACACCGGCTTGCAGATGGGGACCATACACCCAAATTGACCCTCAGTGTAAGCCGTCAAGGAGGAAATTTCGGGAAAATGACTAATGATTTTCTGCTCGGAAAAAATGGTCATCCAGGACGGGACTTGAATCCGTGACCAGTCTCTTACAGAGGGAATGCTCTGACCAACTGAGCTACCCGGATCCCTCTTAGATGCTCGAAATTTGAGGCGATGATATAATGAGTACTGTTATATTTAATTAGCATGTATACATACTTGCACTGTGGCGCATCGGTAAAGCGTTCGATTGCTAAGTCAGACATAGCAGGTTTAATTTCTGCTCAGTGTAAATATTTTTATGCATGAATGTGTATATTTCCTTTGGTATAACTGCATTCTAGAACCCAGAATACAAGATAGGCAAGGCTAGCAAGTCTAGGTAGCGCTGTCTAGAATGTCCTGGATTATTTATGATTGTACTCATACATCTCTGCTATTTATAAATCAATGAACGGGCTTGACGGTACAAAGTTTAACCAGATAAGGTTGACTCCGGAAAAGAAAGTACCTAACTTTGCTTCGCTTCAACTAATTAACCCGCAGATAGGTTTTTTTTTAATTTCATTGGTCGAGCGAAAAGAAAGTATATGTCTATGGACGCCATGCTGACCCTGCGGATGGGTCTAAATTACGTTCATCCTCTCAAACCGTGTCTTTTTTCTCTCAAAAGGTGATGCAATGTTATTAATTGACTTCTTGATTGTCCGACGATGATCGTCTTCAAATCTTTCTCCTTTATCATATCACACATTCTACCAACATCAAGGTATATCTGTATTTCTACGTTAAAACTTATAATAGACCCTAATGTACAATGTATTGTTGTTTAATTACACTGTAATAGCGTCGTTTAAAAAAATATCGTTTCATAAATAATTATGACCTAATTTTGCGAGAGCTCTCTCAGTTAATTAACTCACGTGTCAATACGGTGCTCGCCGGTCGCATTATTTTAAAACTTACAGATAACCTTTGTAATTACCGATAAACGATACTCAGCATCAATAATAATGACAGTCTTCGGGAAAATTTCCAATAAACATCTTGTGATAGTGAGGTCTTAAAAAAAACGAAAGTTCGAATGACATTAGACATTATCGAATATCGCGCCAAAATTACTTTGACCAAAATGTCAGCCAATGGAGGCGTTTTTAAAAAAAGTTTTAATGGTACCTGCACTTTAGGCGTGGATAAAAAGGCATCAAACTCTATAGCACGAAAAGCTGAAGCATATTTGGAAGCAGTTAGCAGGAGTCAAGGGCATCCTCCAGGTTTGTGATTGATTTAGAACTCTCGAAACTGGCAGGCTTGCATGAGGTTTCATCAAAAAGAAAAGTTTCACTTGGATAATGACTGGGTTTACTATCAATAGAGGAAGCTCGTGAAGTGTGTAAGGACTATCTCTTGAAAAAAATACAAGGAAAACCGGTGTTTGAAAATCCATTGTTTATCTAAAGCCATTTATGGGCTTAATTCAAATATTGACTATCGTTAATTGAGCACAGTGTGAATATATTTTCAATTTTGCAGCACATCTAATTGCTTTTGACGGCATTGCTTCTGTCGGCTCAGGAGCAGTTCACCAGATTCTCGATTCATCAGATTCAGAACTTACCAGATTCTCAACTCACCAGATTCGCAACTTAACAGATTCTCAACTCACCAGATTCGCAGTAAAGTTAACCAGATATTGTACTATTAAACAGAAAATGCATATCAGTATGACTTGCACCCCTGCACTGCACCTTCTGTCGGTATGCTTCTGTCAGTATTATGTAGATGGCATATCCCTTTACCTTTCATCAGCATCCTCTTAGCGTTGTTTCCAGCTACAACCAACGCTTTCACCGTGGAGCGTGGGGTCCATTTACTCATCCTCCTTTTTGTTGGACTGGCTGCCTGGACTGCCGTCTGCCCTCCTAACCCCGAGAGAAAATCCCGCCCCGGAGCCTTACCTGTCAATCAGCAGTTGTACCTACCAACTTACAGGTCAGGGCCTCGATTCTGCTAAAGTAAGACACTGTCATGCCACTCACTCTAAGAAAAAAACCATTTAAGTGTAGACTTTACAGTTATACAGTTAAAGTCTAAAATCAAATGAAAATAATTCATTAAAATTATTCATTTGCTCTACAAACCCAGTTTAGTGGGGCACCAGGGGCTTCATACACCCGTCGCGTCGTTAGTTGCCTTTCAAAAACATCTCCTGATTGACCGCTGCGATCGTCCTCACGGTTACAAAGCGTCATAAGATTACGAGAGCCAACCGAGTTGTTATGAATCGTTATAAAAACAACAATGATAAATAGTCGTTAAATCGTTGCTATCATTACATTGTAAGTTATGTTTTTGTAATCATCAGTGAGAAAACAAAGCATCAAACACACGCTCTTTATTCGTCAGGCCCTACAAACTCAACAGAAAAAAATATAGTAGTCAGCACCTGTGACTATCTATATTCGTACTAACAGACAAGCTTGCCTGGATAGCTGGAAATTTTACGAACCCAAGACAGATTCAGGGGTAACTCCCGTCACATTGAGCGAGCATATATCGCGAGCGTACACGCGGGGCTTTTTCATGCAATTTCAAAGAGCAATGCTGTGAAATGGTACAGCATGGATATGACACGCAAAAGATGCGGACCCAGTTGGTATAATGTTCTCTCCTCACCTTGACGCCCTGGATATCATGTAGCATCAAAGTATTTACCTAGATAAAACAAATGAGCTCGAACTCGATGGGTTTTAGCTATTTAGTTTAAAAGTTTCTATGGATACCTTTTAATTTCATATCATACTAGTCGGATAGCCCCATAAATTGCCATCTAATTCAACTTACTATTGTTATCAGTGGCTAAGGTCCAGAAGCAGAGCATTCCGAAGCTGGAGGTGGTGTCCAGAGTTGCTTCGATTCCCATCGTAGAATCCGGCATCGGAGTCACGGAGAAAGTGTATCACAGGATCAGGGTAAGTTTGGACACTTCGCTACTGCTGCGTAGTCGTTTTAGGGTTATATAATTTGTTAAGAAAGTATTAGTATCTTGAAAAAAAATGAGAATCGGAGAGCAAAAATGATTGGCCATCTGATTCGAGATGATTTGTTTGTCATAAATATCAAAGAAGACAAAATTGAAAGAAGAAGCAAGCCAAATAGAACTTACATGCAACAAAAGAGACTAATCGGGTCGTATTACGATGTCAAAGGTCGTATCTATAAGATATAGGGATATCACACTTGTCTTTCGAGTTATTGAGAAGAAAAAAAAAGCTCTTGTCAACTTCCAAAACCGTTATTTTCCAATCAACAGGAATCAAACTCACTAATCCGCTGGTACCTGTCGCTCGGTGAGAAGTCCTTTGCCACAGGCGTGCAGCTAGCACTACCAGCGGTATTGCTCTTCGAGACTCCCATACATCAGCTGGACAGGTTTCTTTGCAAATCTTTGGATGTGGTCGAGAAGACCGTGCCTTCGATTAACCTGCCACCCCAAGCGGTGAGTAACAGCTTTGTTATTTTTTAGCAGTATTAGGGTAGGTTGTAAACTCATAAAATGTAGGAGACACTGTTTTTAAACCTATGGCAGGTAGATGAAGCTCATCGGGGAAGCTACGGGGTCAAGGCAACTTCACCTACAAGTCGTTAAATAATCATCGACGAACGAGGCTCTCCCCTCCTCCAAACTTCCTAACCGTCCCTCCTCCAGGGGCAGCAGCGCGAGTGTTCCATTCAGGTGGGCCGTGTGCTTTTCTGCCACCTAAGTAGTATAAAAAATGGGGTTTGATATTACACAGCCGAAATTCCCACTTTCCCACTCTGGATCTGCTTTTGATACGGACCACGTCTATACCCTCTAAAAAGTGTCCAGAAAAATCAAAATAACACCCTACACTATCTAGATGTATTCGGAAACCCGCCAGTACGTGCTCCGCCGAGCTGACTCCGTCAAACAGCTGGGTACCGCAGTGCTAGACTCAAGAGTCACAGCCGTGACAGCAACTGCCCTAGATCGGGCGCTGACCAAGGCTGATAAATACGTGGACAAGTACCTCCCGCCTGACCACCAGGATGCCACTGACGGTAAGTTTTTACTCTATTTATGGTACGTAGGTATAAGCCCTGTTTTGGAACCTGTTTTTCGTGCAATAGGTAAGTATTAATAATATCGGCTTCCTGCGACTTCACGCACTAAGACCGTTCTCGCTAGGCGTCACTTACTGACTGCCTTCTTTGCTGTGTGCATCGTAAGAAGAAGTGCGAATTGTAAGGTGGCCCATAGAGCATTTCCCTCGCACCTCGGCGGAGGTTAGTTACCCATCGTTTTTTTGTCATATGGCCGGTTCCACTCAGCACAAACTTTCGCGTTTACCTTTATTAGTTGGATGTGCAGCATTCGACTTTCGATCGAAATCGGCTCGCATGTACCAAAAAACAATTGTGAAATTAGGGTTTGGGAATACCTCAATATTAATCTGTGCCTCTACATTCACCTTCGCGCCATGAACCTATAAAATCTACAGACGGTATTGAATATGAGGCTGTGTCATAAAAACGGCAGCTAAACTAACAATGTGTGAGTGAATATTGGGTTACCCAAATTTGATTTTTGACTGGGTTCCCTGAACCCTGTGTAGTAGGTATACATGAAAGTCATTTCTCTCAGACTATACGACCACTTTGTCTCTTCAATAAGTCAGTCGCAAAGTCTTTGCCCGTCCTTATTGCCCAGGCTATAACGAGGCAATATTCCAACAATAACGATCAATGCTATCAGTTCCGTTCGTAATTAACTGAATGCGACAAGTGACTAAACTGTTATCTGGTGTCTCGAACGATGACAAATTAGACAAGTTAATAGGGGTTGGACTCTGAGCCTGTGAGGAAGTGATAATGTAGTGAGTTCTTTGCGTGATATAGTCACTTGCACGAGATGTAGGTGGAATGCACTTAGTACCTACCTACACTTATTAGAGTGGATTAATTTATGGTTACAGTAGCGGCACGATATAAAGGCCGGTTTGACACATTACAATAGTGATGTGAAATGTCAATTTACTCTCGATAAAAATATAATCAAATCTATAAGTTTTTATTGCAAGCAGTACTTACCTGATTCAAAAACTTTAGTAAAAAAATATAAATTTTTACCTACTAAATACATTTGAACGAACTGAATATTGGAATTAGGAATGAAAATGAGTATAATTATATTAATCCAGCTTCCTTCAGTGATTGCACTAACTTTTATCTTGTTGGATACTCCTTCCGTAAATAGTAGCTACACACATGTCTTCGACTGGTTTTGCTCGTTTTTTTCCGTTTTAATGTGTGAAGTTTATTTTCTTCTGTGCCAGTCTCGCCAAATTTTTCTTTAGTTATCTATTCGTCTAACAGTTATAGGTAAAATTGACCTTCCATTTTGAAATTCACGATCGAAATGTTACGAAGGCGTATCTATAAACGAACACACATGCCTGACCGTACGTTCGGCCATATCGACGAAATCCACAACAAAAGGCGTAAACAGAGTAAGTTGAGGGCCACCATTATAATTATCACTGTTAGTGTATGTAATGGGGACCCCTTCCTGAGACTTTACCATCAGGCGAGATTTACCATTTAGCTTACCATCAGGCGAGGAGGTCTAAACTATATCGCAATCGCAGGGCACTCCTAGTTTGTACTTTTCGAAGCAACGTCAAGTCGAAAATGCTTTGTTTTGAAGTAAGTTTGCCGGAGGTATTATTGGGCTTGCTAGTGGTCCTAGTGTCGATTATATAGATTTTATTTAAAAAAATTGAATTTCAAAAAACAAATACCGAGTTGTGTGAAATAAGTACACCAATAGGTAATTATAATCTTATAAAAATAAAAAATAAATGATCGTGGGACACTAATATACATTATATAATTCAGAAATCAATGTAATAAATAAATATTGTGTCCTAAAATTATACCTACATTCGATAAAATTTTATGACTTACTGTACGTCACTATTGACAATAAAGAACAGCAATTTGCTCTTTCAAAATGTCACAATAATTAATACGAAACTTCATGAGCGGACAAACGTCAAACCGGCCATTATATCGTGCCGCTACTGTAGTCATAGTTTATAGGTAGGTACAAAATCTATTCTTCTCGTAATAAAGTATATTCAAGATTCATTTCTGCAGTTCTATTCTCGGACGGACGGACATAGCGTTGCGTTCGTCGCTGCGACAGCGACGAACTGCTTAGGTGATAAAATTCCAAGCCTTAATAATCGGGCAACGTGTCGTGATAAAGCAGCCTATCATGACGCGTTGCCCGATTATTAAGGCCAGGAGCAACGCTCCGTTTGATTTACTTCACTTCAAATCTTTATCACTTAAATGCAGTTCGTCGATCGCAACGTTGTGTCCTTAGAGAATAGCTCTGCTGGCGTCATCTCGATCTAAATAATCTCAAAAGTATTCTTGTAACTTGTAACAAAGTTTTCGATGTCTGCATCTGTCCCTGCTGTGTCCCTGATTTTATGTCTTGATAATATGGGGTTCTTCAAGAAGGGCTTTAGACGCATTTTACTGTATCGGCAGTGTATTTCCATAGGCTACGGTGACCGCTGTCCATCAGACGGACGCTGTGCTTAACTACCATCTGAGTGGTAGAGAAAGAAAACTTGATTGTGACTGAATGATAATTTTGAGCAATATTCAAATGTGCTACACTTTTACATAATGTTTGTTCAGTGATAAACTGAGCAACTTCGACCCTGACCTTAGCGTTTTAAATACGATTGCATAATTTGTATGTTGAAGCTGCGAAACGAAACATTCGCACGAACACGATGATATTGCACAGTATTTGAAATGTATAAATCAGTAAGGAATTGTTTAGTTAATCTTTAATTAAAATGTAAAAAATATAATAGTGTAATAATATAAAAAATATAATGATTTACTGTAACACCTTTTGTACCATATCTCTTGCAAATAAAGGTACACTCCAAGCGAACGATGAGTAACGAACGGTCACAATACCATAATGGATATTACGTTGAGTCAAGGAAGTGTAGAAGCAATAATATTGACGTTTCAGACTTCAGACTTTCAGACTATAGTGTTCATCCTCCGAGCCTTTTCCCAGCTAAGGTAGGGTCGGTTTTTCAGTCGGAACAGTCGAATTTTGATATTTTCTGTAGAACGACTGCCCCCAATGTGGTGGTCTGAAAAGCCGACTGCAACTGAGTTGGGAAAATGCTCGGTGGATGAATGAATGATAGTGTGCCGTTCTGACTGTAGTGGTAATCATAGTGACGAGTGCGGACGTGGTGGACGGGCACGGGGACGAGGGTGGGCGTGCGCGAGCGGCGCAGGCGGTGCAGCATGGCGCGCGCCTCGGCAGGAAGCTGCAGAGGAGACTCACCCGGCAGGCACTCGCCGAAGCCAAGGCTATAAAGGAGCAGATTCATGTGCTGGCTTATGTCGCTGAACTAGTAAGTAATCGTCTTTCAATTTGTAATTTGGGTATTTTTAAACCATCCTCACCTACAAGTCAGTATATTGTGTGATGAAGTTGCTTAGACGCAGGTTTTTCTCTCACGATTAGAAAGTCACATGGCAAAATTCTCCCACTTTCAAATAGATTATCTTGGATTTTATGCGTGGGATTGTTGTCTAACCGAAGAGAAAAATTTGCGCCTGGCTGTAAATTTATCATATGTGCTGGTTTACAGAAAAGTGTCTGAAGATCTTCCTGGGGCACTAGTTATACATCCTTACACGGCAATATTCGTGTTGGTAAAAATAATTCAATATTTTTATGATGCAGTGAAGAAAACAGAACCACGAGGTCTAATGGCAAATAATAAAAAATGAATTCTCTCCAGGTGGCAACAGATCCAGTTCTCGCATGGCAGAAGGCAAAGGAGCTGTATGGAAGCCTGAGTCAAGCTGAACCAGAGAACCAAGCCCGACCTGCCACCTTGGAGGAGCTGGTGGTTCTACTCACTCGAGAGTCTGCCAGGAGGATGGTGCACCTGATCAACTATACGCATACAGACTTACCTAAGTGAGTTGATGAAATATACTTATAAAAGCTTGGTGTAAAGGCGCAGTTAAATAAATATATACTTAATTAAAAATAAAACACCTTACTAGAAGTTTTTAATGATTTTAAGATTAGAAAATGGATTGAATAACAAGTTTTTCAGTTAAGAAATGGGCGGGGTACTTATAATAACCATTATCGAGCCTTTACGATTTTGTTTTGGTCAAGCATGTTTTTTTCTGTTTTCTTGTCTTTTTTTTGTGTTCTTGAAGTTTGTTCGAGGAAAAAGCAATCGACGAGTCGCTTGTACTTGAATTTTTGGTACAGGATATGCTCGCAGTGAATATTACATTACGCCCTTTAACACCACACATTAGTAATTTATTATAAAAAGGTATGAATGTGGAAACATTTGTTTTCAGGAATGTTCGCCAAGGACTGACAATAATCACGAAGCATATATCTGCAACAGCTGACTCGCTAATGAAGGTACAGCATGTTTATTTATTTTTCAGTTAGGTTCTCAATCAAATATTTTTATATAGACATGTGATTAGGTAGGTACACAGCGTCTATTAATGAAAACTAAAAAATAGTTTTAACTTTTTCATTTTGCATAAACCGTTAAAACGACACTTAAAAATCATAAAAATCATGACGAATAATAATAAAAATAAAGAAATAAAAATAACCAGATTAAATATGTTTACCGATAAATTAATTAAACATTTTCTTCTTTTGCAGACGTTGCCAGTAGAAACTGCGATCTCCGAAGTAAAGAGCTGGCAAACCAAACTGCAGGCACTCCTGCAACAGCTGCAATCTGCTTCCAAGACTTATTTGGTAAAAAACTTTTAAACTAAGTACTAATACCGGTTACCTACACATAAACGAACGACAAAACGATTCTGAACAGAAATATATATTTTCGGGAATTCTTGTCTGTAGTTATGTTTGTTTGTTTGTTCGCTTTGGATAGTCAAAAAAGCAGAAACCAAGATATAAATATGTTTTATCTATTGCCCCCAGGAGCATCTGGCAATCTTTTTAGCGGGAAACGAAGAACGTGAAAAGATAACACCGAGATCATCTTACGAACAGCGTGAAGATTTATCTACCATAAACGGAGTTAACTAAACAAATATTTTATATTAGAATTTATAATTATTATAATGTACCTACTTACTTAGTTTACTAATATAATTCTTAATCCACCCTAAAATGTATGGGCCATTGGAATCGTGGCATGTGAAATCAAAGGCCACTTTATTAAATATTTTTATTTAGTGTAGACCGTATAGAGTAAACGGCGGCGTTGTGATCATTCGTAGATAGTTTGTCAATATACAACACAATGTACCTATATAATGCTCGCTGCGAATGTTACATTACGCCTTGTAACATTTTGTCAGTATGCAGTATACCTAATAGCCAAGTATGACATGATATGACTTATTTTAGTGATGATTTATCGATTTGATAGTAAATTGATACAGCTTCGCTAAAATAACTGAAATCTAAAGAAACGATCCAGGGGAAACAAGGACAAAGACTGTCCTAGGATATTATGAGTTATTTTCTGACCTACTGGCTGTTGGTGTGTACGCTTTATAAGAAAACGCCGTACTTGCTGCAGAAACCATTAATTAAAAAATAAAAATTAAGAATTGAAGAGCTTAAATTATGATTTTTTTTAATAAATTTGTAATTTAGTTTTACCTAGGTAGGTACCTACCGGTATATAAAAAATATTTATATGAGAATTTTGATATACCTACCTACTGTGTCTTTGTAGATCTGAATTTGAATATTAAATTATTACCTACTCACTGAATGGGATGTTTGATTTGTTGCACTATTTCTACCTACCTAGGTAGGTATCTGGGCGAAAGAGTTTGGCTCATGTATTTAGTATTTAAGTGCCTCTTTAGGGTTCCGTACCCAAAGGGGAAAAACTGAATACTAGGTACCTACTACCTACTATATAAGACTACCCTATCCGTCACAGTCATCAAACTAGGTGCATTTCATGAACTGTGATAGGTTTATAGACAGTTGAAATTTTTTATTTTTACAGATAATAATAATATTTCCAGATCTTCGTCGTCTGCGTTCGAATATTTAGGTAGTTTCGCATTTATAATTTGTAGTAAAAGCAAAGCAAAGCAAAGTATGATTTTTCGGTGGTCCAAGCAGAAACCCTATCACGCAACATGACCGTGCTAGCTACAGGTATCAGTGTTGGTCTAAGTACCTACGGAACTAAAATAACATAACATAACATAAACTCACGCCTATATCTCCGAAAGGGTAGGCAGAGGTGCTAGCACCCACATTTCGCCAGTTTATGTTTAGGTCCCAATGTAGGTAATAGGTGGCGAGCCTATTGCAATTAACCTTAAAATAATAGGTTCTCCTTTTTACCCTTTGGATACGGATCCCTAAAACAAACCGATGAGCGAACCCAGAACTACTTTCATTTAAAGCCTCCTTCACCTCCTTGCAACTAAAATACTGATATCTCATACTGTAAAATAAACCAATTATACTCTATGACTGACTATCAACACTGCACCTTGACATTTTTATCAATATCTTTTTATATCTCTTATCATTTATAATTTATTTTATTAATCTGAAATGAGCTAAACCTAGACCATAAAATTACTGTTTAATATCGGCGCCATGGCGCATAATATGACTCACAAAATGAACGTAAACGAGATATTAAAAACTTTGCCGGATCATTCATACTACGTAAGCAAGATAATATTGATTGTATAGGAACACTCTTTCAACCAAGCGAAGCGCCAAGTCCTTACAAAGCTTGTACTGCATATCCTACCCTCCTCCTGATAGGGTTATCTTCGCTTTTACGTGGCCAATTACCGTCTGAACCTTGAAAGAAGTAGGTACTGCGGTTAGAGCCTCGTCCACCACAATCAGCAGCATCAAATATCTTGATGAGGTCCATACACTTAAGTACCATTATGCATAGATAGTGAAAATCAAAGACCATGATAACTTATAGTTATTATGGTCTTTTGTTTATTGATATTGATAACTTATAGTTATCATGGTCTTTGGTGAAAATCAATCTCTTGTCAACCAGAATACGTGTACCTACCTACATACTCAGCTTCTGTGTGTGTATGTGATAGTAAGTAGTTACCTACTACTAGGGATAGGGTCACTGATCTGTTGGATAGGGTATATATCTACCTTTTTTTCGTGTGGAAATCCCCCATTGGCAAGCGGGGGCAGTTATGTCAGACTTGAACCGACTAAAACCGCACGCCGTCTTGGGTCTACCGACGCCGGGATGTAAGTTGACCCATATATAAGGCATTTCCTTCGCATCCCGACTGACCCTGGGCCATCTACAATTTCCAGATGGGCCTCAAGTGTGAGAACTACCGTATCCCTATCTTGTCCCGGAAAGAGGAGGGGGCGAGGGGATAGGGTAAACTTACCTAAGTTATTATTTTGCAGCCGATCGACTACAACTGTGAAGAACACCTCGTAGAATGTGAAAAAGTTGCACCTGGTGATCCCACCAATCAATGGAACAAGCAGACTACTATTTGGATGGTTGGACTGGCTCTAATGATGTGGATGATTTCCTATTTGATGATCATGACTGTTACCATGTGCTTCGATGTCAGCTTCCGTTCTGTCACGGGTGTTTCTGGTACCATTCGTTGGTATAATGGCACTACTGCTGTAGTTGCTGATGACCATGTCAAAGTCTGGCGAATATTTTAAAGATGTAGAAATAAATCTGGTATGAGTCTATATTTTCTTATAGTAGTCCCTACCAGTTGACCCGTCCCAGCTCGCACGGTAAAATACTACATTCTACATTGACGGCGTCAGTGGCGTAGCGGTAGTGCATGAGACTGCAACGCAGGGCGCGTGGGTTCGATTCCCGCTCAATGCAAATATTTTTGTTTGCATGAATATGTCTATTTGCATTAGTCTGGATGTTTCTATGTATATTAATTATGTAGGTAGGTATGTATTTACAAAAAATATATATATGTGAGTATGTTTATCAGCATTTTAGAACCCATAACTCAATCTAGTTAAATTAAGCTTACTTTGGGTCTAGGGAGTCATGCGTAGAATGTGGTAAAATATTTATTATTTATTTATTTCTTATTCTACCCGATCGTAGCGTCATCTTACGGATTCAAACCATAATAACGTACACCCGACTCGTGCGTTATGTTAAATAGGTTGATAAAAGTTTAGGAACTTTAGAACAAAGGACAAAGCACAAAATACGACCCGAATGTCTGATTTAGCGACGTATGTACCTACTTGATTTTCATATTGCATGGTAGTTAATATTATTATACAAGTTGTATAGCACTAAAAATCTCACTTCATGGTCAACTGGGCCCTCATAATTTTGTTGTTTTATTTATTGTGTTATTTCCGGAACTCCTCCACGGATCCATGCATGGTCCTACAAATTGTTGAAAAATTAATTCTGTCGTCAATATGACATTTATTTATTCTGTGATCGCATCTTGAGTTTGCGTGATTTTGTCTATGTTATCTGTCAGTTCGTCGATGAAAAAATTCCGTGCTTGTCTTTCTTTGACGTTGTTCAATAAAAATATAAACATTTTATGGAAGTTATTTATAAGTGTAAATGAGTGTTAAAATAGCAAGCGTTTAATAAATTGCCTTTAAAATGCCTTCAATCGATGTACTGCCCCCAATTGGGCAGCCGCTCGACGTGCCTCCGGATGAGCCACAAGCTCCACCTCCGCCAGTCATTGGCATCATTTATCCACCACCAGAAGTCAGAAGTATCCTTTTACCAACGATTTATGAATTCTAGTAGTTTCTAAATCAATTATTCTATCAAAAACTGAATGTCTTTACTATATTTACCTTGATTGTCAACATAACCTCTTCAGTTGTTATTGAGGTATGAGGTATTGTATTAGTTTTCTTATAATATTTGACATATTTGTGTTATTAGTCTAAAGCAAACTAATACATAACGCAGTTGTTTTCATCCTCCACCAGGCTGACGTAATGATTACTTCAGCCTAAGTTATTGAAGGACAAATCTGCCTGAATAATGTTATTTATTCCTTATATTGACAATGCTTATTTACAGATATCTCCCAAAACCAATATTTCTTTAACCACATACTATAGATATTGTCGACAAAACTGCCAGCTTCGTAGCCCGTAATGGTCCAGAGTTTGAGGCCAGGATCAGACAAAATGAACTTGGTAACCCTAAGTTCAACTTCCTCAACTCCGGAGACCCGTACCATGCTTACTATCAACACAAGGTCAAGGAGATCAGAGAGGGGAAAGGTATAGTATTCATTTGTTTATGTAACTTTAGCATAACAGCTAAGGTGATAGAAACTGTGGGATGCAGGTTCAAATCCCACCTGGAAAAAGAAACAGTATTCTTCATAGAAACAGACTGCCATGAGTTCATATTTATATCTCATCCAATATGCTGACTTTATACAATTTAAGTTTAAAGCCAAGAGCAAACATGCAAAATTGAATAATCAGGACAATGCCTGTAGCATTAAGCCCACCTATGTAATGTGTTTGTGCATAAAGTTTATTCAATAAATAAATCATTTTTTAAACACTCATTACTAGACAAAAAACAACAAAATGTATTACACTTTTTCCCAAAAAGGCTACGAATTTCAGTTTCTTAGTTTGCGTTTTCTCTCTCTATTGTTCATCAGGCTAGATAAATGGAGAATTTCGGTAAAAGGTTCTTATTGAAAAATACCATAATATGTTGTATATTTAGTTTGTTTAATACCGACATAGTCATTTCATCTTAGCTCATGAGTACTGCATACTACAAAATTTAAGAAGATTAGAGGACTATTATTCCTCTAATGCTATAATTACATAAATAACCCAATATTGCCAATTTTGCTTAGTCCAAGCTACAGCAAAATTAGCAAACCAAAATTCATATACATTTTAGGTCCTGATCCATCAGCTCCTGTGCCAATGCCACCACCCATTCAACGGCCAGGGTTAGCACCAGCAACCGCGGCACGACAACAGGAACTTCTAAAGGCGGCCGCCCCCGCCGAGCCTCCCCCTCCACGCGACCCACCTCCAGATTTCGAATTCATTGCTGACCCTCCTTCGATCTCCGCACTAGAACTTGACATAGTTAAGCTAACTGCTCAGTTCGTCGCTAGAAACGGCAGGCAGTTCCTCACAGACCTGATGAAGAAAGAAGAACGTAACCATCAGTTCGATTTCCTCCGCCCCCAACACTCGCTTTTCCAGTACTTCACGAGGTTGCTTGAACAGTATACCAAAGTCCTTTTACCGCCAAAGGAACTAGCATCTAAATTGGCCGCCGAAATACGTAGTGGTGTTCTTGAGCAAGCCCGCAGTCGTGCCGCTTGGCATTCTCACCAAGCCCGACGTAAAGCTGCCGATGAAGCCAAGATTGAAAAGGAACGACTTGCTTACGCATCGATTGACTGGCACGACTTCGTCGTTGTCGAAACTGTGGACTACCCGGCAGGAGAACCAGGCGATTTCCCTCCACCAACGACTCCTCTTGAAGTTGGCGCAAGAGTTCTTGCTCAAGAGAGAGGAGAAGATATAACGCATGCACAGAATGAGGATGACGACACTGAGATGCAGCTTGAATCGGAATCAGAATCCGAATCAGACGATGATTTGGCTGAGATGGAGGACCGCACGCAGCAACAACAAAGGCCCGACGATAATCGCGTGCAGGACATGGAAGAAGACAGTTCATCGTCTGAAGATGAAGCTGTTGAAATTATAAGAGCACCGGGCGAAGAGGCTCCGTTACCGCCGCGACCAGACCGCGTGGTGGTCAAGAAGTATGATCCGAAACGTTCACGACCCCAACCGGCGCCCACAAGTGAAGAATGGTTGGTATCTCCTATCACAGGAGAGAAGATACCGGCCAACAAAGTGGCGGATCACGTTCGTATTGGTCTGTTGGATCCTCGCTGGTTGGAACAGCGCGACAGAGCGGCTGCTGAAAGAACAGATAGGGAAGACGCACTTGCGCCGGGAGCGGCTATCGAAGCTTCACTTAAGCAGGTTTGTGTTGTTTACTACATACATACATACAGATACATACATGCAGCTGTTTTTAAGAGCTCCATTTAAATTCCATTTCTTGTCCATAGCTCGCCGAACGTCGTACGGATATTTTCGGTGTGGGTGATGAAGAAACGGCCATCGGTAAGAAGATTGGTGAGGAGGAGAGGCGACGTGACGACCGCGTCACGTGGGACGGACACACGTCCAGTGTGGAGGCGGCCACACGAGCCGCCAGGGCGCATATCACGCTCGAAGATCAAATTCAACAGATACACAAGGTATGGCAAGTCATTATCATGAACTTCGTGCTGGTTACGGACTAGCTAGCGGTCATATTGGAGGCTCTCAACTCGGGTGTTGCCTATTTCTGATTGTGTGAAAATAGTCGAAGCACTTAGAATGTTTCCTTGGTGCGTTATCAAAGTCTTTATATTCTTGTCTTCTAAATTCTTTCCTTCATTTTGTAATCTGTGTAAATATGAGATTTCTTAAATTCATTATAGATTCTTTTCAAAAGTGTTTGGATGTTTCTAACGTCAAAAAATCGCGCTAGTACTGTTGTTAAAAGGCCTTGCAAGGGTAGAACTTCCACAGGAATTCCTTTCTATAATGTCAGTAAAGGAACATGTAGATATACTACACTATCATTAATGGCTAGTACGGTTGCAGGTTAAAGGCCTGTTGCCCGACGAAGAGAAAGAGAAGATCGGTCCAAAGCCGGTGGGGTCGTCGGGAGGGCCGAGTGTGGCGAGCGTTGCGCGTCCCCCGGCGCCCCCCCCCAGGCCCGTGCCGCCCGCGCCGGCGCCTGCGCCCCCGCCTGTGCTGCTGCAGCCTCTGCCCTCGCTCATGGTGCTACCGCCGTTGGCGCCGCGCCCACCGCTCATCCCCACGCCTGTGGGACCCGTAGGTCAGTATAGTTGTACTACACTACTACTATACAACTGGGCCACTACACAACTATAACACGTGTGCTATAAGTTGAGACCTGACCACTAGACGTCACCGGCGAGTATTTGTACAGCGCACAAAAAATATCGTAAACAAGCTTCCGCCCGAGACGTTACCTACCTACCTGTCTACCTATTTTTTTGCGAACAGTACGTCACGGGCGACTGAGGGGCAGAGCAGGGGGAAGTATGCGGAGAGCCCAAGTCTCAACTTATAGTGCACGCGTTATACAAGATTTTAAAAATTGCTTCTTTGGTTATTATGCTCATTTACATTGATTTAAAACCTGTTATTTTAATACTCTTCAATTTGGTTTATTTCACATACAATTAGTTACAAAGTTTAACGGCTATACCTATACACATCATTCTAACATGGTTGTTCCCCGCAGGAGCAGTGGGCGCAGTGGCGGGTCCCGGGTTCCCGTTCGGCGCGCCGCACGTGCCGGCGCCGCCGCCCGCGCCCGAGGAGGACGAGGGCCCGGCCGCCAAGCGCGCGCGCACCGAGGACGCGCTGGAGCCCGAGCTGTCCTGGCTCGCCCGCCACCCCGGCCCCGCGCCCTTGCAGGTACCTATCACGATCCATTTGCTGCAAGTGCTGACTGACGAACTGGCATCATAAAAGTACTGGGTGTTCATTTTTCTTATTTTAGCCGGTTCAATTATTGAGTCTTGTAAGTGAATTTTTGAAAATCTTTGAATGCAATTTAAATTGATTCTAAAATCAAAATGAAGTCTTCATTTAGTATAATTGTCTATGTATTATTTAGGGTACTTCTCGTCCCTGTGGGACACCCTTTATAAGAGCATGTCAGTTGAACGATACTCTTGTGTCCGTGTCGTTAGGTTACCCGTTAAACTAGTACCTACCACATCCACAATCTAAGTAATTGTAAGTGAAACAATCTCGAATTTTTTTCTATGTTAATTTTATATCATCGTGTTTTGTGTAGAAGTAAACGATTATTATTATAATGATCAGGTGGCGCTGCCGCTGGTGCCGGAGCGCGCGGAGTGGCGGCTGGACGGGCGTGCGCTGGCGCTGTCCCTGCCGCTCGGCACCAGCGTCGCGGAGCTCAAGAGCGTGCTGCAGCGACACACCAACATGCCCATCGCCAAGCAGAAGCTCCACTACGAGGTATGGCATCATCTTCCCAACTCAGTTGGACTCGACTCTCCGTGAAGCGACTGCCATCTGGCCATCCACAATTCATTGGGGATATCTTAAGTTCTATTATCAGGCCAGTTGTTGAGGCAATAAGCCAACGGCGGGGCGGGGCGGTCAAAATGCTTATAGCCTTAGGCTTCCAACTATCCGTAACGACTGCCATAGATGTTCGTATGGCAACCGGGGCCGAAGACAACACAAAATTGTCATGGATCTCCTTATGACTTTGTTGTGTCATCCAATCACTGTGTTAGCTGACATACATTCACAATTGAATATCAATTCAGTATGGATGGAAAGTAGTATTCATAATAAAAAATCTCAATTCCAGGGTCTGTTCTTCAAAGATACGAATTCTTTGGCGTACTACAACGTGCCGCCCGGTGCGGTCCTACAGTTGCAAGTCAAGGAGCGCGGTGGAAGGAAAAAGTAATCGCAACAAGCAACACCATCATAGTAATAAATATCCGAGTTATATGGCAACATTTTCTGTTCGACATTTGAATTCAAAATATGTTACGACTTACCTACATATTAAACAGACATGAAACATGGAGTGATGTGAAACAATTTATTGAATAAAATAACTAAGATGAATTTAATTGTTGTTTTTGTTGTATTTTAATAAATAAAAATGCATTTAATAGGAAACGTTTATTATAAAATGTATAAAAAATTAACAAAAAATATATAAATACCAGACTTCTGATTACATACATTAACAAATGGAATTTAAATGATGGAAATATCAGTTTTATCATAATTACTAGACATCTGGAACTGCTGACAGGCACATTATAAGAAATAGTTTATAGTTTTGTATATCTAATTGCAGGAAACTTAACTATAATATCTCACTTTATCATATGTATATACTTTTTAGTTATCAATGTAAAACTAAGAGTAAATATATCGACAATAGTAAGAGATGACCTCGTCATTTCACACCAATTCCTATTGGAATTACAGTTATGACGGTTAATGAAAATATAGTCAATGCACGTATTAAAGTTAACATACATACATAATTGCTCACGCCTTTTTCCCTCCGGGATAGGCAGAGAAAAACAGCCCGCTATCTGCTTCTGTCCTTACATACTTCACGCGCTTCCTCTACTGTCATTGAGCCTTTCATGCAAGCCCGCCGGTTTCGGGTGCTTGTGACCTGCCCTTCTCATCTCTTTCCGTGGGTTTTGTTAAAATTAACAATGAAAATATATGCCATCAGATGTCTGTCAAATAACAAAATAAAGCTTTAGTCAAAAGCTTAGTCTTTATAAATTAGCAGACGCTATTTTAGGCTCACGAATTATAAATGGTTGACATATTTACGTACGATTGTCTAACACAAGTTAACTTAACTTCGACAAAAGTAGGTACCCACAGAACAAAAAAAAAATCTACAAGTAGAAGTAGCAAAGGAGCGGGGTTGCGTGGCCAAAAGGATAAGTGTAGTTACACTTAACTGAAACACTCATACACATAAATACTTACATAAACTATCAAAAATTGAATTTATTTCAGTAAAATAAGGTGTGTAATTATACTTTTCCTATATTTTAAGGTACAATGAGACATCCTAGTAGTCTGCATGAGTATTTCTAGCGACAACGATTTCTTTGTGTTGTTACTTAGTACTACTTCTACTGTCTTTTAATGTTCTGTGGTGAAACCGGGGTTCGTCTGTGGTCTTCTTGAACTACATAACACTCAAATTATCAGCAAAAGTGATATCCCTTTTAAACATAACATGACGATACAAATCATTATGATAATTTTTTATATAAAACATGTAAATAAGTGATGTTTAAAAATATGAGGGAATGTATATATTGCACAGCGAAGCACCATGAGGTTTGTATAGTGTTGTAAATAATATATATAAAATAAATCACTTATACACTACGATCACAAAATCAAATTCTAAGATAATTCAACAAAAAATATCAACAAGTAATATACGACAATGGAATGTCCGATTTCATATTTTTTTACTTAAACACTACATGGAAGAAATGTTTAAGCGATTAATGTATAAATCTTAATAAGTTTAAATGGTCAGCACTGGAAAAAGGTTTCGTTATTCCTACCGAGATCAAAGCACTGGTTTGATAGGAGCAACACAAACGTCCCGTTGATTATACTAAGATTAATTCGAAATTAAAATTAACAGGCAATTAGTTTCGTTCCTCCTCACAAAATCAGAACATTGGCTTAGTCGGAGCAACAGGCAATAAGTACCTTTGCTCCTACCAAGATAGGAGCAGTGACTTCGTCGGAGTCGCAAGACAAAGTTCCTTTACTCCTATCTATATAGAGCACTGGGTTAGTCCATTGGCAATAAGTACTATTCCTACTACCAATACAGTAGCATTGGCTCAGTTAGAGCAATGGAAAGAAAATCTCATTTTGCCCATCAACTGGGCTCCAATCTGAGTAAACAAAATGAGATTTTCGGTCGGAGCAACGGGAAAAGTTACACTCCTACTAAGATCTAAGCACTGGTTCAGTAGAAGCAACGGGAAATCGTCCCATTTCTCTTACCAAAATTAGGATTTATAAAATTGCTTCAGTTGGAGTAACGGAAAAAAGTCCTGTTTTTCTAACCAAAATAAAAGCACTGTTTCGATCAAAGCAACACTTTGATTAATTAACGCACCACTAACAATAAGCTTAAAAGCAACGTACAATATATTATAAAAGTGGTATTCTAATATCCAATGTGATAAAAATGACTACACCGAGATGTTTGGAACACATAAAACGTGACTTATAATATAGGCACCACACCAGCACCAGTCTATAAATATATTTTTTTTCAGTATCTTAACTTAATACATTATATCTGTTAAGACTCGTAGCCAATGACGCATATATACGTCATCAGTGTCACCTGACGCATATATGCGTCACCACAGTATCGTCTGACGCACATATGCGTCATATTAATTTCATTTGACGCCTAAATGCATCTTCGATCAATCTTTGTAGTCAATGGTAGTGATTTATAAAAAAATAGGTGGCAACGAATAGGTTCACCTATGCAATGTTTCATCCAACTAAAATGCAGTTAGATGTATACTATTGTTAATTGATAATAAAAATACAGTTAAGGATGTATATTATTGTTGATTAATAATGAACATCTATTAAGATTGAAAATGTTAAGTTTGCCGCCTTTTAGTTAGTAGACGGTAGTATTACTTGTTAGCATTATGAGTATTTTTTTTCTACTCGGTGGCAATGTGCTTCAGTCTGAGCCTTCACGCCCTTATAAGGGTCGCCGCAGAAGTGTCCGGAGTTGCTGAAGAAGTATGCGAAGATACCACCACAGTAGCGTCCGAAAAGTGGTGTGGTCAGTCGGTAGCTTTAAAGCCATAATAAAACCGGCGGATTCATAGAAAGGACTCCGCTTCGGGTGCAGCCCAGGATCGGAGCTCGTGTAATGCGTATGCGTGGAGCCTGCCCCGAGTAGTGGTTTTACTCGAGTTACTCTATTTACGCGAGTTTGGGTATTTCTTCGATGATCTGCCTGTAGCGAGTCAGCATGGGAGAGTACACCTTGTCGTGGTCCGGGTACGGAGTGGCCACTGGAGACACCGTCAGCTCCGTGTCTGCGTAACAAAATGTATTCATTTATTTTAAAATTCCGGAAATCTTGCAGCTAGTATAATTATTGTAAAACTATAATTTAATAGTAGCCACGGGGACGAAGTGTGTCACGGGCGAAGCCGCGAGGGACAGGTAGTTAATAATAATACCGCAGTTCCTTACCGGGGCGTGTCTGGCCGGCGGCGGCGCTGACGTCAGCGGCGCGGATGGCGGCGCCTAGCAGGGCGGCGTTAGCGTGTTGGTTCTAAAAGTAATAAATAAATAAAAAATAAAAAGGTAAAAAAAATAAAGGTAATATATAGGCCAGGTCTAGAGCTCCCACAACTGAAGTGCGTGTATGAAAACAATTATGAAAGTTGAATCAGCGAAAAGCGTGCGCCAAGATCGTAGCAAGTGGAAAGATGTTGTCTCTGCCTACCCCAATTGGAAAAAGGCGTGATTTGTATGTATGTATGTATGTAAATTGGTTATATTCACTTGCGTATCTCCAGTGAATACAATACTATGGTACTATGAAGGGGCCTCGATTCTGCTAAAGACAAACCACTGATATACCACTGGCACTCTAAAAAATGCCATTTAATTGTAGACTTTATTGTTATCAGGTTAAAGTCTAAAGTTAAATGATATTTTGTAGAGCGAATGAAAAAGTTGAATGAATGCTTTTCATTTGATTTTAGACTTTAACTGTATAACGGTAAAGTCTACAATTATAAATAGCAATGGAGTGTCAGTGGTATTACAGTGGTTTGCCTTTAGCAGAATCGAGGCCGTCTGATGATAGAATCATAGGAACTTTTAAACTACACAAAATAACCCAATCAAGTTTTTAATTTTCTTAATCTGAGCTCTTACCACGACATACTAAACACCATTCGCTTTCGGGTCACTCCGTTGAGTAAGAAAAATTGAGCTTTAAACTGCATATGCCTCAATCTCACTCATCTGAGTGGCCCGAAAATGAACGGTTTTTAAAGGTAAGCGTCCACATATCCGCATCGTACGGACGGACGCATTGCATCAAACGAATCCTAGTATTTGTGCGATGCGTTCGATACGTATGGTGCACGCACTTGTTTGACTTTCTATACAAAGAATAATAATAATAATAAATCTATAATATAAAAATGAATCGCAAAATGTGTTGGTAAGCGCATAACTCACCAACGGCTCTACCGATTTCACTAATTCTTTTTTTGTTGTGTTTGTTATTATCGGGAGAAGGTTCTTACGAAAAAAAATAATAAAACAGTTGTACAGAAAATTTCAGAAAGTAACTTTTCTTTTTCTCATACAAACTTTTTCTATTATGTGAGAGAAGTTTATGTTTACGTTACGGGATTAGTATTTAGTAGTAGTAGGTAGTAGTAGGAATGGGAATGGGAATGAGAATAGGAATAGGAATGGGAATAGTAATGGGAATGGGAACGGGAACTGGAATGCGAACGGAATTGCACGCGGGTGGAAAATATGGCGGTACGAAGTTCGCCGAGACAGCTAGTAAATAAAAATAAATAAATATTTTACGACATTCTACACCGCGCTCCCTAGACCCAAACTAAGCATAGTTTAACTAGCTTGTGTTATGAGATCTAGAATGCTGATAAACATACTTATATACTTTTTTTTTGTAAATACATACTTATTATACATAGAAACACCCAGACCAATGCAAATAGACATAATATCCATGCATACAAATATTTAGTACTACCGTTCCGTTACGTACGAAACGGGCGGTAAATAAAAGTAACACTATACGCTTTATTCGCAAATCAACGATACTTAAAAATGGCTGGCATTAGCTCCATGTGACACAACTCTCTCCATAAGGCACATGCATATGGCTGGCTGACATACCAGCTGGACGGATCGAGGTCACATGGCAGTTTTGGCTTTGGCTATATCTGGCCGATACGTAGGCTAACGTCCGCTACAACATCTAATAAACTAACATTCCTGCCGGTAAATGTTAGACCCAACTTACCAATACGTAGACGGGCGTGTCGAACACATCGGCGAAGATCTGCAGCAGGTCCTTGTTGACGGACGCGCCGCCCGTCGCTATCACGCGGGACGAACTGTCTGCACAATATAAATACCTTCAATGCATTGTGTAATTTCTTTAAATTTAGAATATGAGGAGTATAGGGCCTCACCAAGGCCTTTGGGGTCAAACGAACTTCACTTGGGCAAAGACTTATTCTTTATAAGTCACAAGTCCGGCCCCACATGGAGTACTGCTGTCACCTTTTTGCCGGGGCACCTGCATACCAGCTTGACCCCTTCGAGTCGGTACAAAGACGTGCGCTGCGGATAGTCGACGATCCCATACTTTTGGGCGGTGTGGAGCCGCTTAGCCTGAGGAGAGATTTCGCCTCACTGTGCGTCTTCTACCGCCTATATAATGGTATGTGTTCAGATGAATTGTTCGACATGATGCCCACGGCCACTTTTTATCACCGCTCCGCTCGCCACAGGCAGGGATTTCATCCTCACACATTGCATCCGCCTGCAGTGCGCACTGTAAGGTTTGAAAGAAATTTTATTCCGCGCACGCTTAGGCTGTGGAATGATCTCCCTGCCGTGGTTTTCCCTAGTGACTACAATATGGGGTTCTTCAAGAAGGGCATTAGAAGGTTTTTGCGGGGTCGGCAGCGCGAGTGTGATGCCCCTGGTGTTGCACGCGTCCCTAGGCCACGGTGACCGCTTCCCATCAGGTGGGCCGTGTGCTTGTCTGCCACCTAAGTGGTATAAAAAAAAAAAAAAAAAAACTTACAAGTCAATGTGCAGTTTCCTTTAGAAGTTACTTCAATTTTCATAATTTCTATATACAGGTGGTAGATAAGCACAAGGCCCCCCTGATGGAAGATGATAGTGATGGTGGTCACCGTGGCCTATGTACGTGTTGCACACAGGGGCGTCACACTCGCGTTGCCGACCCTGGAAGGGGGGAGGTTGGGAAGTTTGGAGGGGGGGGGGGGGGGGTGTTTGGAGAAGGGGATTAGGGGATGTGGGGGGAAGGATTGTGAGCTCTGGTTACCCTACTTACCGCTGGGAACACACAACAACACGATGGTTATTATGACCGCGGTGTTCTGTAGGGCGGAGGTACTACCCCAGTCGAACTGCCTAGTTCGGACGGGAGATACCGCCGTGTCCTACCTCCGTTAAAATATTATTATTTCTGTTATATTAAAGCTGTATGTATAAGCCAACCCAATAATTTAGGTTAATATGATAAGGAAGAGTATGTGTCGCTTACCCAGTTTAAAGCCCATGTCCTCAGCGTGTGCCCTCCTGGCGAGGGCCTGTCCCTCCAAGAGCGCCCGGGCCTCTAGCTCGGGCGTGAGCTGGTCGATGGGCCGCCCCGCCGGGTCCCACAGCAATACCTGCTTGTTAGCACGAGGGACTATCTCCGCTGTATCGTAGTATATACCTGGAACAATATAATATTCATTTAAATAGAAGTCGGCCTTACGGTCAGGCTGTGGAATGATTTCTCCGGTATGATTTTCCCTAGTGTCTACAATATAGGGTTCACAATTAGGGTTTTTGAGGTAGGACACGAAGGTATCTCCCGTCCGAAATGAGCAGTCCGACTGGAGTAATACCTCTGCCCTACAGAACACCGCGGCCATAATAACCATCGTGTTGTGTTCCCGCCGTTAAGTAGGGTAGCCAGAGCTCACTGTACCACTCCCCCCCACCCCTTCCTAGCCCTCCCCCCTTCCCTTCAACGTAGGCAGCGCGTGTGTACACGCACACGTCCATAGGCCACGGCCCCCTTCCCATCAGGTGAGCCGTGTGTTTGTCTGCTACCTACGTAGTATAAAAAAAATCCACGCGGGCGAAGTCGGATCCAGTTTTACGGAGGTAGGACACGACGGTATGCCCCGTTCGAACTGAGTAGTCCGTCTGGGATAAGTTCCTCCGCCCTACAAAAGACCGCGGCCATAATAACCATCGTGTTGTGTTCCCGGCGGTATTAGGGTAGCCAGAGCTCACAATCCCCCCTCATCCCCATCCCCCACGGGCATAAGTAGTTGATATTATAGTAGGATGACTTAAAACCAAAAACCAGCCAAAAACTCACCCATATAACCCATATTTCCTCTGACAGTAATTTTTAACATTTCATTAAAGGCCGGCCAATTCTTCCCGACTAGTCTGTCCCTGTGGTTCTGCCTGGTGAGGGAGCCGTTAGCGAAGCACAGCAGAGCCATGTATGGTGAAGCGGGCGTTGGCCCCACGAGGACATGGCCCGCTGTGGGCGCGGCCGGAGACTGAAGACCCAGGAGTAAAGTGTCACTTGTGCCAAGGGAGAGTCCCACCCAGCCGGCGCGGAGGCGAAGACCTGGAGACAATTGAGGGTGTGAATTAGTTGAAAAATTAGGCTCCGTCGGTTTTATTCAAACGATTGTGATCAAAGATACGTAAGATTTTAAATCTGACCATGACCTTTTAAAACACTGCATCAAAATTCGTTGAGTAATTTTTGCGTCCAACGCGCAAATAGACAAGAATTCCATAAAAAAAATTTTATCTTCAGTATCGTTCATATATTTTAACCCAACATACATCATACACATACAATATTATGCTCACGCCTTTTTCCCTCCGAGGTAGGCATAGACAACAGCCCGCCATCTGCCTCTGTCCTTACATACTTCACGCGCTTCCTATACTGTCATTAAACCTTTCATGCAAGCCCGCCGGTTTCCAGTGCTTTTGACCTGCCCTTTTTTAAATATCTCCAACAAAATGTACAGACACACTTATTTACAATTTTATGATAGTATAGATTAGAATTATGTCAGCAAATATTATAAATTGTTATCAACATGAATGTAAAAGATAAAAATATAATAAAAGTTAAAATTGTCCCATAATCATAAGTAAATATCTATTATGCAGTGGGATCAGCTAGGCATTAAATAGTTGTTAAGATAGCGTGTTATCGGCCAAGATTGTGTCTCGGGCCTTATCTGCCACCTTAAGGCAATAAGCAAACGGCGGGGCGGGGCGGTCAAAATGACCGCGATGCACTCTTATTTCTACGATTATAAGGTTGCATTTGTCCGCGCAATAGCTCATGTCGCTTGTCAGACATACGCAAAATTCGATCTAATGATAGTAATAATAAGAAAGCTTTGCGGTCATTTTGACCGCCCCATACCTCCGTCTGCTTAACGCCTTACGACAAGTGCTTAAAGGAACCGTTAAGTAAATATTGAATAACTGATTGACTTCCCGTGTGGTGTCGTGTGTTCGATTACCGTTCAGTGCAAATATTTCTTGTGATATTTTTTTTTTTACATTGGAAACATCAACATGACTTCACCTCGCCTGATGGTAAGTTAAAGGTAAGGTCACCATGGGGATAGGCTATATTCAATTCAATATAATAATATAACCTAATTTGCCTTAATAAATGGGTGATCCAGAATAGAATAGAAATTTCACTTCGGAACAGTAGTTGCTGAGATTAGTGCGTTCAAACAAACAACCTTTAAAGTATAATATTAGTTTTGATTGTGAGTTCTTAGCTTGATTCGTTGTCAATAAGATTTAAAAGTTTTCATTAGTTTTAAAACCGTAATTTTACTGATTTGGACCTGTTTTCTTTCATGCCGAAATCATTGCGGATTTCACTCCGCGGCGGTTATATCGGACCTGAAGCGACTAAAACCGCACAAATCAGGTTTTCAAACGCTGGAGTGCAAGGTAACCCAAAAGGCATTTCCCTCGCACCCCGGCTGGATGTTTATTTTTGATTTTTCCATTGAAACTTGTAGGAGTATAGTTTACCGGCGAGAGCCGAGCAGTTGTCTCCGGTGAAGGCGACGACTTTGCACTCGGGCCTGAAGGCGTAGCGGCCCACGAAGTAAGGGTTGATATTGCCCAGCACTGTGGCCGTGGGGACCGGCTCACCTAGCTTGCTCGCCAGGGTCTCGTCACCGCATGCCTGTGGATAGATAGATAGGTAGGTCTTCATTGTAAACCAACATGATTTCACCTCGCCTGATGGTAAGCTAAAAATATTGGGCAGTCTTAGTCTTATCGCAGTTTGTAATTTTTAACTAAAGAAACATTCTACGACATTCTAGATAGCGCTCTATAAACCTAAATTAAGCAGTTTAAATAGCTTTTGTTATGGGTTCTACCAAAGACGATAGATAACTAGTTCTACAGACACATACTTACTTTTTTTTTGTAAATACCTATACATAACTACATAGAAATACCCAGACCAATGTGTTAAAAATAATTTTATTTCAATGATACTACATTTTTTATCTCACTAAGTGGCAGACAAGCACACGACCCACCTAATGGGAAACGATCACCGTCGTCTATGGACAAGTGGAACACCCACTCACACTGCCGACTCTGTAAAAACCTTCTAATGCCCTTCTTGAAGAACCCTATATTGTAGTCGCTAGGGAAAACCACAGCGGGGAGATCATTCCACATTGTGCTTACCTTCAAGGCATCCTCATTCCACTTCATACTCCTAATATCTAGTAAGTTCATCCCAGAGCCGTCAGATAAGTCAATGGGCGCGATCTTGCCCAGTAGCAGGGAGCAGGCGAAGGACGATACGAGCGAGATCCGCGGCGCCGCCTGGTACGCGCGCAGTCTCGTGCGGAACTTCTTGCGGATCTGTGGGCCGGTGAACCGCTCGTAGGCTCTGGAGCCTGTGATCTTTGCTAGTTCCTGGTGAAAACAAACTAATATTAGAATCTTAGGTGTACACAGGGCCCCACCACTCCATTCCTACCTCCTCCCCCCATCCATTTCTAGCCTCCCCGCCCCTTCCCAGCCCTCCCCTTAGTGTTGCACACGTAGGGCTCTACCAATATCCAAGAGGCCTGAGACAACCTCATCTGAAATTCAACACTTGTCTGCTTTTGCCCGCGGTTCCATTTGCATGAAATATGCCACTCCCTTGATTCTCAGGGTCCTATCCCGGGAACAAAATCAACTTTTGCGCTATTCCAGACAAGAATTTCCCTTGACTCTCAAGATTCTATCCCGGGAACAAAAGCAACTTTTGCGCTATTCCAGACAAGAATCTATCTTTTTACTAAATGTTAGTCAAATCTGTTCAGCTATTAGAGTGTGATTGAGTAACAAAGATCCAAACATTTTCACAAACCTCTGGTCCTCCAACGGCTTCTTCCAAGGCCTTGCAGTCAGCTGTGGTGCTGGAGTCCATCCATACTGGTGAATCGCAGACGAAGGCTGTCGCAAGCTGCGTGTGAAGGAAGTCATCTGAGGATAACTTGGCAAGTCGGGCTTCAGCATCCTTGGACCACCACACTGAACCATGTTGCTGGAATATGTCAAAGAAATATTACATACTAGTCAGTCTGAGAGTCTTTAAGTCTAGAGTGAACAGGTTGCTTCTAGGCAAGCGTGCTCCATCGCCGACAAGATCGTCACTTGCCATCAGGTGAGATAGTGGTCAAACGCAAGCCTATCAGCTATAAAAAAAAGTCAACACGCATACACTCACACACTTCCTTACATACTTCACAGCGTTTTCCCAACTCGGTTGGGTTGGGCTCAGGTTTTCATGCTCCAACTGCCCATAACGACTGCCATAGATGCCCGTATGGTGACCTAGACCGACGGTTTAACGTACTCTCCGAGGCACTAAAGGTTATCGATGTGATAATCTACTCGGTGAAGGTGACCACATAGCTATGGTTATCTTAGAATTAAAATTAATCTGTCAATGTCTAAAGAAGTATAGTTACCTGACCAGCGCCTGAAAGAGCTTCAATAGTGGAAAAATCTACTCCAGCAACGACCAATCTGTCCATGACCATGTCGAGTGCCTTCACCCATAGTAGAGGGGGGGCGGACACCTCCCCGCGCTCGCCGCGCACCACTCCGCCCGCCGTCCTGCGCATGTAACGAATTACCTTGGTTTTAGAAAATAACTAGCCTATACTAGTGGCTACATCCGCATAGAAAACAGTTTGCGCAATTTTTGACTATATCTCTGGTTCTAATCAATCGATTGTGATCATTATGCATAAGACTTCAAGACTGACCTAGACCTTTCAAACAAAAAAATTGCATCAAAATCCGTTCAGTAGTTTTTGGTAGAGTATCATCCACCCAACTATTTAGGGTCGGCGCAGTTTTTGATAGAGTGGAACTGCAGATATAGACAAAAAAGTTGTCATTGTTTGACTCAATATCTTACGCATGTTTGATCACAATCGGTTAAGTAAAACCGGAGATATAGAAAAAAAACCGCGAATATCAATATCCACACGGGCGAAGCTGCGGGCACAAGCTAGTAACTTTTATTATTCTGAAACTAGAAGTGAAAACTTGTAATTTGCTCTCCGGTGATAAATCTGCATCATTTTATTAATGTTTTAGCAGTTAATGATCTCTATGCATCCTCATTAAATTAATTAATTATTCCAAACTAGCTGTGCTCGCTACTTCGTCTGCATGGATTTAAATTTTTAAGGTCTTAATTTATTTATTTCTAAAATAAAAGCAGCCTATGTTACACCTTATAACATTACATAATACGTGCCGATGAAATTCTGTCAAAATCGGTCCAGCCATTCCAGACATTACCTAATTCAAACAGAGAGATAGACAGACAGTCCAAAATTATAATTGATCATGGAATAAGTTTGAAAGGGGACTAACCATGCTACATAGTTATACCACATTTAATTGGTATTATGATTATCATGAATTGGAATTTAAACAAGTTCAATTTTTTCACTCAGTTATTAACTAATAAAGAAATAGAAAATACATTAACAATTCCATATGAACTAAGTTTAGCAAAAGCACTAATTATTCTGAATGGGATCAATATCATTATATAGACTGAATACTGAATATTTATTGTTATTAAATAACAGGCGAAACTAATAAAAATACTTACAGACTAAATAATTACAAAACTAAAAATATAATTAGTATTATTAACAGTAAACATTCAGACAATAAACGATGTTTCCGTACAGAACTTCTGAAGCCACTGTCAATCACAAACTATCAATCAATCATTGACCATGACCTTCATTCCTTATCTGCCCAAATAAAGATAACACTCACCTGAATTCTGGCAGGTCAACATCAAATTCAACCTCTGCCTCATGTAATACAGCATAATCCTCACTTATCACTATGGCTTTCAGCTAAAATTAAAAGTAAAAGTCATCATTTCAACCTGTTTTAAAAATCACATTTAAATAATCTGATGACATAAATACCACATGTTTTGATTAACTAATTACCTAAATTTAATTAATAATGAACACGACAAGTATCAAATTTAGCCGGTTTCTATATACTGATAATAATTATTAAGTCTAATTTAATAACTAATAGAGAACTACAAATCTATACTTTACAAAAACAATCAAAACAATGGTGTAATAATTATCATAATTTCAGAAAACTTTACATTCAATTTTAAGTAAGTAAATAAGCAATTTCACCAAGTCAATAACTTCATTAAATTCAAGGAATAACATACAATTTTTAATAAAAAAAATCAACTCACCCTTTGAGTGCTAAAATCAAATCCCAAAAAAGTTTTCTTTCTTGATAGCTCAGTCATTTTTCTAATGTTTTGACAGCGCGGGCGGAGAGTGAGTGACACAGCCTGCTGCTCTACTGTGCGTTCGGGAACGCGAACACGATATCGACTTTAGCTTCGTGACTGACTGTCGTTTTGTGAATTCCAGCGCGATTTCACGATATCATTATTGTACTTTATTAGTCTCAGCGTAGAAATTAATCACTTTAGACGGATACTCGGTATGGTTTGATAAGGAAGTATCAAGGCTGTTGTTATCTTATTCTAAACAGTGGGCACATTCCACACACATGTATTAATAAATAAATACACTTAAATGGTCCATACGAATTAAATAAAGTTTATTTCAGGCACTTATTCAGACTCACCAGTGCAGTGTCTAACGCTGTTATGTTTTAATTAAGACGAGAAACAATTTCTTGGTAAATTCTCTTTACCTCGGTTACATTTTATTAAAAAAAATACCGGTTTAAAACTAACACTTGCGTATATTATGACTAACACAAAAATAATGCTAACTTTAAAATTAAATTGCGCCAATTTTGCTTCCACAAAAATCCGGCGGAGCGTAACGACATGCCTACCATATAACGGCTCGCATTGCATTGTTGGCCTTTTTAAGTTTATGATTTGTATGAATCATAACATGAAGGCTGTGGCCAACCTCGTAGGTAGGACGGGTTCACTGACCTATATAGACTATAGTTAAACTAGTACATGTCCATGCAATAAAATTTAACATTTGTGGTACATAAATCGTAATTAAGTATAGGTACCTACCTATTTAATTATATCTAGCTAGATACTAGTTTCCGCCCGCGGCTTCACCCACATGGAAGTCGGTATCGCCACCGAGTCTGTTTTAATAAAACGACTCTCCACTCGAATCTCAACTCGACTCTCCACTCGACTCTCCACTCGACTCTCCACTCGACTCTCCAGTCGACTCTCCACTCGACTCACCACTCGACTCTCCACTCGACTCTCCACTCGACTCTCCACTCGACTCTCCACTCGACTCTCCACTCGGCTCTCCAATTTTACTATACAATTTAAATCAAAAGCACTAAGAAATCACCCCCAAAACAACTTTCTACCATTTTTTAACTTTGTTAGGGGATCAATTTCAAATTAATAGATACGATATACGTGTTACATTTTAGAGTGTTTATGCAAAATTTGAAGAACATTTGGATCAAAGAATCGCGTTGTCCCATACAAACTTTGTACCCCTTTTTCACCCCCTTAGGAGTAGAATTTCAAAATACGTCATACAAAGAACACACCCCCAAGTTTCAAGTATCTACGATCAGCGGTTTAGGCTGTGCGTTGATCCATCAGTCAGTCAAGTCAAGAAAAGATCGTAAGAGGTAAGTAAAGGCCCATGTGCAATGTGCTTAAGTAAGTATCTAGTGTAAGAAGTACTGTTCTTGTTTATGTTACAATCGCATGTTAGTACATCTAGTTTACAGGGCCAATTTTTCTACATACGAGCTCATCGGATTTACGATCGAGAGATCCCGAGTTCGAATACTGGCCATTACACTACCGACGTGAACCCACTCCTAATACATACAATTTAGCATAGCTAGATGGTTTAGGAGGAAACATACAAAAAAACCGCTCCACCCAAAGTCTTCGCCTAATTGCACTAATAACGACATAGGTCATCCATCAAAATTGATTCCATGGTTTAGTAGTTACGAGGGAACATAGCAACAGATATCAAACACACGACCCTCCTCTAGTTTCACCACAGTTGGATAAAAAGATGAAGTAACTGATATGCTTTCATGGGAAAATGTTCCACATTGTTAGACAGTTACATTGTATGGTAAATAGGTACCCACAACAAATGGTAGTTAGTAGGTAGATAACCTACGACTACGAATAGATATCTGTTTATTTTTTTTTTATTAAATTGCTTCAAATTTATTGTGGATATTATTGAGTTCAATTTTTGTAATTCATATTTTCAGACGAAACGGTTCGTTGGCTTTAATTACGAGAAAGTCTAGCTTTTCCGTTACGTTTATTACTTTAAGTGTTAACTATCCTAATGTCTCCGAACACCTAGTTCGTTCATCGATGATGACGAATGTTAGCCCCTCAAGAGTCACGGGTTCGACTCGATTCATCATTTTCTTTGCCGCACCATAAAGACCTGGAATTCTTTACCAGTCCACGTGTTTCCTTTCGCCTATAGTCACGGGTCCTTTAAGCAGGGCGTGAAAAAGCATTTGATGAGGCCGTCAAGTTGAGGGCCACCATTATGGCACTGTTGGTATATGTAATGGGGACCCTCTTCCTGAGACTTTACCTTTAGCTTACCACCAGGCGAGGTGAAGTCATTTGATGTGACCGATTAAAAAAAATTCCAGGGTAAAGTGAAAAGTTGCATCAGTGGGAAACCTGCAAGTCGGTATAGCTGTTGATTGACAGGCTAGGTGTTGGTTTCCCTCTTTGAGTTGGGGGGAGGGGGAAGAGGGCAGTTGCTCCCTTGCTCCCTTGAGAGCCAAGATAGAGGCTCAAGAGTGCAAGTGTTGAATGCATCCGGCATTCGTACCCGTGAATCTTAAAATTTGGAGTATGCAGTTGATTCCCCTGGCGGCCAATACTTTGAAGATTTTTAACAAAAATAAGAATAATGTCAAATCTAACACATTAGTGACATAGATTAACACATAATTTAACATTGAGCGCCAGAGGAATCAACTGAATACAACAAATTTCAAGATTCACCCATCTACATATTGACTTATCACCCTCGAAGATCGGCGTGAGAGAATCATTTTCTGTGTGGGGCGTTGCGTTAGAGCGTTCGACTGCTAAGTCGTACGATGCGGGTTCGATTCTCTCTCAGTATAACATAATTAAAATAAATGTATTTGGACGTTTTCATGTAAAATATAGTACTAAGTAATTACAAAAAGTGTACTAACTAATTATGTAGAATGTTCTAGACAAGATTATTATACATAGTTTGACTTATTAATACATACCTACTTACTAGTATTTTAAGCACCTGATAGAGATCATACCATAATTTCTACTATAAAAAATATAAGATGGTAAGTACTTATCTATACATTTTTGTTTTGTGTTCAATTCAGTATACTAATGGAAATGGGGCCAGTATTTGTTAATACTGGCAACTCCGTTTGACTTCAACAAAATAGTTTTATGTGAAATCGGTCGTTAGGACTCAATGATCTCTATAAGATCATTGTCAGGGCGCCATTATCCTGGAACACCCCGGAACGTGCACACGTTTGCTAAAAACACGAGTGGCGTAAATATCTATCACTATTTTGCTTTTATTAACGCCTGAATTTTTTTTAAGTTTTATTAGCAAAACTGAAACAATTTTCCGTGCTATTATAATTTCAAAAGGTCCAACAAAGCGCCATTCCGCAACATGCTGTCACTTGAGAATAGGTAAAGAAGCAGGCGTAGCAGCGCCACCTAGGAAAGGAACCGTGACACAATTTTTTGTTCTAAATTTGCTCGTGTATTATAGAATCGCTGAAAGAATGCGTTCCTGACAGGTTGTGAGCGAAAGGGCAATGTAACTTTTAACTGGTGTATAATTTACGGCAAAATTTTAAATATCGTTTATTGACCTTATTAACGAGTGATATCATTAAAAATTTAATTACTGTGCCAATTTACAATACACAGATTAATTTTAGACTAAAATTATTAACAATTAATTAATTAAAAATATAAAATTAATAGTTTTTAAAAGTCATACCACGTCCAACCACGTCAAACTGCGCTGTTTCAAGGTTATGTCAAATGTTCGCTTTCATAGTGATGAGACAAAATAACAAGGCAATTGTAACCGCATATTTTAGCAATCTTAATAATAATAATCTGTTGGTTGAAAACTATAAAATAGAACGTTATAATTTTATAATAATGTAATTTTGTAATAAGTCCCTACCCAAGCTAATAGAAAGAATGAATCATATTTTTATAATGAATGAAATGAATATGATTTTTTTTTTATTATTTCAGGTAATAACCCATCATTACAATTAATAATCACATAAAATTAAATAAGAATGAAACAAAATTAAAAATTAAAAATTGGAAAAATAAATAGGGCAGATATACAAATTAGAATAAAATTAAAATTAAAATGAAATCACGTTGTCACAATATTGCTGACTGTGATTATTATTATGTTATTGTAAGTTGGGAACAGGTTTAGAGAACGGTTCTAGGTACAAGTTATTTATTGTACATAACTAGTCATGAAGAATTGACATGTGTCAGGAACGCATAGTCTCAGCGGCCAAACTGTAGTAGTATATCATAAGAGTTATTCATATTTACTTAACTATATACCTCTGCATACGAATAGCAGGTAGTACTGAAGCACACGACCCATTTGATGGTAAGCAGTTAACGTGACCTATGAAGGATATCATACGGGCGTTACAACCTGAGGGCCAATTCTCGTGATAAAAATAATTGTTCAAAATTCAGTTTCGATCTCATGTCGATTTCCCAAATGTCAAAAAAAGTTATTCTTCTAACCAAAAAAATAATACTATACCTAATACACCTCTACCTATCCCTTCAGGGGATATACAAGCGTGAATGTATGTAATATATTATTCGAATTTTAAAACCGTGTATTGGAATTGTTACATGTTTTCCACCCACACACGTTCAGCTCAACACAGCATTAATTACGGTTGTGTGCAGGGATGGTACGTAACGGAATTAATCGTATGGAAAACCTACACGGGTGGCTCGGCGCGCTTTCGACGGCTATATATAACTGGCACCCCTATGCGACGTGCGACCACTTGGACTCACTGAAACGAACGCTTACGCCTTTAAAACTTCAAATAGGATGTCAACTTAGGCCGAGGTCTATTACGGTCGAGGTACGGTGAGTTTCTTTTTTTTAAACCGTGACAAAAAGTTTGGGGCGCCATGAAATTTGAATTACGAACACACTGAATATTTTTTTAGGATAGAGTAGGTAGCCTTTTTTTCGTGCAGAAATCTTCATGTATACCTCCCCCGCGGCCAGTGGGGCAGGTTATGTCGGACTCTTACCGACTAAAACCGCACGCTGTCTAGGGTCTTCTGACGCTGGGGCGTAAGGAGGCTCAGGGAACATTTCCCTCGCACCCCGGAGCGTAGGTAGGCCTGGGCCTCGATTCTTTTAAAACTAGCCACTGTAATGCCACTGACACTTCTAAAAAATGCTTTATTGTCAAGTTAAATGATTTTTGTAGAGAGAATGAAAAAGTTTAATGAATTCTTTTCATTTGATTTTAGACTTTAACTATACAATAGTAAAGTCGACAATTAAATAGCATTTTTTAAAAGTGTCACTGTGTCAGTGGCATGACAGTGGTTTGCCTTAGCCATTCATTGCAGTAGATGGGCACAGGAGCCACAGGTACCTGTTAAATTTGGCACCAGCTATCGCAAACAGAATCCGTTTTATGCCAAACCCTGATTCATTAAAACTTTCAGCCACTATTTGCTAATATGGTACATTATATTATTGCGGTTGTAGGTTGTAGGTTTAATTCCGGATTCTTTAAGAGTTGAAGCATTGAGAAACTCGGATTATTCGTTAGCATCAGAGCATTAGTTCCAGTTGCACCCAAAGCTAGTAGGTACTTTGGAGCCTAGGTTCCGCTCTGCTTACCCTTTCTAGTGATTAGAGTTATCTAGGCTTTTGTGAGAGCGGATAAATTTGTCCTACAAGTTCGGTATTCTTTTTCATCAAAGGCTCTCTTCAAACCGGCTTGCGATTTTAGTCGGTTAAAAAAACATACATTCTTACATATGCTCACGCCTTTTTCCCTCGGGGTAGGCAGAGACAACAGACCGCCATCTGCCTCTGTCCTTACATACTTCACGCGCTTCCTATACTGTCATTAAACCTTTCATGCAAGCCCACCGGTTTCGAGTGCTTTTGACCTGCCCTTTTTGCAATACAAAAAAGGAGCTTCTCAATTCGAGTGTACTTTTTTTTTAAGTTTGTGTGTTTGTAGTGAGTTGATAGCTGGCACTTCCCGTTTATTTCAATTTGGTCCGTTGAAGTCGGTATTTTTGTAAGAATTATGTTTAGTTCTCGTCAGTCGTCTTATATCCTCAGTGTGGCGAGCACGAATTTTCTTTCGTATCGAGTTCGTAACGTGTGCGACAAAAATGTATGAAATTGTACAGCGCCTCTATCGTGCGTAAAAGGAACTGTACAAATCTCATATAATTTCTATCGCACACATTACGAACTCGATTCGAAAGAAAATTCGTGCTCGCCCTACCGGTAAAGTGTTAAGTAGGTGCGTAATAGATAAGTACATTATTTTAAGTTAGGTATAACTGCGAAATAGTTATTTGCTCTCGGTATGTTTGGCCTCAGTGGTGGTAATACCCATCGTTAAGGACTAGCTAGAGAGGCGACACGGGAGCCTCTCGTGCCGGCTGACGCAGGTGACCTCCATGGGGCTTTCCACACGAAAAAGATATAATTTAACCTCACACTGAAAGTTAAAAATTTGGGAACCTTTCTAAAAATAAAAAAAACGTTAATCTTTTGTTTTTGTTATTTTTTTTATTAATGTAATGGTAATGGGAAAAGGTCCTTAGAGTCTTGTTTAGTACTTAGCTTAAGCAGTAGTTTTAGATATGAGTTTAAAAAAAATAAAAATATTTTATTTTTCCCAACCACTCATATTTTTCCTAAATTTTCGATAATAATAATCGAATCGAATTTCATCCGTTGGCGAAGCCTATTTCTTTTAAATAGCAAACTAAATGTTTATTTCGTTCGATGTATGAGGTAGATGCCCACCAGTGGGATAATACGATGATACTGAACGTGTAATGATTTTGGTGTAAGTGTGTGTGTGTGTGTCAGCGCGAGTGGCGTCTGGCGGTCGGGCCGCGCCGCGCGGATGCTGCGCCGCTTAATATTGTAAACAAGAGCTTTTTCGATTGGTGGCGGCAACGCGCAAGCGCCAAACGACGTGATCTTGTAACGACGTGCTGTTATTATTTTTTATTAGGTTGGATTAGCTTGGTTGTAGATTATTTGAATATGAAATTAGAATTTACTGTAACGGCCTGTGCAAACTGCGACGTGGTAGAGCGTCAGACTGTTAAGGAAGAGGTGATGGTTCCAATTCCTCAGTGCAAATATTTATATGCATCAATTATTTTTTTTTTTTATACCACGTAGGTGGCAGACAAGCACACGGCCCACCTGATGGGAAGCGGTCACCGTGGCCTATGGACGTGTGCAACACCAAAGGTGTCACACACGCGCTGCCTACCCTGAAGGGATGGGGGGAGTCTAGGAAGGGGTGGGGGGAGCAGGAGTACAGTGAGCTCTGGCTACCCTACTTACTGGCGGGAACACAACACGATGGTTATTATGGCCGCGGTCTTCTGTAGAGCGGAGGTACTTCCCCAGTCGGACATCTCATTTGGGACGAGAGATACCGTCGTGTCCTACCTCCTTTGAGATAATGGTTTGCATATTGCAGATAGTATTATGTATTGAAAAAATAGGATCTAAGAATGTACATTCTAGAGACGATTTTAGAAGTAGGTACATCTATGCTGGCTGTAGACTTATTCATTTGTGTCACGTACGCTGAAACAGAGAACAGTTTATTATATTTTATGCTATCGTAGTATGGTACTTTTAGTATCGTATATATGGTATCGGCAGTTTTACTTTGATTTTAAATTAGAGGTAACAGAAAACGAACAGTCGTAACTTACCTACGCTTAAGATACATTTTATAATACGTTATGTTAATTAAGTTCTTTGGTATTAAGTTAAACTTTCATTAGTAAATCTTTTCTCATCTCTACACATATTTCATGAGTCTCAAGCAACTAAGTATATCTAAATAATCACGGGCTTACGGAATTTCGTTAGTCATCTGTTACTGGTTTTTCAGATGTTAACTGTTTGTAAATCTGTGCTCGGGTCACGCTTGCCGCCAGTACGAGGTTACTTCTACAGCTGCGCGCGGCGGCGGGCGGCGGTGACCGGCGGTGCGGGGGCGGGGGAGGCGCGTGCGCGGGCCGGCCGGGGCGCGGGCGGCAGACGCGCCGCGATGGTGGGCCGCGACAGCCGCTCGAGGAGCGCGGCGCGCCCTGAGGCGCCGCGGCATGAGTAGCGCGCAGCTCCGGCCCGGCCCGCGCGCCCGCCATGGCGCAGGCCGCGCCCGCGCCCCATCGCACCCACTCCTTCGTGAAGAAGACCTTCCACAAGCCCACGTACTGCCACCACTGCTCGGACCTCCTGTGGGGCCTCATCGGGCAGGGCTACGGCTGCGAAGGTACGCGTCGCGCATGCGCCCCGCGCGCGTCGATACCGGGAGCGCGCCCGCCGCCGGCACGACCAGCGCGTTATGCAACCCGGAGCCCGCGGCCGGCGCCGGGCGTGTCCGCCCCGGGCCGGCCGCCCGCCCCGATCGATACGCCCCGGCGCCCGGCGCCCGGCCCTCGGCCCGGCCGCTCCTCGCCCGCCCGTTCACGTGCACGACTCGCGTGCCCGCACCTATCGCCTTGCACTTGAAATTTCAAGGACGCCAATGTAACTGCGACGACTTCGCGGAGCCGCCGCACGCCGCCGGCGTGGGGCTCGACGTGCCCGGGGGGTGAGTCCCGGGGAGGGTCTGGACCAGCGGACAGTCGAAGGTGTCGGTGGCAAAACGAGTGTGAATTTGGGAGCCTATCGATCGATATGTTTTGTAAGAGGTTCTTTCGTAGCGGCGCGGGGCGGGGCGCGGCTGCATCCCCGTTCGTGCACCCTTAGATCTAAGCGCGATGTCATGAACGTGCTGGCTCCTCGGTGGTGAGTGACCATAAACGCAGGGTGTGACTGCACCCGAGACTAGTACATTGTTAATTAGATGAGAAGACATCTTGGTTTTGCGCATTTTGTTTTGGTCCTTTGATGTAACGTTTAAGTACATTTGCAGGGTTAGGTACATCTATGTAACAACATGTAAGAGATTGTTAAACTCTACATTTTCGACACCACGTTTATATTATTCAACGGGTTACTATCAATATTAATTTAAGCTAACTTTGACAGACGTTATGTGAAATCCATAATCTTATAGCGCAGATTACGGTCTTGGGCATTACGATACCAGTTTAAAATAAAACATTTCATTATTTCTCTATCAATTACATACTTAAATGCATTGTATAATATGTATTCATCATGTACCAACCAATATCCGCGTAACTTTTTCCCCGTTACTATCGCGTATCACGTCATTTATTAGGGAAAACATCAAACTATAGCCCGATTACCTACTGGAAACAATTCAATATAAAAATAACTGAAATGAACCATTCGGAACATAGAAGTAGGCAACAATTGTAAATATGAATTTATTAATAAGTCAAGCTGATTTGTAACAGTTTTGCATGTTCCGCGGCTATACCCGTGGTGCGTGGCTTATTGATCTACGGCTGGTCCCTCGGGGATTATGTCGAGAGAACAGGACAGCCACAGCTATAATTTGAACTCATTTACCATAACCGGAGTATATTCTCTATCTCACTTTAACATTTTAGATGATCAACTTTTTTGCGTTCTAACCTCTATGGTTGAATTTCTTTTTATTTTACTACCATTTACCTTTAATTTACATGCCAGCATTGCTCAGCTGAAGATGTTTATATTTAAAAACAAATTATAGTAAACGATTATTTCCCTTTCACTTTTACAAGTCTTTAATTATTGGTATCACGTTTGTGTTTTACTTATTTTAACAATAACTGCTTAGCTTGTGTAGCACGTGTTAATCGAAGAAATGGTAAAAACAATTGAAAATGTCAACGTAAAATAACCCCAGATTAGAATATTCACTAAATAAAAAAAAAACGAAGGCAGTCTCTACTAACTTTGCTAACACTTTCACAATCAGAATTTTACTAAGAATCGCTACTAACTTTACAAACATAGTGTTTTTTCTTAGCCGAGGGAAAAATGGTGAGATAAGTACTTATAGATACTTCATCTTTGGTGAAAACCATAGAACCATCCTCGGAACCATCTAAATGTCCTTAACGTTTCTTCTAAACCTCTTAATTTCTTCAAAAGAATCTATGGTTTTAAACTCCGCTGCAATACAAAAGTTCTTTCTGTCATTCGATTTCTACCATTTGCAAAATTCCCCTCCCCTATTTAAGATTTTCTGCTTGTTACTGCTCAAATATAGATACAGTTCTTAGCTTCTCCTCTGTTTATTAACTGATATTTTTCCTTCGTTTTCTCTACATAACTTTTTGCCATCCTCACAATCAGCGTAAATCCGTCTAACTAAACTTTCACATATCTATAATATTAGTAGGATTCTTTATAAGACCAATGCTTAGTCTAATTTATATTTACGGCTAGATTCATAAATACTTCAGTTTCACGGTACGTATTATAAGTTTCTCTCCCTGAAGTCCTATCCACCAGTGGGTTCCCTGTGCAGGTGCAATGCTTAACTTATATTTCAAAATATATAATCATATATGACCCAAACTAAGAATAACAAATAAAACATACCGTCTAAAGACGAAGACCTGAGGCTTTACCACAATCTCTTATAACAGTATTATTTCCTTAACTTTCATAGAGTGAATCGGGACTCGGTCAAACGTCGTCCGTTATTTGGTATTATAAGTGTTCTGTGTCTTGTAAATCTCCTAACATGAAATAAGCATATCACAAAAGTAAGAGAATGCTAGATCACATAACACTAGTATCCGTCGAAGTCGATCGATGGTCCGATTCACATTATGAAAGTTAAGTAAATATTGAAATAATACTGCTTTAAGAGTTTGTGGTAAGGCCACAGTAATACTCTACCAGCACACGTGTTTCCCTCTTATAATAAAGTTCTTTTTTAGGGGGGCTTGATAAAGCATCTGTCGAGGCCCAAAAGTTAGAGACTACCATTATAGGATCGACTGCATCTGAATGGCAAAAGAGAACTTCACGCTAACTTCTGACAACTAAGTGGAGTACAGTCAACTGACGTATTGAACATTAACAAAAAATCGTATATATTTACATAAATCATTCAGATCCAGAAATCATGGCAATAGACATTTTCAAAGATACAAATATTTGCGCTGAGCGGTATCCAACCCATGACTTTCGACGTAGCCTGCAGTCAAACCCTTCACCATAGAGGCTAGGATGGAAAATAAGGGAAAATCATAGTTATATCAATTTTCGAAGATACAAAATCTGGGTAGTAAAAATAATAAATTATAGCAACTTATTTATGTCCCACTGCTGGGCACGGGTTTCCGCTACTCTAACGAGAGAGCTGAGAGGGTCCAGAACTACAGACGCTGGCCCAATGCGGGTTAGCGGATCGGACATGTCCTTAGAATTTCTTCTAGGACATGTCTGAATCGCTAACCCGCAGCACCACCTCCACCGTCAGCAGATAGTAAATCATGTGATTAGCAAATATAAATTCCACAAAGTGAAATTCACATTGGCACTGTCCGGCCGGATTCGAATTCGATACCGTGTCCTTATCCATTCAGCTACCATCGCATTGCATCGCTACTCAATAGCCTTCTAAATAACCCACTACTTAGTCAAATTGAAGGGCAAAGCTTCGATGCTTGAACTTTTACTTAGCGTATCACCAATCCAGTAAGACCACTAGGCATATCCAGTGCCTGTCTTTCTCATCTTACTAAAGCATATCCAAAGTCTCATCATCTTTTAAACCTTTTCCATATCAGTTGCAGTCGACTTCCATTATAACTACAAACGGCTAAACTTCGATATTTTCCGTGAAGCGAGAAGCAAGTACGGAAAGTTTATGGGTGAATCTTGAAATTTGGCGTACTCAGTTAATTCCCCTGGAACCCGTTACTTTGAAGGATTTTTAACAAATGAAAATAAATGTGTTAAATTCAACACATAGACACATCATTTAACATATTACTCGCCAGGGGAATCAACTAAATACGCCAAATTTCAAATGTATTCTTATGCAGTAATCTTTTCAACCTAACATTGTCCCGTTTGCTACCAATTAGGCTGAGGGTCCGTTTTCTTTTCCTTCTTACTGTTTTATTGACTATAACGAAAGCGTCTACCGTCTGATTCCCCCAGTCCCGAAAAAAAAACCAAACACTACACTACTGAAAAAAATACACCGTTTTTTTATTGCAGTAGGTTAATATAAAGTTATACATTATTACTTTCAATGCGTTATTATTTCATAAAGTATACGCAAAGTCACATAGTTATACAGGATTGTAATAAAAATATCGATAAGTTTGGTTAATTAGGTTTTTGCTTATGAACAGGTAATTAGCGCAAGAAAATAATTACTTGTACCGAGAATGTGTTCAGCCGAAAATGTTAATTAGGTTTTAAATTTAGAACTAAACTAATAAAATAATATTTATAAGTAATGGTTAGTACACACTGAATTTATATTATTAGCTAGGTTTCGTAGCTCTATTGTAGCAAGGTCTGCGTAGCACTTCGTAGACGACACGCGATCTACGTCGTAGTAAGTCTGTAGAAGTTACGAGATCATTATATCAAGGGGTATTATTTATTTAAAACCTTATTTCAAAACGACAACGAATGAATCCTGTTGAATTAGTAGAAACAACCTGCATTGGAATACTCTTTTTTAAACTTGATTTTGATAATAGCCAAAGTAAATAATAGTGATGGGATCGGAAATTATTATAATATTAGTGAATACCTGTTACTTATGATGAACTTACTTTGATGGCGTATCCTTACAAATATATACTAGAACATTGAAATCATAGTCTTCATATTGTTGTTTCTTTACACTGGCATGTTTCCGGCGGAGTAGAATACAAAGGCCAACCCACATCGTTCCGTATCGTGTAAGGTGACTATCTCCATTCGACAGTATATTATTATTCCATGAAAGAAACCGATTGGTGCAATAGGTATACCCATTTTAAAAATGTAAATGACGAAATGTGGGTGTTAATTTTATTACTTCTTCTAGTTCACACCTTCAGAGGAGTTGGTAATTCGAGGATATAAAGGCGTAGTTATAATTTAGTTCAATTCAAATTCAAATGATTTTATATACTTAAACAAATCATTATAACAGTACTATAGAAAAAATGAGACATGAGAAACTCGAAACAAAAGCTCAAAGTAAAATAAAACAAATGCACAGACTGCCGTCAGTGCAATATGCACGACAGCTCAAACAAAAAGCATAGAGCCGCACAAAACAACAATAACATTCATTATTCTGACGCGCACCACTATCTCGACAGTCGGCAGGCGACACACGCGCGACAATACCCCGCGACAAGACAATGCACATCCGTAGTTCTGACACGCCCGCGCAATTGTTCGCGCCAGTAGATAAGGGATGCGACGCGACGTGTGGAAATGGACAACTTATTGTCGCAACGCGCGGATACAGCTTTAACATCTTTTGAATGAGGAATAAAGTGTGACGTCAGAGTAGGGATGGACTTGTATAGCATGATGACCAGTGACAGTTTATACGATATTATGGGTCCAAGGGAAACGTGAATTAAAGAGTTTAGTTGTTCGAAATTTAAATTCAGGAGGTTTCAGATATATTGTCACGTTATTGATAAGAACAATGTATAGTTACACATTTTTAACTCCATAAAATACTCAATTTTAACTTCTTAACTAATCAAATATTTTTTAAAATGAAAAAGCTGGTGTGATAGGTAGCAGTTATCCAAAGAAATAATATATTGGCGGCTAAATTTTCTCACACTCCTACAGCTGTAAGTCCTGTACCCACACCAGGATCAACAATAGTGACTCCCCAAACACACTGAATAGGCGATGAGAGTTGGGAAGCCAAGCCCAAGAAAAGTTAAACTGTCTTAGAACCCGTAAATGAATAAGAAGTATATTAAAGCAGTTTTTTAAAGGAATATTACGAACTAATATTACTAATATTCGAGCCAGCTAAGCTTAATTGATCTCTTCCCTACTTAACAAAACAGGAGAAGAAAAATAAAGCAAAATATTGTTACAATTTTTCCTCCTACACTCCCGGATCTTTTAAGAGAATCTGACAAGGCCGTCAAATGGAAGGCCACGATTGGTAACATTCGCTCATAACACTTCACGTTTAGCTTACAACGTACCCAATAAAAGGGAATCATGGATATTAAAACATTATAGATTTTATTTGTAAATTCATTTGTAACAATACGTATTGTGTGTTTACAAATCAAAAGTTGCTTGTATACCACACCCCGATAATCGTACTTTACTCACCTACTCCGATGTTCAACAAGTACACAGTTTATATTATTTGCTTTCACGATAATCCTATCCTTTTATGGGACCGATGTATATCGAACTAACAACTTAACCGACAACTTTACTACACTTTATCAATTATCACACCTAACCGTTTAACTTTAATTTTTAATTGTCTTAAATACCACTTCACGTGGAAGTAAATCTAAAACCTAAAACACTCTGTATAAAGTTCATATTCATTGAAACGTCAGTTGTAAGTCCGTAGGCGTGGAAACACCAAGTCGATATACTATTTACCTTTGTTTGGATAATGGCTGTCGTGGGCAGCACGTTGTAAGCAGTGACATTTCTATTTTCGTCCTAACATTTACATACAATTATTATTGACTAATAAAAATAGATTTACCTGTTCGTCGAAAGCTTTACACTGACACTAAATCATTTTGTTTTGATTTGATAACCTACACTAATACTAGTGATGTACCGCACCGATATATCTAATACCTAAATATTTCTTCTAATATTCCACACAAATATGAAATAAGAAAAAAAAACTTAGCATAAACACGAAAAGTTAACATCAAAGCAGTGCTGCAAATAAATATAAAGAAAGAAAACCCTCAAAGTACAAAAAAGTAAGGTTTATTTTGAAATTCATAAAAGCATACGACGTTCTAAATATAGAATTCCTTGCTCTTGCAGCAGTTGAGTTAAAAAATTGAAACGGTACAAGCAGCCGGTACCGGGGCCGCGGGGCTACGCCCGGCGTATGTAGGCCAGTGGTGACGTCATACGGTGATGACCCAGTTCTATTGCCATTGAGAGACGCGCGTCAATGGTGCCCCCCTCCCGCACGCCTCGCTTGCACCCAACAGTGCAGCACCCTCGGGCTGTTGAAGGGCGTGCCGAAAATACCCAATATTATTTCCTCTACTGGTTATTTTTGGACTAAAAATAAAATAAATATTTATAACTTGACCGATGATAATTCACCAATTTTTAAAATCTTAAATGTTCTAGTTTATGGTAAACTCCTATATTACTACAGTTTACGGAGATATACAGGAATAATATACAAAGGTGAGCTTAACTCAATATGAGTTTTCTACCAGCAAACCTTTGAGTAATTTTATAGAGGAAAATGGTAACAGAGGGGAGTCCATAAAATTACGTTCTTCTAGCGATAGTTGGGTGACCAACTATCATTCCGCATACACAATTTCATTAAAGTGGGTTACTGAACGAGAACTTTTCATTCAGTCGCTGCACAATATTCCGCATTTAACATTTTATACTCAAAGAGAACGCGGATTTGTGAGAGAGCGAGAGTGCTTTCATGTAAAGTCATGAATTCAGCAAATTCATTTTTGCTTAGTGACGTTATGTTACATTTAGTTCAGCATTCATATGATTTTATTTGTGTTATTTCGACTAGGTTTAATTAGACTTCTTTCCCTGATTTTTTCATTGTATTTTTAAACGGTTTTATTTAACTTGACCTGTTTGTTTGGGTCAAATCTAGTAATTGAAAATTGACCCCATTTCAGTGGTCTGATTGGTCTGATATTTGGCCAAAGTCTTTAGTTCTGATGACTATACAATTTAAAACCGTTTAACTTAAAAAAAAATCAAAATTTATTGTGATTGTACAAACAGATGCAAACAAAAGTCATAGACAATAAAGAACTGATCTTGTTTTGTCTTTATCATACTTATTTTTAAACCGACTTCAAAAAGGAAGAGGTTCTCAATTCAAATTCAAATTCAAATTCTTTATTTTTCAAAATAGTGTAACGTAATTACATCTTTTTGACGTCAAAAACTACTTAATACTAAGTTTACCACCGCTTCCTAGGCGCTAGTGGAGAAGAAACGGCGCAACAAACTCCACTGCTGCATTTTAAGACGTCAGGTTATACATAGATATCTTAAGACTAAATATGGACGAATGTACATTTTGTCTCGTGTCAATATAAATAAAGGTATATAAAAAAAAAAAAAATATATAATAAATTTTAACCGAAGTTAAACAATAAAATAATTGAAAATGTCAAAAATATACTAATGTCAAAAAAATAGCAAAAAAAAGGTCGCGTGCCTACCACAATATCAATATATTGTAGTAGGCAAATGCCACAACTACAGCATTATGTAGTTGTAGCACTTTAGCATTCTAGGAGGGGCCTGCACCATGCTCAAGCCAGACATTTTTGTCTTCAAGGTAATCAGTAGTCCTATAGTATGCTTTTTTGCATAAGGTGGCCTTAACAAATGTTTTAAATTTATTGTCAGGCATACCAAGGACCGATTCAGGCAATTTATTGTAAAAACGTATACCTTCCCCCCTAAAAGCTCCCTGTTCATTCAACTGTAATTTTTTTTAAGTTTCAGTTAGTTTAACTTTCAGTCAGTCAGGACCTTCAGGTGAACCGATTTTGATGATTTTTTTTTTTTTTGATAGCTGGCGCCTCAGACCAATAAAAAAGTATAGACGGAGTATTGCGCATTTTTTTTGAAGCCAACCAACATAAGACGATTCGATAATCTTATGACGGAATTTGACAGATGCTCGGTATGGTAGTCTTTGGGTAGTCGGCCGAAGAGCTATTGTCAGCGTGTGACATGTTTTGACTTATGCGTAAGAAGCTTCACTTATTTCGTCGCTATTGTTCACAATGGCTCCGTCTATACTTTTTTATTGGTCTGAGGCTGGCGCTTCCCGTGTGGTCTCATTTCAATTAGGTCCGTTGAAGTCGAGTTAGAACTTTCGTAGCGCCATGTAGGTACATTCTACACGAAATTCTCGACTTATTAAGATTGGGAGTCAGTATTTCTTACTTATTCTTCATTGTTTCATAGAAGATAGATTCAACTTCTTCGCAAGCATATACATATATGCATATACATATACATATGTATATGCTTGCGAAGAAGTTGAATCAACTTCTTCGCAAGAAGAGTACAATATAATGTAACATTATATATGTTAGAACAATGGACAAAGTAACACTAGTAGTAGAACAAAATTTCTCTATGTGAATGCACAACGACAAAAGATGTGCACAATGGGCATAAAGTTTGCCGTTGTCGTCGCCTCCGTGGAGCACAGCGCGATCTATTATTTATATTGGAGGAAGGAGGGTAACATTGTGTCTGCAAGTTCGCTCTGCTATTATTAGTGCAGTTCTGTTGGGAGCTTTTGTTGTTCCGTAATAAGGTACTTTAAGGTTTTGAGCATCTAGGTTCGTTGGTGTAACATGAGTTATACTTTAATGTTGCTGTGATGTAGGTTTTTGTGCATTTTTTTAAGTTTTAGGTACTTATTTAGAAAAATGTTCAGCAGGTACATTAGTACCCTACCATAGATAAATTTTATATCCTGGGACATAGGTACTTCTCATCGCTATGTAGAGCTAAAAGCAAAGCTTTCTAAAATATGGGTAATCATATTAAAGCACTTGTTTAAATAATGTACATTTTTATCATTATTTTTTTATTATTTATTGAACTTTGCACAAGTACCTAGGTAGGCGGACTTAGTGCCACTGGTATTCTTTACCAGTCAACCAAAGGTGGTGCTGTTAGAAACTCAGTGGGTGCATTATTCTGAGCAACATAATATTTGTCTTATAAAATTTCAAATCTTGTTTCATAACATTCGGTTTCACTAAACAAATGACAGTTTACCGTAGGCATTAATAGATGCTATAAAAAGTGACGTCTACGAACTAATAATGCAATTATCTTCCAAAAATTTGCGCTATTAAAATTTGGCAATGATGCATATGTAGGTCAAACACGGTACTCACAATAGCTCTATTTATATCAAGTAACACTAAAATACACCAGTATTCCTGTACGCACGGACGGAAATAACCTCCTATTTATGCGTATTACACTACAAGTTAACATGGCCGAGACGCCCTACTTGAGTTTAACTATTGCGCGTCAAACAGAACGGGAACGAGCGTAATTAAAAAAGAGTAACAAAGTTCGAATTTTAAAATTTGACGTATAAAGACATTTTGAGGCGTAGGTTTGGGGTTGGGGTTACAAAGGTTTTTTATTGAAATACAAAATTTCTTATCTAGTTTTTTTTTTTGCACTTTTCTTACTTGCATTTTACAGAAGGGTTTAACTTAAAGTAAAAAGACGTGATTAGAAAAATCACACTTAAAAAAAATTATTAGAATCCAATCTACAATAAAATTAATTTATAGCAAACTTAACACAACTCTAAATTAAATAGGTTTTCTCGTTTTCTCGAAGAAGTTTCGAAGTATAAATTCTACATAGCGCTATCTAGGCCCAAAGTAAGCATAGTTTAGCTTGTGTTATGGGTTCTAGAATGCGGATAAAAGTATTAAATACTTTTTAGTAAATACATAGGTACATATTAAACACAGAAACACCCAGACCAATACAAATGCACAAAAATATTTGCTCTGAGCGGGAATCGAACCCACGAACTCTGAAATAGCAGACGTACGCTCTACCGCTACGTCACAGAGGCCGTCATTAAAGGAATACAGTGTCTAATACTCGTACCTACAAATCACATCATAACGAATCTCTGTAAAGACTGTCATGTCTCCAATCCGCGTTGACCCTAAGAATCATGGAACATGTCTGAATACCGTAGAATACGAACAATCTATTTCTAAACTAATATTATCAAGCTGAAGAGTTTGTTTCCTTGTTTGAACGTGGCAATTTCAGGAACTGCTGGCCCAAATTGAAAAATTATTTTTAAGTTGAATAGCTCATTTATCGAGGAAGGCTTTAGGCTACATATCATCACGCTACTGCTCAAGTAGCATGATAGTAATCATATACAGGGTGAAAGATGAGCTCTTTCCTTTAGTTTGCCGTATATTATTACTTCGCAGAATTTGATCCTTAACAGCGACACTATCGTATGATGTAATAATAAAGGGTGTGTTTTTTTTTCAAAATCAACGGGTTCGATTCTCAGCTAGGTTTATTGGTTTTTCAAAAATCTAATGATGAGGTTTTAAGTTTCATCAAAATCGGGCTCGTGACTCCTTTGAGCATTTTTCGCTATTCCTTATAGTTTCGGATTTAGCCATCCAAGCCCTTTTGAAAAATTCACCCTGTATATCAACGAATCGGGCTAATTTCCATATATTATTACAAAATAAGTGCCGAATATCACGGGTGACGCCGCGCGGGACAGCTAGTTCCTTTTATAAAACCGCTTTAAACTATCCATTCCAATATTAATCCTGGGGGCTGGTCCCGAGAGTCGTGTGACGTCATTGTCTGACCTAGTAAATTATCTAGTGCGCTCTCGGGAGCTAAAGTAGAGGAAATTGTATCTATACCACTTAATTATAGATGAACCAAGTCTGGTTTAATAATAGAGCACAAAGGATACTTCATTTGTATAAAGTAAAGGTTGCATACATACTTTGTGGTATAAATGTGAAAATATGTCTGTCTGTTAAGAGTTCATGTATAGACTGTTGAATTGATTTTGTTAAAATTTGTGTGTAGAGATCACATACATATGAACATAACATAAACTCACGCCTATATCCCCGAAGGGGTAGGCAGAGGTGCTAGCACCCACATTTCGCCAGTTTATGTTACGTTATGTTTAGGTCCCGAAAAGTCCCGAAAGGTCCAGAAAAGAGAAACTATTTATTCCGTGGTAGAGATAGTTTGTGTGTAGTGAGAGTTGACACGCATGTCATCTTCTACGAAGTTTAGCCAGCAAAAGTCAAAAGTCAAAATTCATTTATTCTGTATCACGGAGCACATAACCAGTGGAGAGAGTATGGGCATGTTTTTGTTCTAAATCAAAGTCACCAATTTGCGGCGGGGAGAGAATGCGTTTCGCCCTCTGTGATTGGGTGACGAATTGTCAAAAAAATGACAACTCAATAGCTAGGGATTCCAAACAAGTAATTAAAAAAGTATCGATATCGATAAAATTGTTGACTCATTCGTAATCTATAATATTATTTATAAGGATTTGTTTGCGATACAGAATTGTTTAAAACAGGAGAAAAAGCGGCAGCTTAGTGGTTAAGAAGTCCGCCTTACGATCGAGAGGCCCTGGGTTCGAATCCAGGTCATTACACTACCGACGTGAACCCACTCCTAACACAAGCCCTTGAGCTTAGCTGGAGGGTTTAGAGGGAATATTAGTAATAATTTCAGTTGCTAATATTCTTTATAAAATAAAAGAAAAGGTTATTAAATTAGGAAGACTTTATTTACAAAATAATTTTTTCTGGTACTTTTACGTGAAATGGCTTAACATACGACACTGCACTTTGTTGGTAAAAAATTGTCTCTATGTGTAGCTTTAATCCAAATTTCTTTCTTCTCGATGTCATCATTAGGAAATCTGCAAAATTTAATACAAAATACATGTTTTTCCAATATAATGAAACCCCTTTTTTTATCGTGCGGAAATCCCCATGGATACCACCCCCTTCGGCCATCGGGGGTGGTTATGTCGGGATCGAACAGACTAAAACCGCACGCCGTCTCGGGCCTTAGTTACCGGGGTGTAAGGTTACCCAATGGGCATATCCCTCGCACCCAGCTGACCCCGGGGCCATCTACGGTTTTAAGACCCCCCGACGAAGGTGGGGTGTAGGGTGACAGGCGGCCGTCCTGTCACCCAACCGTCGGCGCGCAGACAATCAGCTCACCTCTTGCTCGCTCCCCACTGTGCCATCTGCTAGTCAGAGGGACACGTGGAGAGCCTCGGAGCAGCCCTCTAGAGGGCCACTCCCACCCCGGCCGGATTGGCCGCAGGCAGTAGCGTCTCCTGTGGCGAGTGGGAGGCACTGCTCGCCTCCGTTTCCCAGGTGCAACACGTGGAGGTTCTGGCCCGCACCCAATATAATGAACCCCTAACCTTTAAACTGTCGCGTTCCATGAAATTCAATAGGTAATGATACTCGTAACGGGAAAGATTAGAATTGCTTCGTCATTTAGTGGCAGGACGTCGCCTGGAGGGTGCGGGCCGGACCCTCCACGTGGTGCACCCGGGCAACGGAGGCGAGCAAATCTATTTTTTTTTTAAGTCAGGTAGAGATTTCATTTATTTTGCCACGCATTTTGCCACAAACAAGTATAGTGTACAGCATCTAACTTGGCACGGTTTTGTAGTAGTGGGGCCCACACTACTCCAAAATCAGGCCACGTTAGATGCCGCGCACTATACATTTTTACTGTTATGTACAAGTTTTTTACCAGTATTCCTACACTTTTGCGAGGAAGACCTGCATAAGTAAGTCTTAAAATAAAGCAATAATGATACAAAAAAAAAAATAAGGAAACTATAGGAAGAAGGAAACTATAGGAAGAACATTGAATAAATAAACCTATTTTAAATTCTATCGATATAAAATGTCGCGATGCTGCGAACAGAACTATCGAGAAAAAAAGGGACAACTGCTATATGCAATTCAATGTGCTAGAAAGAGAGCAAATATTTGATTTTATTTTTCGTTGTTGAAATTGTTGTTTTATTAAATGGAGTAAAAAACACTTACCTGTGAAATGTTATCCCATCTTTCATGTAACTTGACGTTGTAGTAAACTTTCCACACCATTTAATTACACAACTAGGCATTGCTTTTATTTTTATTTCCTTTTAAAACGGGAGCGCGTGACGTTCGTACGTCAACCTACAATTTCTGCGACTGATCAAAATTTCCCAGCATACGCTTCATTTAGCGTATGTTTAGCGACTGCGGCAGCCCCGCACGCTCTCTCCACTGGTTATGTGCTCCGTGTTCTGTATAGACCACAGAACATTAAAATTTCTTTGTTCTGTGGTATAGACCATTACACGCGGCACTTACTAAACTTAAAACTAGTAAGCAAATGGTCCACCAAACGCGGCCCAGACCTGTGAAGACTGGCAAGAAACTCAGCGTCATATCCATAATTTAAAATACAGTTAATAATTTGAGTAAACAGTTCATTTTCAAGATCGATTATGGCGCATCTTGGGTCTACCCCCACTTGCATTTTATCTGCCATGTCACGATTATGAACCCTTACAAGTTCTTTATGCATGAATTTTTTATATAGTTACCTACTTATTAACTTCGGTAACTGACATTTTGGGGACATTTTTGGGGTCTCACATGGCAACACTGGTTTTCTAGCAAAGCGGGAATTCACAATAATTAAAAAAAAATATCTAAAAATTGTCTACGCGTAGATTATAAACAAATAATAAACATTTGTTTTGTATATTTCATATTTACTTGCTGTTTATCTATAAGTACTATGAGTTCTAGAATGCGGATAAACACTTCATAAATATTTTATTTACAAAAAAAATTGTAAATATTAATATAAGTACCCAAACCTAAACGAATGCAAATTGAAATGTTCATTCGCACCAAGCATGAATCGAACCCGCTACTTCTCGTGTAGCAGACAAATACCACTGCCATACAACACCGAAAAACAATTATTTCCTCTATTATTTCGTTTCAAAATCCACAATATTAGCATATTTATTCGATCAAATGTTAACCAGTATATTTAGTTAAAATGTGCGATGATAGGGCGGTTCTCATCTCGTCCGGCGTAACCGGGTCGCTTCGGGAACTGTGTCACTGATGACGTCACGGGGCGGGCGGCCCGCACCGCTTCGCTCTCACTACGGACCGGTCCATGCCGCGGCCCACTACTCCTTCAACTCGGACCAAAGCACATGAATTATTTTGTGACTGATTAGTTATGTACACTGACACTATATGGGTCAACGAACCGCTACATAATCGTATCTTTTATTTCTTTTTTTTTTGCTAAACAAAACACAGATACTGTGCCAAATTTTTGAATATGGAATGTGTCAATGTTTGAAAAGTTTACATTCTTGAAAACTTTTTTACATAATTTAACTGAATGGTATAAGTTACAGATTCTATATTAAAAATATAGCATCCAGGTTTATGGTCGCGAAATTCGGAAACTGGAATTTCTGATATAGACCAGTGCCGATAGACTTTGAGACAAAATAAATTTATAGTAGGATGAAACCTGTTGTAAAAGGAAGAGAATATAATAAAAATAATAGGAAAAATAAATTACGGGCGATCTGAGCTCGGGAAGGGGGGAGGGGGGTGAGTTTTAAGGGTAAAAACGGTTTATCTCGATTTCCGGCAAAACTACAAGTCCTATGGAAAAAAGTTAAATGACAAAGTTGTAGGTAATAAAGAGACCTACAACTTTTCATTTACACTTTTTTCACATAACCTCAAAATGTATGTGAAAAATTCAAATAATCAAGTTTTTGGTTTTTTATTTTTATCTTAAGCAAAACAAATTTGTTTTCCACGAAATTTGGCGAAAACTTAGCTTTTTATGTCCCTCAGACACTGTAATTTTTTTGATTTGAAATACTCTTTTTTCAGCTTATTTTGACTAAATATCGAAAAACCACCCTAATTTTCAATCGAAAAATCTCACGTCAAAATATCAGCTTTTTAAAAAAAGTCAAAGAGTTTTTTGTTCTTTGAAATCTCTTCTTTCTGATAATGTAAAAATATATATACATTGCTATGGTAAATGTTCTCAGAAAATGCAAAGAAGAAAAACTCGAATTCGAAATTAACATTTTTGTATTTAGTCATTTCCTCGTTGAGGTGGGATGAAAAGTTACATGTTGCACTATAACTTCATGGTTGCACTCGAGTGCAAAGATTTTTCACCTTGTGCTCTTTTGATTCCCTCGCTAAAGCTCAGGGTTCTATTTTGTGAATCGCTCGCTGCGCTCGTGATTCAAATTATGAACCCTTCGCTTGCTCGGTCATCAAAACTGAGCACGCGAAGGGTTCTAAAAATTGAACCCAGATCTTTAACGAGGGAATCAAAAGTGCGCAAGGTGAAAAATCTTTGCACTCGAGTGTAACTATGAAGCTATAGTGCAACACGTAACTTTTCATCCCACCTCAGCGAGGAAATGACTAAATACAATAATCACAAAATAGAACCCTGAGCTTTAGCGAGGGAATCAAAAGAGCACAAGGTGAAAAATCTTTGCACTCGAGTGCAACCATGAAGTTATAGTGCAACATGTAACTTTTCATCCCACCTCAACGAGGAAATGACTAAATACAAAAATGTTAATTTCGAATTCGAGTTTTTCTTCTTTGCATTTTCTGAGAACATTTACCATAGCAATGTATATATATTTTTACATTATCAGAAAGAAGAGATTTCAGAGAACAAAAAACTCTTTGACTTTTTTTAAAAAGCTGATATTTTGACGTGAGATTTTTCGATTGAAAATTGGGGTGGTTTTTCGATATTTAGTCAAAATAAGCTGAAAAAAAGAGTATTTCAAATCAAAAAAATTACAGTGTCTTTGGGACACAAAAAGCTAAGTTTTCACCAAATTTCGTGGAAAACAAATTTGTTTTGCTTAAGATAAAAATAAAAAACCAAAAACTTGATTATTTGAATTTTTCACATACTTTTTGAGGTTATGTGAAAAAAGTGTAAATAGAAAAGTTGTAGGTCTCTTTATTACCTACAACTTTGTCATTTAACTTTTTTCCATAGGACTTGTAGTTTTGCCGGAAATCGAGATAAACCGTTTTTACCCTTAAAACTCACCCCCCTCCCCCCTTCCCGAGCTCAGATCGCCCGTAATTTATTTTTCCTATCATTTTTATTATATTCTCTTCCTTTTACAACAGGTTTCATCCTACTATAAATTTCTTTTACTTTTTACCATTTTCATAGCTATCTGCACTGGTCTAATAGGTCGTTTCATTTTTATCCGAGAGTGTTATAATAATTATTATACTATCCATTCGCTTGAATACCCGAGATGGCGTACGGTTTCAGTCGGTTCAAGTCCGACATAAGCGCCACCCTTTTTTATAGTGCGGAAATCACCACGAATACCAACCCTGTCGGCCATCGGGGGTGGTTATGTCCGAATCAAACCGATTAAAACTGCATCTGACCGTCAACCGACATAACCCGAATCCGAGCGAACTTCCGCACGAAAAAAAAGTAAAGTTGCTTGCCCATTCATTGAAAAATCACAAAAACCCTTTCCTCCTTTTTTTCTCAAATTCTTACAATTATAGGTACGTACCAATATTCTTAGTCGATTTTACTAAACTCCAACGAAGTTTCAAAATACTGACTAAACTACTTACTACAAAAATGAACACGGTGTTGAAATTCATTTGCAATATATCGATAGCTACTCCGGTATAGTCAACACTTAAACTACAGTTTACAGTTTCTCCAATAAAAAGCATATGAATATAAATTACGCCGTACTGACAACCGGCCGGATCATAATTTAATAGAAGTAGGCCCTTGTTTTGAACCTTGAGTTATATACAACTGGGTATTGACGTCACGAGCAATCCGTCGGGGACGGTGAATCTTTGTAACAACCGATAGATTGCCTCCTTGCTATGAATGTTGCAATCGAGTGCCCCTACTTTTTAAAACTAGTGTTGTGTTTACTATATTTCTATCTTTTTATAAATAATTCTACTGTACGTGTGTATGTTACTGAACTCCTCCTTACTGAACCGATTTGAATGTTTTTTTTAATGCATTGGGTTATCATGCAGGCTGTCGGTCCACTAGTAGGTAGGTACTATTATAAAATTGTATAGTAGCTGTGGCTGTACATTGGAGATATTAAAAAAAAATGATACAAAATAAATGAATTCTGACATTGACTTCGATGCAAACTTTGTGCAGTCAGAGATTTTGATATGACACATCGTGCGTTGGAAAGTAGAGCGAGAATTCGACTAACTTACTTTTGTAGAGCATTCTCTTTACCATAAATAGATATCTTTATAGAGAAGTTAAAACCGTCTGTATTTATAAAACTTCGGTTTTAATTACTCCAAAAAGATATCAAACTGTATAAATGCGCTGCGCGATAGGGAGAGTAGGATCTCTAATACGATTTTAGTAAACTAGCGATTTCAGGTTTAAAAGATTTTCTTATCCAACATTTAAATTCACGTAATTGCTGTAAAAACACTCAAATAGCTCAGTCGTGCTTAAAGAACAACTCTTACTAGAATACGATAGGTATTTTATTTATATTGATGCCGAATTTTAATCAGAAATGCAAGAAAGTATCTACTACAATGTATGAAAATAGATGATTAGTTAAAGAGAAAACACAGCCATTCAATTGCGAGAATTTTGTTTAAGTACCTACCCACTTTCACTTTATTATTTAATTATGTACTGACGAATTGTGTAGCAACCTTAGTGGTTTTTATGTGCTATATTCAATTTTATATTATAATAAAAAAAACCTACTTAACGAACTTCCACATTTTACTTAAATTATATTTACTTACCCATAATATAAGTTGGATATGAAAGTATGGATCTAAGGACTTAGGTTTTGACAACCTCTGTGGCGTAGCAGTAGTGCATGCGACTGCAACGACAACAGGGGGCGCGGGTTCGATTCCCGCTCAGTGCAAATATTTATATGCATGAATATGTCTATTTGCATGGTATTTCTATGTATAATAAGTATGTATCTATTTACAAAAAAAAAGTATATAAGTATGTTTATCAGCATTCTAGAACCCATAACACAAGCTAGTTAAACTAAGCTTACTTTGGGTAGAATGTCGTAGAATATTTTTTTATTTATATTATTTATTTATTAAGGATGTTTGGTATAGATAGATTTGTAGTCTGGGATAGCAAATCGAAACTCCATTTTGCAGCGAGTTACTTCGTTACTTTGCGGTTACTTTTTATCCCGGCCCTGTCATCGCAGGAGTGAGATCAATATTTCCCGTGGGTAGAGTCGCAGGCAACGTCTAGTCAATAATAAAAGTGGAAATACACCCAATCAACACAAAATCCCGATTCTATCCGGAATAGACAGCGTTACGATACGACAGTAAACATAGTTATAAATAACCGTCAGTTAACCGTTGCTGACGTACCTACACACTGCTACACACTTATATGTGCCGCGTAAAATAACCGTTTCCTAAGAGATCGGACAACACTGCCGGAATAGTTCTCTTAACGCGGTTTACTGCTAACTACGAAAGTGTTTGTTGTTATGCCACTTTTTAAATAGACGTACAACCTTTATCTATTATATCTCTATGGGTACGGCTCTATCTAACGGTGGTTCCGTTGTCAGAAAAACTTTCCCCTGGATGGAATGATGGAATACCTTGCTTGAGGTCAGATTCAGTAAAATTAAGTTTATAAAACATCTGGTGTCAAAGCTTACAAGAACGTATATATATAAATGTAGAAAAATCAAACTTTGAGTGATTTTAAAGGTTCCAAAACCTCACAAACACTTTATGAATTTTATTTTGCTAAATACTATATAAACTGGGACTCTAACTCGCAGTTAAATGTTATGACAATGGGCTCACCACATCTGCCAAAAGATCGATGGCAACAAACGAATCCTAGAGTGAAGACTGTGAATCAGTAAACAGATGGTAGAATACCAGAAGATCTAGATCTGATGCCCCGAAAGAGATACCTTAACTCTACCTAGAAAAGGCCAGATCATAAAGTAGCTGTAAGGTTCATAGAGAATTTAAGGTGAGGATTCATGCATATCGCTATTCCTGCAAGAGTTACGATAATTAGAGGGTTAGTTAAGAGCGTAGAGAGTTCGTAGCTAAGCTCTACATAATAGCAAATGTCGAGTACATTCGGCGTTATTTTACATCAAAATATTTTCGTTGGGATTTATAATTTCTTATACTAGTTGTAGTTGCAGTTGTAGTCATCAGTGTGTGATATTGGGTACGCAACGCGCTAGTAGAATTTGTGATAACTTTAGTTAAATTCGAATACTCAAGTGCTTATAGGTAACACATAATCACTTACAAACAGATGTACCCTGCTACTTTAACAACTAAAAAGCTCGATATCCTGGTTTTTTAAACTGCAAAAAAATATTTTCTTGTCAAAGTGACAGTTTGATATTTTTGGAGGGAAAATGTAGTGTTAGATTTTATTTCTCGCGTTACCTTGCTGGCAATCAGTTGTATATAATAGAACAAAGTTTCTGTTTACGGGCGTCACAGCGCAGGTGTCGTGTAGTTCCGCTTCACGAGCTGTTTGATCTGCGCCCACGCTCCTTATAAACTATTTACAGTACCCTTACTTTATGGTCATCTATAATTGTCTATTGTTTGTCTATTCATTGATTAAAGAGAATGGCTAACGCATATTGTTGAGCCTAATATATACATTGTCATTGTCATGTTTTCATTAGTTAATTTTTTTACAATTACATTCAAAACCTGCACCGTTCGTTTTCCTACTCCTTGCCATTTTTTAGTTAATTTTACCTTTTATGGGAGCGGCTGACAATCAATTAGCTTCCGTAAGCCAAGATAAACCAATTCATAAGACCTCCAAACTCCGAAAAACAAGTTTTCGGAATAAAATAATTAGGATAATTTGACACTCGGATGATAACGCCTAGCGGTAGCCCACTGCAGGCTCTAACAACATCATGATCTTGCGGATAATTGATGTGTTTTGAAACTAAAAGCTTCGTACTCGTTTCCAGGTTTCAAGCCATCTCTGCCAAAATTTTAGCAAAATTGATTCAGTGGTTTACGTCGTAATAATAGACAAAGTTATTGTCACATCTCATTAGGTTTTATTTTATGTTTATTACTTTATATGCTACGGACCCGTGATATTGCCGAGTACATTAATTATTCTCTGCGACTTCAACCGCGTTTAATTCTGTTCCCGTGCCTCCTTTCCATTAAAACCTATTCCTGGGATAAAAAGCCTAATGTGTTAATTCAGACTTATTTCAGCCAAATTCGTTCAGCTTTTAGAGCGTCGCCGTCGTTTAGTTTGAAGTAAGAATAGGTTTTCTGGTTTCCTCATTACAACGAACTATTAACCTGATAATAAATTCAAAAGACGATTTACAAATTATTTTTAGCCATGCGTTGTTGTATAAAATTAAAAAATATGCGCAGTGATATTGAAAAATACAACTCATTGTAATTTCTAATAATTTTAACAATCTTAAAAAGGACGCTCGCATGTCTCAGAAGAATTTTTTGACAGAAATATATTATTCATAATTCGAATTACTAATCTTCATCTAACAAACAAGACGCAAAGGTATCAAAATCATACAGCCAAAGCTCCCCACGGGCTACAGCTAAGATACCCGCGGCTAAGTCAAATTCGAACGGCAAGGTGGCGCGCGATTGGCCTGCGCGAGTGACGTCAATGCCGACCTCCCGCCGCGACCCCGCGCGCCCCGCACCTCCCCGCCGAAGACCGCGCCACGAGCTTCTGAAAAATAATCTCGATTTTCGGACGAGGCTATTTTTTTTTCTTTTCTTCGGCACGTACACACAGATTTTCATTGTTTCATGTGTTGATATGTAGGTGAAGGTGTTAGCCCATTATTTTTTGCGTTGATTTGAAATGTGGCAAGCACGTGGTACTCGCCCGTACATCTAATCTGTACGTATACTATTGTGAGTTACGCACGATCACGTAAGCAACAGTGTTTAGTTTACAGAATAATCGGTGTAAATTTTAGGGGAAAATAATCACACGAACTCGTACTCGTGTTAAGCTGTCTTCCTCAGTCCTATAACGCATAGCAACTGACTTTCAAGTCAATTAAGTTTCTTTTTAAAAAGGTAGATTCTATGGGAACTTTTTGAAATAACATAACATAACATAAACTCACGCCTATATCCCCGAAGGGGTAGGCAAAGGTGCTAGCACCCACATTTCGCCAGTTTATGTTTAGGTCCCAATGTAATAGGTGGCGAGTCTATTGCCATTAACCGAGCACTTATAAACCTGCGATATTTTTGAAATAACCACGTAGGTATTATGACGTCATATTAATATTGTCCAATAATTTACTATAACATTTGGGTGGATTGGGTAGAAGAATAAAAATTAACAAAAACGATTTAAGACTCGAATAACCTCAGTGTTTTAACTAACATAGGAAATACCGAATATATAAAGAAATCCAACAAAATTTTTGGATATAGGTATCCGACCCTCGTTCACCTCACAGTCAAACCTGTGGGAAGTCAGTGGCGGCCAAGATGCAGAAAGCCGACGGTTCGAGCGAGAATCAAACCCGCGCCCCTTGACGTAGCAGTCAAATGCACTAACTTCACAGCACAGAGGCCTTTGATAAGACACCTAACTGATAGTATGCCGTATATTGGAGATTTACTGTTATTTTTTCCGACTAACTTTTTTTTTCAAGCGTCCACTAGCTTAGGCAATAAGTCAATACGTTCAATCAAAGAGTTCCAATCGAAAGAGGCCTAGCACTAGACGGCTAGTTCACGTGCGGTTACAATCGCAACAGGTGGCCGGAATTTTTACGATACATAATTAACTAACTGCCGTGGTAGAGGCACGGCCTTTGCCTGCACTAGTCAATCATTTGTTCCTGATTGTGAAGCCGTTATAGACCGCGCGTAGTGTTTGCTTGCAGGGAAATTATATCTGTGGTGGTTCTGCTTTGTATCTCAATTATTTCTTTATTTTTGTCATAATTAAAAAGCTTGCTGAGATAATAATACACACAGATTAAGATTATTTAAATTTCGAACAAAATATTGCAAAATTAAATTTGAGCCCACGAAGAGCACCTGTCAAAAATATCAATAGGTTCTCTTCGTGGACTAGGCTAGGTGCTTTTCGGGCAAGTGCTATTCGGAGGGGTGCTTAGAAACATAATTTGAAAGTGCGCACACTTAGAACAAAACAAAGCTGTCTATAGACTAAAAAAACTTAACTTTGAATACATACTTCTGCTCACGACGATTAAAGAAACCATAGCAGCTATACTTAATTATATAAAATACAATAGATTGAACAAAATAAAGCCATAATATTTTTAATTCAACTTTTAACAACGTTCCATAACTGTAACACGTGTCCATCAACACAATGCGCCAAGTCGTAAACCCACCTATAAATAGGCACGTGGTGCACCGAATAAGGCGTCAGAATTGCGCGCGCGCCGGTTGCGTGTACGCATGTTTACAAGCGCCTCTATATTTAAACGCGGCTATTCGCGTGTCTCTGAGTCATGCGACTAATTAGCCGACAAGAGGTTACGGACATTGGCAGTTAGCGCACGGATGTCGGGACTTTTTAAACGATCGAAATATTATTTAGATTATTAGCGGTGCGTAATCTATTTGGAATTGGTTTTCTGAGAAAATGAACAGGAAAACTTAGGAGATATGAATATTTCAATGTTAGACGGTGAGAAACGGTTTGCGAGTTGAATATTTCGCTGAGTACATACACTACTGGGACTAATGCTTGGGGGATGATGGTGATGATGGCAGTAGCAGGAGTAATGTGTTTACGGGGCTCTACCAAGATTTTCGGGGCACGAGACAAGGTCACCTGGAAGCCAATACTGCTGCTGATTAACGGCTCTGGCGCAGGCAAGCAGCTAGAGAGGGAGGGAGAGGTTGGACGGCAGACTATTATATTTATTATATCTATAATATTTATTACGTATATTATATCAATTACATCTATTACATCTATTACATCTATTACATCTATTACATCTATTATGTACATTATATCTATTACATCTATTATATCTATTATATTTATTATATCTATTATATCTATTATATTTATTACATTTATTAAATTTATTACATCTATTAAATTTATTAAATTTATTACATTTATTACATCTATTACATTTATTACATTTATTACATTTATTACATTAATACATTTATTACATTTATTACATTTATTACATTTATTACATTTATTACATTTATTACATTTATTACATTTATTACATTTATTACATTTATTACATTTATTACATTTATTACATTTATTATATTTATTACATTTATTGAATTAATTGCAATTATTACATCTATTACATCTATTACATTTATTACATTTATTACATTTATTACATTTATTACATTTATTATATTTATTACATTTATTACATTTATTACATTTATTACATTTATTACGTTTATTACGTTTATTACGTTTATTACATTTATTACATTTATTACATTTATTACATTTATTACATTTATTACATTTATTACATTTATTACATTTATTACATTTATTACATTTATTACATTTATTACATTTATTACATCTATTACATTCCCTCCCCTCCTCTCCCTCCCTCTCCCTCTCCCCTTCCCTTCAGGGTAGGCAGCGCGTGTGTGACACCCTTAGTTTTGCATTCGTCCATAGGCCCCGGTGACCTCTTCCCAACAGGTGGGCTGTGTGCTTGTCTGCTACCTACGTAGTATAAAAGAAATACGTCCATAAGCCACGGTGACCGCTTTCCATCAGGTGGGCCGTGTGCTTGTCTGCCTACGTAGTATAAAAAAACTATAAGGAATAGCGAAAAATGCTTAAAGGAGTCACGAGCCCGATTTTGATTAAACTTAAAACCGTATTTTTCGTTTCAAAATCAACGGGTTAGATTCCTAGCTAGGATTATTGGTTTTTCAAAATCTAATGATGAGGCTTTAAGTTTCGTCAAAATCTGGCTCGTAACTCCTTTGAGGATTTTTCGCTATTCTTTAATAGTTTCGGATTTGGCCATCCTTCCCCTTTTCAAGAATTCACCCTGTATATATGCTCCTTGATCCTCCACCTCTAAGTAATTCCTATACCTCATACATAACTTGGGGTTAAGGTCCTAAATATTAATAAGCTACGAAGTCGTAGGAATGATTTTATGCATAAACATTGAACTTCGCGGCTCGGGATTATAGAGATAATAATATATGGGCTATTGCCCTCAGTCTATTTTAGTGTCGATGGAGTGTTTACTTTGGCACTACGACTAACGATCAGTGCCCACGAACATACTCAAAAAAGCTTTGCAATTCATTAATTCATATTTGGAAGGCTTGATATTAAAGTTGAACGCGATGGAAAGGGTTGCTAGTGTAAATTTTAAATCTACTGAAGGAATAGACTATTAACTTTGATAATTGTTTACTGTGTACACAATAAATATAATTCATTCTAGTATTTGACGACCGCCATGGCGTGGTGTGGTGGTAGAGCGCTACGATTGCTACGCCGGCGATCGTGGGTTCAAATATTTGTGCACGAATATGTCTATTTAGCATTGGTTTGAGTTTGTACGTGCCTCCGAAAGCACGTTAAGCCATCGGTTCCGGCTGCTATTCGAATATCTATGGCATCCATTACGGGTAGTTGGAGCTCTAAGAAGTCCCACAACTGGTCTAACTACAGAACTTCGATATCGCCAAAAAGTTGTGGAGGTCAGATGGCAGTCGCTTTACGCAAAATATTGAAGTAAGTCGCTTCGTAGTTAGACTGAAAAACCGACCGTAACTGAATTGAGAAAAGTCTTTGAGGATAAGGATGAGACTGTTAAAATAGATTTTATGTATGACTAATCTAAAAGTCATGAATATTTCGACAAATTACAAACACAACAGAAATGATACAATCATCCCCGCCTCACTAAGAACCTTGATACAATTAAATTTTGTTGTGAACTGTTTTTCTAGTATACATTGAGTCATTGTTTACATCTATGAATTTTTCCCCTTGGCAACACGCCGCTTAAGGTCTTTTTTAAGCCTCCCATATTTTATACAACGTAAGTGGCAGACAGGCAAACGGCTTACCTGATGGGAAGCGGCTATGGACGTGTGCAACACCTGCCGACCTTTGAGGGGAAGAAAAATGGTGGGGAGGGAGTATTATGCTCTATAATGGTAACAGGAATTAACGAATCATGGTATGTAATGAAGTATACTAGCTATTCGCGGCTCCATGACCCATGGGAGCCTATTCCTGGGAAAAAAGATGCCTATGTATTATTCCATACTATAATCTATCTCTGTACCAAATTTCAGCAAAATCCATCCAGCTGTCTTTGCGTAAAAGAGCAACAAGCAAACATTCATACAAACTTTTGCGTTTATAATAAATTATTAGTAGGATCATGGAACGCGAAAGTTCAAAAGTATCAGTTTGACTAGCTTAACTATAACAAAAACTCCTTAGTTTTTCGTTAAGAAGTTTTCACATGGCAACTCATATTAGTAAGTGGTATTAAAAATATTAGATTAGATGTATATTGGTGAATGCGATTGGCGTTTTTAACCATTTATTTTATTGGCCGCGGTGCCACGCGGGCTGAGCAGCGATCTCTCGCGGCCCCTCCCCGTGGCTATTTCAGCTCTCAGTGACGTATATTACCTACTGTTTATATTCTGTGGTAACGCTATCTGAAACTTCATCCATAGAAATATTGAAACTAGGTGATTGAATATTGAACTATTCGAGGCTCTACTTGGAGCCCGGGGTTCGCTTACTCCGTCTCCTATATGTGGCGTATGCGACTTTTATGAGAGCGACTTCTGTCTAAATTCCCGACCCTTCTTTTGTGCGGAAATTTTCACGGATACAACCCCCGTCACCAATGGGGATGGTTATGCTGGAATTGAACTGACGTAAGCCGCACGCCGTCTCGGGTCTTATAAAGTGATCCAAAAGGCATTTCTCTCGCACCTCGGCTGCACCGGGCCATCTCCGGCTTTGAGATGACGGTGTGTCCGTCCTGAATTCCCGACCCGAGCTTGGTGGGAAAAATAACACCAGAACCTCACCCACCGAACAGTAGGTGTTAGGTGTACCTCTCTTTTATTTCAAACGGTTGCGGTGGTCCATTCGATAAACATTACTTTTTGACGTTTTGTAAGGACCGTTTTAATGATAACTTTACTTCGAGTTAGTTTTTTTAACTTTCTTTTTTCGCTCTGACTTTGACTTGACATAGTCTAATGAAGTTGTAAAATAATTAAAATTCAATAACTAAAGTGTGTCTGTCTACGAATTGCTACGGCGTAGCCGCGTAACTGTAGCGGTCACACACGTAGCTTTTTCTTGGTAACCCTAAGTGAAGGGCTTCTTAAATTACAAAGCAGTGTGCGCTACAGAAAGAATAGTTATAATTTACCTCAAAGAATATAATTTTACTATAACGATCGAGTAAATTATATTTTGAAATATTTTGCGAATGCTTGAATCGATTTAGATGTGGTTTTCAGAAAAGTATTTTATTAGGTTAGTTAAGTAAGTATTTTGGAGAATATTATAGTAGGTATACTTAACCGACTTAAAAAAGGTTAATAAGTTGAATTATTGTACTCAAATAATTAAGAATAGTACAGATTTTCACTTTAACTTCGACAGTATTGTTTAATCATGTATGCTGCTTGGTTGACGTGTTAGTTAGTGGTGATATACTTAATGAATTAAAGATTTGTATGCTCTATGGATGGAATACGGAAGGTCCAAACTATTAAAGCTATGTAATCCCTGATTGTGCAAATAAATGATTATTATGATGTTAAATATCATGTAGCTACGATTTGCAATAAATGGCAGGTCTGAAGCACTTGTAAAATATTTGCAAATAACACATTCATTATGTATTATTAACAATTACTTTACAATTTTACATTCAATAAGCTCAGTTAAGCAATTATTTTTGATATGGAAAGCCCTATTGTAACGTTGTTTACTACTTTTTGTTATTATTTGTATAATGTATCAATACAAACAATTGACAAACAAGCTTTTATAAATAGAATAAGTTTTAAATATCATTCTACTGTACGAAACACGTTCTATGAAACATGGGTTTGTACAAGAGGAAATGGTTTTATTATGAAATTAGCTGTTGCCCACGGTAAAACCTGCGCAGAATGTCATCCCGTGACCACTTACTGTGGGGACCTATTCTAGGGAAAAAAGTAGCATAAGTATATGTATATAATCTATCCACGTACCAAATTTTAGCCAAATTTGTTCAGCTGTTAGTGACGTAATTGATGACAAAATCCAAACATCTTTGCAAACTTTCATTTATAATATTAGTAGGTAGTAGGATATGATAATAGGAAGGATTATTAGGTTTCAAAATCTATATACTATCATTTAATATTATATTATCACAATTATTATATTATAAAAATGAGCTTTTGTATTTATGTAACATGTATTCCGCATAGAAGAGCATTTATCATTTATGCGTAGCCATGTAACGCGTACCTGTTTATGCGTTCCCAAACAACACATTGATACCAAAATCAAATGCATCTCAAATCTAGTTCCTACTACGAGTAATAGGTAATTGGTTACTTGCTTAATATTTATAAAATAAATTATTTAAATAAGTTTCTTAAATAGAGAATAGAATTTTAACGTTTTTGTTTAATTTTAATCATCCACCTAACCAATAATAGTTAATTATTTGACAATAATAAAATATGACGTCATACTTCTCTATACAAGTTCCTATAGTATCATCTATGGGATCTTGTTTACTATACCATTTTGACGTTTAATAAAAGAAACTGGATTTTTTGACTCCACAGTCAAGTACGTAATTATTCATCAGTCTGAAACTACATGCTAAAGTAACCTTAACGTTCAAATTTAATACAACATTTGCAGGTTATTTGTAACAGACTATACATAGTAGGTATGAGTTGTAACATCGTGTCTCTCGAGATGGCGGGATGCGAGCATGCGCGTCCGTATCGATCCGCGCGAGATGACTACGAGAGCGCCGTCGTGCATGCTCCCAACACTACGATTGTCTATGCCCGGCGCCACTTTCAACGTTCACATTTTATGCTCTTTTTACAAATATTTGATGTTCCTTTTTTTAGATTAATACTATTATGTTTTTGGGTAATATTGGCAGGAAAATATATTTTACTTTTGTCACTACGAACTTCGGTTCCACAGTTTATAAACATTGTAAAATTTTTCCTCCATCAAATATGTGATCCCGATGTTAAAAAATCTTGAAGTATCCTAATCACAAATATGTTGCCCTAGCTATTACAGTACAGAGGCAATAGTCGATTTAAAAAACAAGTGAAAGAAAATATACGCCTTATAAATGTTTTAAAAATGATTCAATCTTTGAAATAAAAACGTAGAGTTATATCACGCTTTCTTTTTGCTAAATTCATATCATAAAGTACTTCGAGTAATAAATAAATAACGTTATATTACTATTATGTAGTGCCAGAGGTATCACCCTCATACGCTATAAATAATTTTATCTAGGACTAAACAGGTCCGGCACCTCATTTCTTTGCCATACCATAAGGACTTGGTATTTTATATATATTATAATCTATACCTACTTACTCTTATAATTAAGCGTATGTATGAAAATATGTAATTCCTTCGCAAAATAATCTTAACCCTTTCAACAGCCTATGTGCCGTAAGTATGTACTTAGCGTGTCTGAATCCCATGCGGGTAGCATGACCGAGCTAGCTCGGGGGTGCATCGCGTGAGGGTTAATGAAATGCGTGCGCGCCCCACTCGTGTAAATCCACTACTCATTATTATACTACATTTTAGATTAAACATTTTATAGCGCATATATATTTTTATGGTATTCAATAAATATGATTAAAAAAATAATAGTTTATGGTCTATAACTTTATGGTACCGATGCTTGTTTCTTTTTTTTTGTTGAAAAGAATTAGGTTTGCTCACGCATGTGGTGTAGGTTAGTCCGGTTTTAGAGACCGTTCATCAATCAATTTGGTTTGCTATACTGGGCGCACAGATGAAACTAGACTCGAGATTGAAACTTCCAGGGTTCGAACTTGCAACCTCTACACTAGTATAGTAAACCATAATATATCATCATCTTTACTATATTCATTACAAAGTTACCGACCTTAGCACTAAAATTTTACATGATTTTTGAAAATTTGTCCTCCGAAGATTACAAAAACAATTACACATCAATTTATATTTTATTGATTTATTTCAATATATTTCCTAACGTCCAGCGAATTGTAAGGGCGACTATATCTTTGGACATTGTAATAATCGGCGGACTTAGATTTATATCGTAAACTAAAATACATAACAACAAAACGCACATGCTAATCGTGAGCGTTTTGTTATGTACGATCATACATGCATACTCTCCAACACCGTAGGTGTACTCCGTCGCCCACAGACCAAGAGAATGTCACCAACAACGTCAGGGATACCTCTACGTGGTTGCTACGTGGGAGTCGCGTAGACGGCTACGAGCTACGAAGTTGTAAAAATGATTACGACTTGTAGTACAATTACTATGTAGGCATTTCATTGTATACGATAATTATTTTTGCGTATGTGACCCCACCAAGACCTTTGGGTTCAAGCCAGCCTCATTTGCTGGCCGGTGCACTTTTGCACTTTCAGATTTACGGATGAGATTTTCACACAGGCTTCCCTCTCAAGCCTTCCCTTTCAGCCTTCCCTCCTTGCGTTAGTCCCGGTTACATCCAAGGTTGTCGCTCAAACTCAACTACGAAACTTCCAAACTTCTATTCTTTCCGTGATTGCCATCTGAAAACGACCCCCACAACTCACTTGCGATATCGAAGTTTCGAAATTCCGTAGACCAGTTGCTGGATTTTTCAGGATCCAACTATCCGCTATACCACAATATGTTTTCTTTCTTTTAGGTAGGCTTACAGACTAATAACAAAAATTATATATTAGAGTATGATTAACATAAAATTACAAACTTACACAAATAGTGCACAGACAGTACACCCAAATGTTTATAAGACAATTCAGTACCAAGAGTTCAACATGCTCTCTGAAACACGAATGGGTCTATTCAGAATGGTTACCCATCTTAGGACTGACCTGGCTTAGTATTGTGATATAGTCAGTCTGCGTTTTGGTCACTCATCCATCGAGAAGTGTTACCTACTTTATATAATAGACGTCTTATTAATATACAGTGACTACCCAACATTTGATGTGCGTTCGTCTAAGATCGGTTTTCCTTGGTGTAGTAGGAGAAGTCAGTCAGACCTTAGAATCTTTTTAAAGGAATTTTTGTTACTACAATAACAAGTATACCTCCTAAGTTTTTCTTAGCCATACTCTCCCTCTTTTCGACGTGCCAAATCAAAAGCTGGGAAAATCTCATCTTCTCACAAATGTCAAAAAAGTATTTAACGAAGTTTCACCGTCTAATATTATGACGTGATTGCATCGTGACTGAAAGTTGCAAAAAGGGGAAATAAGGTATACTGCTAGACTAGACTTTGTAATCTATAGGTGAGGCAAATGAAACGTAATTCGTATTCTCTTTAGGTATGCGTAGTTTGACATGTCTGAAGTCGAGATGAGATTGAACTGAATTTTGAATTTCATTACGAGAATGGATGGTATGTATAACAGTGTAAATATGTCATCTAATTGTGTGATTGTAATTCCAGTGTGCAACTTCATCGTTCACGAACGATGCGTGGGGCAGGTGGTGACGCCGTGCTGCGGGGTGGCGCCGAGCCTTATCAAGGTAATGTCAACTTAAACACTTCTATATATACGTGGAGTACCTGTTAGCACAGTGGCAGCATGTTCGGTTGCTGCGTTAGAGCTCGCGAGTTCGATTCCCGCTTGGTGCAAATATTTATAAACATGAAACATTGAATAAATCAATGTATTTACTGGCGGTTAGAAATGAATAACCGTGTAGTTTCCAAAAGCGCCACCTTTTGCCTTGTGAATCCGGTAGTATCATGTTAATGTAAAGCAAAAATATAGGTATGACGCCCCGGTCTGCTAGAAGAAATTTCCTTAAGAAATAAACCACCACCATTGTATATTCCTTCCATCATTCATTTTCTGTACTAATATTATTGTGTATGCATAAATATTATTAATAAATTGTTTGGCGCAGAACCCGGTGGCCCATTGCTGGTCGGAGCCGACACACCACAAGCGCAAATTCTGCACGGTGTGTCGCAAACGGCTCGATGAATTACCAGCTTTGCACTGTATGAGTAAGTACTCCTTTTTATTAATCTAATATCCTACTTCCTACAAATATTATAAATGTGAAAGTTTGTGAAGATGTTGGGTGATTGTTCATCAATCATGCTCAAATGGCTGAACGGATCTGGCTGAAATTTGGTACAATGATAGATTATATAGTCATCACTTACCAACAGCTGCTAAAGCCTGCTAAAGGCAAACCACTGTCATTCCACTGACACTCTAAAAATGCCATTTAATTGTAGACCTTACCGTTAAACAGTTAAGTCTAAAATCAAATGAAAAGAATTCAATAAACTTCTTCTTTCGCTCTACAAAATATCATTTAATTTTAGACTTTAACCCTGATAACAATAAAGACTACAATAATTAAATGGCATTTTTAGAGTGTCAGTGGCATGACACTGGTTTGCCTTTAGCAGACTCGAGGCCCTGGTAAGATTGTGGTCAAACGCGAGCCCATTACCAATAAAAAAAAGTCTAGAATTACACAGTATTATTCCTTCCATATAATTGTCCCATGGGTTGCGGGAACATGATCAGATCATTACTTTATATTTTTGTAATATTTTTTACCTTTAAACTGTCGTGTAAATGATACTAAACACTACCTAAGGAAAGATTTACTTTATAAAAGGTTATAATAATATGGGGTTGGGGAACCACGTTACCTATACTTACATGTAACTTATATTTAATCAACATCTATAAGTGATACTAACGTATTGTATTATTCCCTAATATATTCAAGCGAGCAGATTTTGAAGAGAAAATAATAAGTATAACTTTTTTTTAAAGTATGGCTAGTGTGTCTACGAAGAAGGTTGTAGTATTATAAAGAATTAAACTATTATTTTATTGCTCAGTAGTTTTAGTTACATGCGGTATGTACACTTGTGATAAATAGTAGCACTCTACATGTTAGTACAACCTAGTTGAGCTAAATTTACGATAAGACTGAATTCATGTCGGTAGCGAAATGACCAGGATTTAAACCCGGGACCTCTCGCAATCTAGTTCCATAACTAGTACTAAGCTACCGATGAGTAAATTTTTTGCTAGTTGGGCCACAAATAGAAAATGGTAACAAAGAGTATTCAAAAGAACATTAAAAACAAATTGTAGCATAGCGTTACAGTTGCTTTACAACCTTGCCCTTTATTTACAGTTTCCTTTCAAACTTACCCTGTGTAGTAGTTTCTTTTCAACTTTACCCTGTGTTCTTCACAACATTTTCAAACATTGCCCTGTATTGTGCCACACAGTTTGCGAGTACTACGTGCATGGAGAATGCGTGGACTTCGCGGCCGCAGACTGCAAGGAGAACGCGACGTACTGCGCCGGCAGCGAGCCCCGCCACGTGCACCACTGGCGCGAGGGCAACCTGCCCGCCAACTCCAAGTGCGCCGCCTGCCGCCGCGCGTGCTGGTCCGCAGAGTGCCTCACGGGCTACCGCTGCGAATGGTGCGGCAGTACGGTACGATACTCGTTATACTGCTAAAGTTCTACGCTATTGAACAAGCACATGATCCATCTGATGGTGAATGCCACCTGTAGAGAATGGAAGGGAGGAATAATATATAATTAAAAAAATAAACCTAAGACCTCTTATTCTCTGACTGAAGCCAAGCCGATGTTATTATTCATACTTTGGCAAAAAGAAGGCTCAAAATTTTTGCATTGTATTGTTTACTTCTCCTTTCCATTATGCACAACAAATGTTGTCTCTGGTGTTTTTCTACGATACGATAGCTTACCTTCTGATGGGCCATGTGCTTGTTTGTGATATAAAGTACAGTTTATCCCAACACGCATTAGCTACATCGCTCACTATATCTGTTTTGCCCTCACAGTGCCACGCAGGATGCCGTTCTTTGATTTCGGAAGAATGCAACTTCGGGATGCTGCAGCCGATTTTCTTACCACCTTCGGCAGTTTCGATACCTCGGACCGAGGTCCCAATGGAGGCCATCATCGGGGTGCACGTGCGCCCTCCACCCTCGCAGCGGGACTTCGGATGCCGTAAGTGTCCAGACATGACCCAGTGGGCCCGACCCCGCACCGCTTGCCGTCACCTACATGTGCCAAGCAATCGGCGAGCTTACTTAGTATAGGCCGCGCTTAGTAGTCCAATAGACAGGCACACACGGTCAGAACTTGCCTGGACTTACATCTTTTTATACCTTCTTTTGACATTCAATCCTTTTTCTTTAATATTTTTGCCTCTCAGGGTTTGAAAGTAGTTATGACCTTTTGAAATACCTACCTTCACGTTTGGCTTCCATCAGTACACTCTTGTCTCCTAAATTACGATGCACAGTAGCTAAGGAAGGGTCGAGCGGTCCTGATCGTGCGTGGCTGAGGGCGCCCGGTTCTGGGGACTTAGGGCGGTGTAGGCGGACGTTAGGCGGTGTAGGGCGCTGGCACGTAGCACATGGCGGCGCAGTGAGCGTGTGTGTTGGGGCAGCGCGCGCCGAGCCAGAACTGGCGGGCGGCTGGGCGCCGGCGCGGCTGGTGACGCTGGCGCGCCGCCTGCTGCCCGCCGCTTGCAGCCCGCACGGCGGCGCTTCGCCCCCCTACTCTAGAGGTAACCCGCCCCGCTCCCACGCGCCGTCCACACACCTGCATTTCTCCTCTTAGTAGAGATGTACCGACTACAGATTTTGTCAATTTTTTCTACGTTTAGTCAGACATCTCGCGTAAGCATGAGGTTACATATTGATAACCAATTATTTATCATCAATTCAATCAATCTCTAATTGGTACATCTCTTTGCATGTTATTTTACTAATATAGTAGTTCATATTTCAGTAAAGACTTCTGCATTTTAAACGCTTGCGCTGGAAGCTTACACCTTCCTTCTAGATGCTGTTCTATTATGTATATCTGATCACATTTCCAGTTAACATTAATAACTGCTAAAAGAATGGGTACAGTAGCATTTATTTAGAATCGTATTACAACAAAATGTTTTAAATATACCATGTTGTACTTTCAAAATAAGCGCATGATGTATTATACACGTTCATTCATTGCTGTTCATTTAGACAAATTTGAAGTCAATGCAATGGAATAAAATGGAATTAAATCTCGCTGCCATTGATATAATGTCATCAGAACATCGTCGGTCAGAAAATACTTCATAGTTGTCCAAAATTTGGAACAGTTTGCAGCGGAGTTCGAAATTATAAGAAGAAAATTGTTACTTTTGAAAATACTTCGCATATACTTTTTACTATTCTTTGCATTAAAAAAAGCACCACAATATGTGTCGACAAAACTCCTCCTGTATCCATTCAGTTCAAATTCAAAGCAAAGCTCTACTCTACACGCTTCTTCCACCCCTATTCTCTGTACGCATGGACCAAAGATAACGAAACGCTTCATGATATCTGTATCACTACACTTGTCACAATAATCATGTAAATAAGCACCCCTCTATTTCACTAGGTACTCGATATCTTCCATCGCTCGATTCTTTAGTCGATTTTCCCACTCATGAAACTACAAGACCAAAAATGAATTAAAAAATTGAAATCACTTGTAGGTAATATAATTATCGATTGCCGACGACTTCCAAAATATAAATTCACTACAGTACGCGAGACTCTAACTAGTGGTTCGTTTGTTTAGTGTAATAAGTTTACCAAAACAGTACAACGGGAACTCCCGTTTTATCTTCCGAGATACCATGTTCATTCCCTTTTTGAAACGACTAAACTCGCACTCTGTTTCATCCTAAGGGACGAGCCTAAGAAAGAAATGTCAATAAGCCCTGCAGACCCCAGGTCACCTGTCGAACATGAAGCAGGCACACTGTGCACTTTTTCTCTCTCTGGGGAGGTTGTCCCGTCCTGGATGATCATTTTTTCCGATCAGAAAATCAATGGGAATAGTTAGCATGCAGTTGCTTAAAAATTTCATTCAAAGGTTGTCTCTAAGTCTGCTTTGTTAAAATCGTTTAGAGCTCTCCAGCTCATCTTGCTTCTACAGAATGTCCCTGAATTATCAGCGTTACTTGATAAACAATGGTTAACATAAACACGTACCTACCACTCCACGGGCTACTTAATCTCTATAACTATCTCCTATATTCCTGCACCTCATTCTGGTCAAGCATAACGCAACTAGCCAAATTGTATAAAAAATCGCTCTTCAAAGTAATAAAACATTTATTTTATACATAAATTAACATTTATACATTTTATTATAATATTTCACAGTATAATTCATCCTGTATAAAGTATTTTCCCCACATTTTCTCGATTTTATCACCCCTGTCTTGTAGTTGAGTGAATCCTTCAGATCAATACTTTTCTTCGATACTCCCCACACAACCCCGTGACCGGCCGCCCAAGAATACTCATGATGCAGTATTCCAACGGCACCAGGTAACATACGGACAAATCAGAAATAACATACATCGTATGTATATATGCTTAAGTATCCAATGCTGCTTTTGTGTAGGATGTCATTATTTAAAATCATTGGGTGCCAGTCATGGATGCGAGAAAATATTTCGGAAAAAGCCCGGCCAAGTACAAGTAGTAATTTCTTTGCACAATTTAGTTAAAATATTTTTATTTTGATATAAAGTATTGTTTAAAATCAGAAGGCGTTAGATACCTATGTATTACACAAGTTATTACTATTATTTTCAAATTCATTTATGGATAAAATATAACAATTTGTTATATATGTGATATTTTTAGGACAGGTTATACCTGTACACGGACAGTCAGATATAACTTAATTTTGGATATATTTTACCCTATTTTACAAGGTAAAACAATTTTAACTAATGACATCCTAATTATAGGTTTGTGTATTGTATGATACATTCCGATAATATGTGTGACGAATGTGTGTAATTATGGAATTTTGTTTTGCAGTGGTATCATACAAATTAATGTTAGTAGATACTGTATTGTTAAGAAATAAATTTCTGTACAGTAAGATATGATAAAGTAATTATTACCTTCCATAGTCATTAACGTAATCGGACTTCAAATGACTCTGTATCTCAAGACGTAATGTAGTCAACGTTATATTCGCACCCCAAAGTTACGCTCCGACGACGTGTAGGTATCCAACAACATTCATTATTTAGATTAATAGCGGGATCAAACGTAAATACAAGTAAAGTTTAACCACATTGTGGTTTACAAAATCTTACTGTACGGAAAATCTAAATAAATAAAATATTTAAAAACAATAAAGTAGTTACAAATTAAAATAAATATGTTGTCATCGTTTTATTGCTTATTAGCAGAGCTGGACTAAAACATTCCCGATATCCGCTTTAAATAACAATCCACCCAACAATTAAAAGATTCTGAAACAATAAACTTTCAGTTACGAAAACAACAAAACCGTTTGACTTGCCTGTTTTTTTTACTTTCACAAAACTGATCCCTGTGACGTCACAAGACTCAAGGTTTTGTCTCTTCACAATATTTTCTGCATTTGATACAATGCCTTTTATGTATACTAGACACGCTGCTTAGAACAAAAATTGTATCTCAGTTCCCGTAGCCCCAGCATGGCGTCCGTAGACATATTTCTTTCTTTCTTTTCAACCAATGCAATCGCAGAAAAAGTAGATGTGAGGATTAGGTGATGTTCTGGCCACATGATAACTTTTTGTGCGATTTAATTAGTCGAGAGAAAAGAAGAGATATGTCTACGAGCGCCATGCTGAGGTTGCTGGGTGAGGCGGGAATGAATTTTGAATTTCGAATTTTGAACGGGACGCAGAAACTTGATAAACATTTAAAGAATTTTGATAACTATTCGTATAGACATAGCGTGCCTTTTTGTAATTTCATCTGTATGACAGTTCTACAAAAAGTTGGCTATGGTTGATAGGCTTATTGTTCCGTACAACATCTAGTCTATACATGGAAGTCATTGAATTTATGAAAAGTGTAATGTTCGGGTGAGGGGGGCGATCGGGGGTGTGTATGTGAGCGATATGGGTGTTGCAGCTCGCAGCGTGAGCGAGGAGTTCAGCTCGGGCTGCGAGGGCCGCTCGGGCTCCGGCGGCGGCTCCACCGGTGCGCCCGCCGACCAGGACCATCGCCCTGACCATAAACAGCACCGGGACCGTACGCCTGATGACAGGGATGAAGGTAAGATACCTACTTACTAAGACCGGATTTCACACATGACTAAGTTCATCATTATTATTTTAACACCATTCCCATCCGCCCGCGGTAGCCGCGGTAGCCTAGTGGTCTGGGTAATGGACTGCTGAGACGAGGTCTCGGGTTCGATCCCAGGTTCACCATGGCTTTGACACCAATGACTTTTCGATGCTTTTCGAAGTTATGTGTATATTTATCGCAGGTTTATAAGTGCCTGGTTAATGGCAATAGGCTCGCCACCTATTACATTAGGACCTAAACATAAACTGGCGAAATGTGGGTGCTAGCACCTCTGCCTACCCCTTCGGGGATATAGGCGTGAGTTTATGTTATATGCTATGTTATGTCCCATTCGCACCTCATAGCCCGGGGTCCGGTTAATCGTTCCCTCCTTAGTTTGGCTTATTTGGCTTTTATGGATGCGACTGCTGACCCCCGAGAGGAAAGTCTGTGCCAGAGTCTCGTTCGTTATACAGCAAGTGTAACCAGCTTACAAGTGAAGTTGGTCTGACTACAATTTTTAATTTATTAATTTCTGAAAGGCATGCTTACAGATTTCTGATATTGCATGACAGGAAATATCTGAAAACAGTTACTTATTATGTCTAGACAGTTATACAAATAAAGCATACACAGTATGTTATACCTATACAGGTGTTTGTCATCGTAAATTAAAATTAAATATTAATAATAGCCTATTATATAATTTGTGTTTCCCACTGATCGTATGTTTAGTTTTCCTTCACGAATTCAATAAATAATGATAATACAGGACCTATTAATAACAAAACGCATCGAAAATGACAATGCACAAAGGTTTTATCCACAGAAATATTATGTAGTGATTTACCTGTGGTTTTACCTATCTCAACCTATCTACAATGAACAAACATTTATTGTATTAATAAAATAGTGTCAATTACAATAAATGGAAAACATTATCCAGTACCTACAAATCAATCATTGGTAAAAATTGGATGAATAGAGAAAACCTGTGTTGCGTGTCTATAGAGCATTCGACTGCTACGACAGAGGTTAGGGGTTCGATTCCCGCTCAATTGTCAGCATAGAAACTCTACCGCGTCTATAATATGGGATTCTTCAAGAAGGGCGTTAGTAGGCTTTTACACACCACTGGTGTTGCACTTGCACACCTCTAAAGGCCACGGTGACCGCTTTCCATCAGGTAGGTCGTATGCTTGTCTGCCAACTAAGTGGTATAAATATAAATAAGCCCGCGGGCTGAGTTGACTGTGGGCTCAGTTGACCACGTAGTGTTGGGTTTAAAAGCGATCGTCTTACGCCTTAAAACGGCCCTGTGTAAATAATATAATACACAATCATATATGGGCATAACTAAAATACCCCTGGCCTTTGTCAAGCAGAAGTAGTGAAGGTGTACGACGGAGAGGCGGCGTGGTCGCGCCGGTTGTATCGGCCCGTGGTCGTGGGCCGCAACTGGAACGAACGCGAGCTGGTCTCCGCCGCCTTACGCGCCTTCCACGTGGCGCGGGACCCAGACCTGTTCGAGCTCACGGACGCGCTCGCCGGCGAAGAGCCACCTCTCAAAGACCCCACACCACTCGCAAGAGTTACACGGCTTCCAAATAAAAGACCTGCGCTTTTCTTGCGCTTCAAGTAAGTAGTAGTTACTCAGGATTTTCAGCTACTTACTTTAATTAAAAAGTGCTAAGGTATAGTGAACTTCTGCGTAGAATAAAGCAGGATAAACGTCACCATGATACACCACACCTTTAGCTTGACTCAAGTGGACTCCAGCAATACGTACGAAGTAGATCGCAAAATGAATTCCAATTTCTTGCAGACTGCAGCGGCGGGTATTTTCTGTCTTATGATAAGCAAGAAAAGACCTTAGTAGTTATGGAGTCAGCCTTACATTTGAGAAGTCCTTGGTTCGAACCCTGGCCTTTAAACTACCCACATGAAATCACTAATAATGTAGCGTGATGTTAGGATGAATATTAGTCATTTCGGTTCTTTAGAAAAAAATCTTAGTTGCGGTACCTACCCGTTTTTTGTTATTAATTTATGTTTCACATGCTTCAAAGTATTTTTCTAGGACTTTACAATATTGGTGTATGTATCTAGGGAACCAGAGACCGGTGGCGGTGAGGTGAGGGTGTACCCTGGACGCGTGGCAGGTGCAGGGGAAACCTTTGTGACGGTGGCGTGTTGCGGAGACGACGCCGTTGCGGATCTCATGGCCGCTGCGCTCGAGCGCTTCGGCCTTGACCCAGCACAAGCTGTACAGGACTACCGCTGCTCTGAGATCTTGCTTGATCGTGGTGGTAAGTTATGGTTTGAGCTACTCAAGAAATTCAGCTCAAGTTATATAATTTAGTCGTTACACGTCACTAGATAGTTCTTGATGCACCTTTATGTTAATCGCTCTAACAAGATTGTACCTTTATCTTTTCCAATTTTTCCATTTTCCCATGTTGTTCCAAGATTTCCATTAGAATACCAAATAGTTAATACCATGACAGAATTTTTAAATTTAGTACATATTCGTACAAATTTCCGTAAACTTAAAGCCTTCTACAATCCATTGAGACGAACTTTGCGGTACAAATTAGGCAAATATCGCCAAAGCCGCTGGCGACCCCACGCCGCGAGTCAACTTGTACCAAATGATTTCGCCAGCCTTGTCCTTGGGTTGGCAGTTTTAGTATCTGGCTATCTACATATATGTAATTGTATATGAAGCCTATGGATACGCAGTATCGGAGCGTGTACTGGAAGAAGACGAGCGGCCGTGGCGCATCGTGGTGCGGCTGGCGCGCGAGTCCGTGCGGCGCATGGAGCTGGCGCGCTTCTACCTGCAGCCGCGCCGTGACCCGCACGGGCCCACGCTCGCGCTCTTCGTGGCCTCGCTGCCGCCCGGCCTGTCCGAGAGGAACTACGAGAACATTCTGGTGGAGTTCCTGGGAACCGGTACGTAACAACTACTGCTACTTTTGTCAGGGTAGATCTAGATCGACAGGGACTGAGTGGATTGGATAGTTTTGAAGTATTCAGATTAATTATTCGTTTTCAGAGATCTCTATAATTTGTCCCGAAATATTTTTGTGTGCTGTGATGCTCAGTCATTCCACTCTATGAATCTTTATACAATTGTGGTAATCATCTGCCAGGAGGTAAGTTAAGACCTGTCGGCCAAAGGTCACCAAACACATACATGATCAGTTCCACCCTGACTTTGCACCAATTTTGTTTTGCACTACATATTTGCGATTACAAAAAAACGAATGTATTTCTCATTGTGCAGAAAACAAATTCACGTCAATCGGTCCCATCTACTACGAGTACGGCTCGATGGTCATCACGTATGAAGACGCGAGCAAGGCGGTGCGCGCCCTCTACGCGCTCAGAGAGGCCAAATATGAAGATAAGCATTTATTAGGTGAGAGCAACTTACCTACGCAGCTATGTACGACAGTAATAAGTCTATGAGAACCACTACGGCAATACTTCTACGGAGCTTCCCTTTTTTCCATGAGTGGGATGTATGTGGACAGCTTGGTCTGAGTCGATCCAGCACCAAGAGCCAGAGCAGGCGAGCCTGTAAGAAACTCCTGGTAAACTGTCATTTCATCTGTCGTAAAGGCACGTTGTCTTTTAAGATTTACTTCGACTGCTTTATTATGAAGCCAGGAATAAACTGACTCTCTATGTCTCTCTAGCTATCTGAAGAGTGGAAGCTGTAGAATTTCACTACTAAGAACTAAGAATAGAAGTAGATACAAATAGTCACAATTTTTGACTAAATCAAACTATGGGCAAATGTAAAAGTTTTTATAGATGGCAGGGTATGTCTGTTACTCGATCAAACAGGAAAGGTCGAACGAATCTGGATGAAAGGCACAAAGATATAGTCTGGAATATTATATAGGTTTATAATGTCAGGAACGTTCCTATGAGGAGTAGAAAGTTTAACATTATATTTTCTTGGTCTAGTAATGTTACTACCGAGCATCGAGCCTTCGATGGTCCCCGTGGGCGTGAAGCCACTCTTGGTGTTCGTGAACGTCAAGTCGGGTGGCTGCCAGGGGCTCGAGCTCATCTCCTCCTTCCGCAAACTCCTGAACCCCTACCAGGTCTTCGATCTCGAGAATGGAGGTCCGCTGCCTGGGTGAGTAACTATCACCTCTATTTATTTATGGTTTTAGCCTTAAGCTGTAATCTTAACAAAGCTAACTTGTATAAACCACAACCAAACATACTTTCCTTCAACGTACTCGTACGTTGAAGGAAAGTATGTTTGGTTGTGGTTTTGTAAATTGGTGTATGTAATTCGTGAATTACATACACCAATTTACAAAACCAATGAAACAAAATAATGGAAATGAAAAAAGTATGAGATACCTACGAATAGGTGCATATAAATCGACTCTACGGCCCCTACAGGAGCAGTCCAGTGGTCTACCAACATCGGAAGGAGATAAACTCCTATCCCTTAGGCACTTTGAATGACACGCATCGGATGGCGCCACGCAGGAGCTAGATAAAATATTAACCATTTATTACAAATATTCCTTATGTTACACCCTATGACCCTTGTAGCAGTTCTATGTTGTTGGAAACCTCGCGTTTGCTGGCTAAAAAAGACAACAAACACTGAATATCAGTCATCATCGATCATTAAATATCTAATTGCAAACATTTAGGTACAGATATTCCAAAGAAAAAGAAATAAGAATTATTACAATAAAGTTTATTTCGTTTGGCAGTCTGTACGTCTTTCGCCACATTCCCAACTACAAGATCCTGGTGTGCGGCGGGGACGGCACCATCGGCTGGGTGCTGCAGTGTCTCGACAACGTCGGCCAGGACTCGCAGTGCTCCAACCCGCCCTGCGCCATCGTGCCCCTCGGCACTGGTAACTACCATCTTTGCTCATTGGTTTACGCAGGAGTTTCAGTACCTACAGCATTTCCAGCAGCCAGCCGTTATATCCGAAAACATACCTTATAGTCACCAAATTTAGCATTTTGGCCAAGTTGACTTGAGGACTAAGGTCTAGGTATACCTATAACGAGATGAATGGGTTGTGGGCTCCAAAATTTGAAACTTTAGATGCAACTTATAATCCCACGCTGAGATGGTGATCCTAATATGATAATGTGACTAGGTTTGAATAACATTACGCACAATATACCTACGCACGAATCGCTTTAGCAATACGTTAATTATGCGGATTGGAATGCCCTGCCCGAGTCTGTGTTTCCAGAAAGCTATAACCTGGGAGTCTTAAAGTCTAGAGGGAACAGGTTGCTTCTAGGCAAGCGTGCTCCATCGTCGACCACATCGTCACTTCCCATCAGGTGAGATAGTGGTCAAACGCGAGCCTATCAGCTATAAAAAAAATGTTCAGGAAAAAATAAACACTTACTATACTAGCTATTTGCATAATGGGAATCCCATTCAGCAGGTTTTTAGTCACTGAAGTCCAAAATCCTGGTATACTTTTTTTTTAACGGTTGACCTCAATCTCACCTGATGGTAAGTGACGATGTGGTCTACGATGAATCACGCTTGCCTAGAAGGAACCTATTCACTCGTGACTTGAAAACTCCCAGGTTATAGCTTACCTACCTATAGGACCACGACCAGTGCAGTGAGTGAAATTTTTGACCAAAAATAATTTTCGCAGGTAACGACTTAGCGCGCACACTCCGCTGGGGCTCCGGCTACACAGGTTGTGAAGACCCCCTGTCACTGCTCCGTGACGTCATCGACGCCGAAGAGATCCGCCTCGACCGCTGGACCGTTGTCTTCCACCCCGAGGACAAGCAAGTTGACACGACAGAACTGTCCAAGCAACTACCTGGTTAGTGTTTATACAGATAACTGCCATCTTTGTCTCTGTAATATAATGCCGATGTTACACAGTGCCAGCTAGCGTGCGAGCCGGCCTGATTTGTTACTGCAGTGCAGCTATTCCCATTGGGTAACCAAGAGTTGGTCAATAGCTACTGCTTTAGGAGTAAACAGGTGCAGTAACTGTCCACAGTCACGTCAGCAGCTTCCACTGTGTAGCCTCTACTTAACGCTCGTGTTGCTTGTCCATTCCTCGTCGTAAATCTACGGGGAATAAACCTTTTTTTCTCAGATGCGATTACAAATAAACGGGTAGCTACAAAGTTTTGTCATATTAAAATATTAATATGTAAATAGGTAACTATTTTGTGAAAAGATGAACAACTACTGAGGGTGGTTTCATACAGCGAGCGAAACTACCTGGTGTACCATCATAGATCATTCGTTTTTCATTCGTTCATAGGGCCCTTGTACATATTGGTTCAAATAACAAAGTAAGCATTAAATCTTTCATGTAGGGTTAGCAATCTAGAGGTATGGTAGCACTGCAAATCACCATTAATGCAACATTAATGCTGAAATGACCTGTTGAGACTCGCACCACAGTCTGTATTTTATATAATTACCTAGTATACCTAACTGTGTATTTAATGCGTACCTTTTTCTTTCTTTTTGTTGTAAAATCCTAAACATTTTCCGTAGACACCTTACAAAGGACGTAAAATTTAATTCGATTGTTTGTAAATATTAGAAAACGTTAAGATAAATTCTTATCTTTACACTTATATGGCTAAAAAGTCTAAGAATCAGTATAATATTAGAGCCAAGACTAGCTGCAGCTAACCCAATATGTCCAAGAGCCCTAAGACCCCACAGGATACCTATCACCATCGAGTAGTGCTGACTAATGGCGTGATATTCCAGCGTCTGTGACCACAGGATCGCAGAGCGAGGACAACTCCCAGATCTTAGTGATGAACAACTACTTCGGTATCGGGATCGACGCCGACCTGTGCTTGGACTTCCATAATGCTCGTGAAGAGAATCCCAATAAATTTAATAGCAGGTAATGATTGGTTTGAATAGCTTGTTTACAATTTTCAGATGGAACATTCTGACCTACCTATATAATGTAGTTATAAACGCTCAAATCTAAATATAGGTACCTACAGATATTCTATCTCGCGAAGGCGGGTGAACAAATTAAATAGTAGTAGGTACTTGTGTCTTGTAAATACGCGTACATGTGTGTGCGAAAGTTCATGTCACGTCAAAAGAAATTCATGTAACAGTTAGTAGAACAATAATTGCATTTCAATTAATTCATTTTTAAAAGCAATCTGTATTATGTTTTACTACAATGACAGCTAAACCGAACCGCCTTCGTTAGAAGTATATTCCAAGTTTATTGGAGACAATGTAGGCATCTATTCATCATTTCGTCAGATCGTTTTAGTCACTCTGTAGATATAGGTAGTCCATGGGGACTATTACATCCTCCGAGTCAAAGACTCGGCTGAACTGAGCTCCGTTTTGGTTGGCTTCCGGTCTTACTACGAAATTACCGAACCGTGAAGCGACTGCCATCTGGCCTCCGCAACCCATTGGCCACATCGAAGTTCTGTAGTTACACCATAAACATACTAAAATACAGACTGATGATTACCGTCAAAACATGAGTAACTTCAATCTTATGCAAAACGTTGGAACTGTTTCGAACTAATGCCCGTCTGTGTGTCTCCTCAGGCTCCGTAATAAAGGTGTGTATGTGAAGATGGGTCTGCGTAAGATGGTTGGTCGTAAGATGTGCAAAGATTTACACAAAGCTATCAGACTGGAGGTGGACGGCAAGCTCGTCGAACTGCCGGCGCTCGAGGGGATCATCATATTGAATATACTCAGGTGAATAACATTCACGATTTCGTGGGCAAATTATTTTCCAATTTCTTGAGTAATAGTTGTTGGGTTTGTCAGACGAAGTGTATTTGACTTGCCTGCGGTGTGAATGTGGAGCTACTCCACTGACTAAAGTGTGTTGCATGCCCATATAGGTGCACATCAGAGGAACTTATGGGCTCCTCTAAGAACGCAATCCAGGTAGCAACGCACTGGGGAAACAAAATTTGAGTCGATTTTTTTTTTTATACATAGTCCGTCAATTGATTTAACCCCGCTGGATGGTAAGAAGCTAGGGTAAAGTCCAGAGGGTACGGGCCGCCATTCTAGACACCATTCGTCCCAAAAACGGCCGTCCCTACCTTGACGGCCTAGGCAGATGCCTTTTCACGCCCCGCTTAAAGAACCTGAGATTGTAGGAAGAAGGAAACACGTGTGCAGGAAGTACATTCCAGTTTTTAATTGTGCGACACAGAAAGGAAGCACCGAACCGCTTGGTTCGAGACCGTATGGTCTCGACTGTGTGCGGGTGGCCCCACACCTGTTGTTCTGGATCGGAAGAGAGACGGTGGGATTAGTTGGAATCGCTCCTCAGAACATTCACCGTGGTAGAGGGGGATGCCATCGATACGACAGAAGAATAAGCCTACTGTCAGCAAATGTATAAATTCAACACTTCGCACGGAGCTGTTAGTGTGCCCAATAAACAGCATCAGATCAAAAAAAAATAGCTGCCGCTCTCCTAGGGTCCTGTATCACAGGCATAAGTATAAAATTAATAACAAAATGTTTAATTACAGCTGGGGTTCCGGTGCGAACCCGTGGGGCCCCGAGAAGGACGACCAGTTCAGCAAGCCGAACCACTGGGACGGCATGCTGGAGATCGTCGGCGTCACTGGCGTGGTGCACCTGGGGCAGATCCAGTCGGGGCTGCGCGGCGCCATGCGGATAGCGCAGGTAATTAGCCTTAGCTTTCATTATCCTTTCATTAGCGATTTAGGCGGTGTCACTTGTCTACGGGGGCTGATATGATAATATATGTCAACTTTTACGACTACATTCCAACCTTCCAGCCCTAGAGGAAAGCCTGCACAAAAACCTTCGTCTGTTGTTTAGCAGGTGCACCGACTAGTATATGAGGTTGACTTGGACCCCTAAGGTTTTGGTAAGACCCTGCACCCCAACTGGTTTTAACTATCATCATGTTGTTCAGGGCGGGCACATCAAGATCAACCTGAAGAGCGAGATCCCGGTGCAGGTGGACGGCGAGCCGTGGGTGGCCGCGCCCAGCGAGGTAGTCGTGCTCAAGTCAGCGCTGAAGGTACGACCGCAACTCCGTCACAGTTATTACACGCGTTTGCGAGACTTGGATAGGAAGCTTAACGTTTGAGACTGAGAAGACACAGGTTTTGGTAGATGATGGATGGATAGAGCTCTTCACAACTAGTTACCAAACATCGAAAAAAAATCTCTTGTAACTGGTTACAAGATTTCGGTTACGAACATGGTAATTTTGTTCTTAATTTATGCCTTTGAATATGATAATTATAGAGACAAATCTTTGCACTTGCTACGATACCTAGCATACCAACGCCTCTCGCTTCTTTTCTCTATTCTCATAGTTACCTACTTCCTTCATTCATGTCGGTTGCGAGTACCTACTCTTGACCTGGCTTTTCTTCAATATGTCCTCGATTTGAAAATGATCCGATAAAGGTGACCTGGGCTTACCTACGTAAAATGTAAACTTTTTAAAAGCAAATGTTACATCGCTACCCAAGTCTCGCACGACGTTCATATTTCAATGTTTGCATGTGCTCGCTTGTGCCCGAACCGGGTCTAAATTTAGTGAAGCTTACTTACTATTTGGATTTATTCAACTATGACCGTGTTTGATATAAAAGTTCCGCTTGGTCCATCGATAAAGTCACATCCTATTTTTGATCAAATCTTTTTTATACAAATGCTTCATGCTTAACAAACTAACACAAGCGTTTCGCTACTTTTTCAACAAGTTATAGTATTGGCGTGGTGAGGGGCAAGCGGAACTTTGTGTTAATAACGATATACCGTCCCGAGTCACGTATCGCCCGAGCACTCAAACTCCACTCAGCACCGATGTTACCACTAGTTCTTACAAAGCCGCGGTTTCACGGCGTCTCGATGTGAAACCGCGGCTCAACACGCCCGAAGGGATAACCACCTACGTACACCTGACACGCATCATATCGCCACTGTCACCTCGGGGCGGGGGGAGGGGGGCGGGGGGTGCGGTCAGGTGTGCGTGGCGGGCGGGTGCGGGCGGCGGGGCAGGGCGGGCTGACGTGCGTGTGTGGCAGGCGACGATGCTGAAGAAAATCAAGCGCGGCTCCGGCGCCGGCGCGTCGTCGGCGGCGACCGGCCCCTGACCGCCGCGCGCGCCCCGCCCCGCCGCTGCCAGTCGCGCCCCGTCCGCAGGCCACCATGCTGAAGAAGCGCGGCAAGGTGCGGCGCCGCAACACGGAGCCCAGCATGCCGCGCTCGCCCGACCGCGCCGACCGCGCCGACCGCGCAGACCGCGCCGACCGCGAGCGGGAGCGCGAGCGCGAGCGCGAGCGGGAGCGGGCCGAGGCTCGGTCGCGCGACTCCTGAATCTGGCTGAGCGAGCGCCTCATCTAACGCGGGCGCCCGCCTCGGGCTCAAGGCGGACGCGCGCGCCGGGCGCTCGCTCGCCGGGCCCGGCTCCACAACCACACCTCAGCAACTACAAGATTCATGTACATAAATTAATAACAGAAAAATATATAAACCTAATATAAAAAAAATAAAAATTATAGAATAGTATCGTTGTTTTATTTAGTGTTTGATTTCTATTCTTAACTACATATATGTAAATTAATAAATCAAATATATATCATACGCGCGTTTCTATTTAACCTCTTGTGTCGTCCGCGTCCCTGTCGAATGCTAGAGTCGCAGCGCTCGCTGCCAGTGGCAAACAAGGAGCTAGGTCTGGATAGCTCAGTGATAACATACATTCAGAAATTTCTTCTAACCGCTAATCATGACGCTATGCAGTCAGAAAACATGAAGTAGTTGATAGTCGATAATACCAGTTATACTGTGATGATACCGGTATATTGCAACCACTTCAAATGATACTGTGATGATCATGCACCGTGCATTGCACAGGTTGTGCAAGGGTCCGACCCTGGGGAATAGGTACCCATGAACGAATACATTAAGGTAGCTCTATGCTCTATGCCTGCCTGCTCACAATACAGTGAGGACCATTAACTATTTTATTTAAAGAAATTAGTTCATATTTCATCTAACTAGAAAACTTTCCTAAATACCTGTACATAACTATGTTCCTACGCAGTCAAGCAAAAGTAAAAAACCTCTTTTATGGTTAACATTATAATTTTATACTACCTATATCGGAAAGAATGTATGAGAGCCCCATCAAGGAGTGAGTGCTGGAGCGATTGTACCTACAGCAATGAAAGTATATATTTTATGAAGTTAAATAAGTAATTAAATTAAAATACAGTTTCTTTTGTTAGGCCATAGTTGCCTTGTAGAATGAGAAGGTATAGGTATATAGATATTGATACAAGAGTTAATGGTAATATCCCAAGGAAGGCCTGAACGAGAGAGGTGGCACTGCAGCAGCAAGATTTTCAAGATTCGAGGTAGGTATCGTAGTGTAATAAAATTAGGTAAAGAGCACTGGGGCTGTAGAAAATGTGAAATTCTTTTATACTGGTGGAATCGCTTCGAAGCGAACGCTGATAAGGACGAAATGGATAGGAATGGGTGATTTTGGTTTGATTTTGCGATACGATAGCCTTACCCTCACCATTACGACGCTACATAGTGTATGAAATATTAACGAAAGGCTACCGGCGTACTAGCCTTGTTAAGGACATGCGCACTACGCGATTTGTCTTTGTTCTCGTTACAGGCACAACACTTGTTCATTTCACTATCACTTACAGAACGAGGTCCGTAGTTGGATCATAAATTCATTATAATTAACGTAACCATATGTGTGACTGAGGGTACATGGGCATTTCACACCGTGCAACATAATCAAAGCTTTGAAAAAGGGGAATACCCAAGAAGGAATAAAAGAAACACGTTTACATTTCAAAATTATATTTTTAATCTTATTCAGAGACTTATGTTACAGAGCACTTCTACATTTCATTAGTAACCATTATTATGACTTTTGAAGACCCTTACAAAAATATAATGGGCTCCTAAACGTTCGAGTCTTTGAGACTTGAGACCTCTTATAGTTTAACAAAAATTACAAGCAAACAAATAAATATCTTCCAGCAAAGTCTGAGAAAATTTGTGTAAACGCCATCTATCGTCATTTAGGCACAGAGCAAATACAGAGAGGAGCCGGTCTGACGTCATGAATGTAAGATTGACCTTAGTGTGCCGTCGGCGTTCGTCCTGTTCACAACTCTCATACCCTCATAGTTTTCAAATAATATTTCAATTTAATACTAAGCATCGTATAGAATTTAAATTTTTAAATATTATTTACTAGATCTAATCAAAGTGTCGCCATCTAGCATAAGATGGCAACACTGTTTAAGTACATATAGTGGCATCTAGTGTGAGATAGTTATACTAAATAGTAACATCAAGATAGAATGACGTAAGTTGTTTTGCTATTGACCGGTAGATGAAATATATGGTGGGCGGGATCTAACCCCTCTTCACCACACCCTCACCCCCGAAAAGTGTCACGCGTCCTTTCATAGAAAACTCTAAATTACAACACCTCCTCACTGTACTTGCTCTATATCCATTAGTCATTTCCGTATCATGTACAGTCAGCGACAAAATTAGATGAACATTTTAAGATTTTAAAATTTTAAATTTTACCGAAGTAATTTACATTTCTTATTAAAAATTATATTAAACAACGCAGTAGGCGTTATGGAAACTTTTATAAATTTTAATTAGAAACTAATTCTTTTCATTTGAAATTTGTATAATTATCCTCCTACTATTGATGCTGACTGTATGTACCGAAAACATAATATATTGATTAACAAAATTGCTTATTATCTTTTTGCTTTTAAAATGTAAAATCTATACGCAAATGTTAAAAAATAACTTTTACATTTATTTTCTCGGACTGCGCTGGTTAAATCTTAAGACTCAAAATCTCAACAAAAGCTTGGTTCTTATCAGATATGTTACATTTAAGAATATTTACATACAATAGCTAGGTATTAAAATATTGCATCTCGAAGCATCCTATATTAAATTTAGACCCAAAATATACAGGGGGTTACATTTTGTACCTCATCAGTTACATGAAGACGTAAAACATAAATAAATGTTCCAGGACATGTTACACCTGTAATATGGGTTTTAGAATGCAGATACATACTCGTATGGAGTTGATATTATAGACATTTAAATATTTCAGTAATGTATACAGGGTTATTTTTAATTAACTGACATCCTCCCAGGGGTAGGTAGCAGACATCATAAGTAACAACGTTTGTTCTACGACTTTCAATAAAACTGAACACATTACTCGAAGTTTTCAAGTTTTTATTGTAAGAACGCGATACTATTAAGTCTATGTTTCATTCATAAAACAAACATTGGTATGTACGAGTAGGTAGATATAATGATTCACTTTAGATTTTTTAACGCAGGGTATTTGAAAAGTGGAATCAGCGTATAATTACAACAATTGAACTACTAGTTGATTTATTTTTGTATGAAAGTAACATTTAACGAATTATGAAAAGCCGTAGACCAAACATTGTTAGTTATGATGTCAGCTATCTACCCCTGCGAGGTTGCTAGTTAATTACAAATAACCCTGTATAGAAGCTCATACAAAGTGCATGATATCGTAGCTTTTCAGCGCACGAAATTAAAGCTAATATATAAAAACAATCACCTTACACATGGAAAAATAAACAATTGCATTGAAAATATAACAAGAATTATCAATATCGAATCGCGAAAACATTATCAAGTGTTGTTACAAAATCATGTCATTATAATGAATAATATATTCTGGCAACACCAATTATCACAACAAAAGTGAACACTAAATTTGAAATTAGCTTAGCATAAGGCAATAAAGTCACAACATTCCACTGTCTTATATATAAAAAAAAATATTTTTGATCCAAAATGGAAGTCAAAAATTTCAATTAAAATCTTATTGTATTATCTTCTAGTCAAGATCTAATTAGTGAAGAATTTTATCGTCTTATTTTTTTAAAAGACTATTAATGGGAAAAAGTCACATATCCCATTATTTTTCATAATAGGAAACCAACGTTATACGGGAAAATGAAAGCAGGGCCTGATTCAGAGGGTGGCAAGCCGGGCATTTGGCCAGAGCAGCAAAAAATGAGGGTGGCAAAATGACTATCCCTATACAGGAGATAGGGATAAGTCAATTTTAAACCAAAACCTAGCCACCACTCACCCAGGTTGGCAACAGCATAAGCTCAAGTGTTACACTTTAAAAATAAAAGGCGGCAAAAATTAATACCTTTGCTAGGAGCGGCTAAATAGATCAAGATCAGGCCCTGATTGAAAGATAAGTATCCACTACGATTCCCATTTTTTTTTCAATGATTTCAATGTTACTTTTGAGCAATGTCCACGGGGCCCCGCTTCGCAGGGTTATTTTTCAAGCAACTAGCCAACCATAGGTGTAAATAAGACACCTAATTAGTATTCCAATTTCATTATTTTATCTATACATAGTGTTATCGCTGCCATCAACACATCAAACTTTAGTCAATTGGCCTAAACTGACCTACTATTTTATATAATTTACATATTACATTTATTTATTGCATAGTAAAGTGCACAGCTAGTGAAATGAAATATTGGGTTGGATCTCATTCGGTATTCCCATTCGATAGATAAAATATACAAGTTCTACAAAAGTGAACAAGTTATCATGTATGCAAATAGTATGAAAACCGAATGGGTTAGGGCATGTAACCCGTTCGGTTTTCATACTATTTGCATTTGCGATGAACAGAATCGTTTTAATCGCAACGCGTCAGTCTACACAACTGGGCATTTAAATGTTGAGTATCGATCGTAGACCGTGGACCAGTAAATATAGGTTCTAGAATGCGGATAAATATGCTAGTATATTTGTTTTGCACGCAATTGAATGAAGTCCCACCCTTACTACGCTATCTGTACGAAAAATGCTAAGTCCCTGTAACAATTGTACAATTTTTCTTGTAGTTTATCGATATCGTTAAATTAATTATTATTTTATTCACAACTGTTTCATTTCATACTGCATCAAAATCTACCTATAGTCTGTTCAAAATAAATCTGGATAAAAGGTCAATGCCGCCTGCGTACCAATCTTCACTATTTTTGCTAACTTTGTCTATCGCTCGCCATATAAACTGTCGCTAACTGCGACCCGTCACGAGTTGGAATATTTGCGATAATTGTCGTAGTGCTTTATCGTATCGTTAGCAAAAATAGTGAAGATTGGTACGCAGGCGGCATTGACCTTTTATCCAGATTTATTTTGAACAGACTATAACGCCTTTTTTTTTCAAAATACTGGCAGTAACAATGACAGTGCAATCTAGTCGAAACATCAAACTATTATCACGATGGCGTTATTTCCTGTTTAAAACTTTAGCTTCCAAGATTTTCTTGATTGCGTGTTTTTTTTCATAAGTATTTTTTTCATTATTTACTTGAATTTCTGGTAAGTATCTCAAAACTCTACTAGATGGCGTTAATCTGTAAAACTACGGAGAGAAGCTCGATTTAAAAGTTAATTCGGGTAATAATCACCGATGCGCGAGAGTGGATATAGAGTACACACAGCCAATGCGATTTTAGTCGGTTTTAGTCTGACATACCCCCCCCCGCCCCCCCCCGCAGGGGTGGTATTCGTGGAGAATTCCGCACGAAAAATTGATGTATAGGTGCATTTATTTACAAGTCGCGTAAAGACACCCTGCACGACCATTTATGCGTTTAAACTGAACAATGTAATTGACTCAAAATTTTACGACATTCGATAAACAAAAATTGTATCTGTACAAGAAATAGTGGCATTTGAGTTAAAAAGAGAAAGGAATTTGGCATTCTTCATACATGTGGTACTATAAAGTACGTATGTCTTAATGATATAAGCTACGTGTATCGTCAGTTCGTTGACGGACTTGCGTGGTCGGGACTCAGTCGACGCCAGGCTGCAGTCAGTCAGTTTCATCTGTTAGAAGAAAAACTATTAGGTCAAACTAGCACCATCTATCGAAAGTAAAGCGAACTACTTCAGTTTAAGTTGCTGCATCGCGATAGCAAAGTTTTCCAAATAGTTGTTATGAATTCTAGGACATGTGGGTTTCCTCACGATGTTTTTCCTTCACCGTCAACAGATGGTAAATCATGTGATTAGCACATATAAATTCCACAAAGTGAAATTGACATTGGTACTGTCTAACCGGATTCGAACTCGATACCTCTGAGTAGAGGCCGCGAATGAGGTTAACACTAAGCAATTTGATGAGTCGTAGTTTGTTGACCGATGATACGTCTCAAATTATAATCTCAAATTGATAACAAGATAACATCACCTCGCTAAGTGTAGGCGTGGGTGGTGAGCAGCGGCGCGTAGGTCTCGGCCGTGTAGGTGCGCACGCGGCTGAAGGCGAAGGGCGGGAACTTGGCGGGCGACAGCTCGAACTGCGTCCACACGTCGCGCCGCGCGCACACCGAGTAGCGCCGCCACTCCAGCACGAAGTTGCGCCGCGACCGCAGCTTGCGCAGCTCGAACTCCTGCACATTACATTGAATCAAATATCTTGACAATACACTCTAGATGCGCATGCGCATCTAGTGGTTAGAGCAGAGGCGTGGCTGTCAACCAATCATAGACATATGAAACTAATCACGGGCTTATTGGCTCATGAATTAATAAGTAATATACCTATGACATTAACGATATTATGTAAGTAATAATGGATGTAAATGATTATGAAAATGTAACACTTAACGAAATAATGTAATTATCTACCTAATATATACCTGCAAACGGCAAACGTAAAGTAGGACGCCCCCCAGCACGATGGACGGACGACCTGAAAAGGGTAGCTGGGATGGACTGGATGCGCAAGGCGGAGGATCGGGTGCTATGGCGTACATTGGGAGAGGCCTATGTCCAGCAGTGGACTGCGATAGGCTAATTGATTGATTGATTGATTGATATACCTGTATCTGTGTAAGACATCTGAATATTTGTATGCCCTTGGCGGAACATAGCAGGTACCATAATTCTGTTGTAACATCACTTTTATAACCTATGTTTTCACAAATAAAGAAAATATGAATATGAAAATGTTTGATCAGTAATTTCGTTGATATTTGATTAGCCAGTTAGTGTGACGATTGTTCAAGATTTGCGGTGGGGATAGATCATCGGCTGTATGCTCCAAGCGACTCACCATGTGGAAGGTCTGCTCGTGCTGCTCGGGCTCCTTGCGGCGCGCGCGGAACCGCCCCGCCGTCTGCGACGCTTTCTTGTCCGCATTCGTTTTCTTTATAACTACTACTACCTATAATAGTATCACATCTTAGAGTAGTATTCATAAGATTTTATAAACAACAAAAGTACACAATACAGAAAAAATCAGTTTGACATTTCATCTCAATCTTCATTCAAATCAAAAATTATTTTTAGCGTCATTATTAATTATAATCCTTTTGATGATTCGAAAAGCGAAGTTATGTGTGTATTTATCGCAGGTTTATAAGTGTCCGGTTAATGGCAATAGGCTCGCCACCTTGGGACCTAAACTAAACATAAACTGGCGAAATGTGGGTGCTAGCAACTCTGCCTACCCCTTCGGGGATATAGGCGTGAGTTTGTTTTTTTTTTTTATTCATGATAGGCTTACGTTTGACCTCAATCTCACCTGATTGATCACCTGACTCACCTGATGTTATGTTATGTTTAATTACAATGCAATACACTAAGAATGTAAGAAGACAGTATTTCATCCTAAAAATACCTATACAAGGTGGAAACGTTGTGTCCGGACGATTTAACGTTTTCATCTGGTATGGACAAGAGTTTAAGCTACCCAGGACAGTTTTAAGTAGCTCAATTAACGGGGATTGCGTATTAGGAATGGTTTCGTACCTTATCACCAATGAGCCTGTAATGTCCGGACATGATGCCCAGCCCCAGCTTAGCGTGGCGGTACTTCAAGTGCCCGACGCTAGACGCCGGATCTTCGGCAGTGGTCCACATCAGCACCAGGCCTTCCGAAAAGAACCTGCGCAACCACATGTACACTGCAGACGTGGTTTTTTTAAAGCATCCAAGTGGGAAAGTTGGAATTGCAATTACTTTTTTAAACACTATTGGGCCGACAATGATGATATGTGATTTATTGATATGATTACATAGAAACATCGACATTATAATGAAGGGAGCAGTTTTGCTGTTGACCGGTAGATGGCAAATAGAGAAGTGGATCTGCGGGATCTAAACCCTCTTCACCACACCTTCACCCCCGCAAAGAGTCACGCGTTCTTTCAAAGCGAAATCTAATTACAACTTATTATTATTTGGGAGATAGCTAGTTAGTTTTTAAATTAGCTGTTAAGGAATATTGTTACAAGGCATGATGGGGTTGACATGTCTTTATTGATAAAAACCCCGAAAAACCTAAAAAGATAGATTTAAAAAAAACTTATTAAATTGTTGTATTTGCTCTGTACTGTAAACAATACCAACTAACCTGAGATATCTATAATAGTCTATCAGATACCAGGGCCTATAGAACTGGTCCTGAAACGAGTTTTCGCCATGTCTTATGTACGTGGTCTTGCTGATATAGCAACCGTGTAGGTGCACGCGAGGGCGCTCCACGTACATCTGGCGCCAGGTGTTAAAGCCGGAGGCTCGGGGGGTACCGCATTCGATGCCCCAGGTTCTGGTAAAATTAAAAGTATTATCAGATAGTGCACGGTATTATAGATAAGCAGAGACAAGACTATTCAGTATCTTTTCTCCTCTATTTGACAACCGATTTTTTTGTAGTAGGTAATAGAAAATAGATTATTGATGTACCTTAATGATAGATATAAAAAATAATCGCTTCACGCTCTTTAAATTTTCAATCTACAAATTCATTATACCTGTTCAAAAATAATTATGTTAGAATTTGCAGCATTGAACTAGTCCTTTTAATGTGTATCCTTCAAGAGAGCTGAGTTGATATAATTATTATAAGATTTATTGACCATCCTTTACAATTAACCAATCAAATGAAAGTACTTACTTAACGCACAAAGAGCGCCATATATCAGGCTCCCTCGCCATGACATAAAGCCCACGGCACACAGCCGACACTCGCTCCAACGAGGTGGCGTCTAGATCTGAACTCACGACCCATCGGAGGATCACAAGAATGACTTCATAAGGTAACCATGAGATGTGGGCTCCCTGCACAAGAAAAAATCCTGTGAGCCCAGAATACTGCCTTGTGGAACACCTCATTTACAGTAATTATATTGATATTTTGGCTTTCCTTAAAGATCCATCGTATACAATACGTGGCAGGATTAGAGTATATCTTTTGTACCTAATTTAACACCATAGTTCCATAGCTCCGACACCTCATCTTTCGAGTATCTATGATCTCTATATATAGCAAAAACTGACTGTGATACACCTAATCGAACGCTTCTGACATGTTTAAGAATACAAGAAAATTAGAGAAATTGGAAATTAGACGCTTAATAAATTAACTACAAAATATCAAATATGTTTTTATGGACATGATTATATGGAGACCAAAAATATTTTTACTCGAACATTTTTTGATGACTTTTTTAAAATATGCGTTGGGTGTCCTTACCTTCGCAGCGAATTCAGGTTCGCACAGCACTCCTTTCCTAGCGAGGATCCTCTGCAGTCGAGTAAGCAAATCCTCTCCTTCTACAGTATCCTCATCATCACTCAGATGTGGATTATCCACAGAGGGAGAAACTACTTCCGTCTCCTGTACCTCTGTAACAAAAGAAGTACAACTATTCCGTACTACCAATGCGCCATGGTATGCCACAGTTTTGTTGATGTCACAACAGTTTAGTCAAGCTAAATCATAATACCTTCCGGTGTATCGGTTCGCCGCTCGTCATAGAGGCGCATCTCAACGTCAGGCAAAAGTTGCAATGCTCGCTTGTAATTTTGAATTGCTTCATAGAGCTTGCCACTGCGTTCCAACTCCACCGCATGTAAAAACATTTCTTTAGCCTAAAACAAATAAAATTACGTAACGTACTCTGGAACTGCAGAAAATACAACTTCTTTATTATTCTTCAAATATGTTCAGTCATACTTGAATTGAAAATCATTATCATTATCTTGGCTTTGTGCCTGTTCGCATCTGAGGTACCTTGGTGCCCAAGGTTGGGCTTTCTCATGCTGACAGTTTTTATGAGAGGGACTGCCATCTGACCTAACCGCAGGGAATCTTGGAGTCTAAGCTGGGGCTCCAGCAAGAAAAACACCCTTCACATAATTTTTAAACTGTACCTTTTCTTCATCAGTGAGTGGTTCTTCTGGTTTAGCAAGTGGTGGCAGTTCTCTGGTCGGTGTGGGAGTAGCCTCCAATTCCCGCTGCCACTGCTGACGGAACGCAGACAACTCATCATCGCCTTCGCCTCCAGTCTTCTGCAAAAATTTGTAATGCTTTAATATAGACGGCTATGGCACATTTGCTTCACTAAAGGTCTTTACGATAAAATAAGACTTTCCTTTAAAAATCTTTCAACTCTATTTTTAAGATTGAAAAAAAGTAATAACAGAAGTATTGATGCTGCAACAAAAATGGTTACTAAAAGCTATAATCTAGTAGCCTCCGGCGACAGCCTCATTTGCAGATTAATTAAAGTAAGCAAGTGTTAAGTTCTTTCAAAAACCAACCTGTGAATCATCTCGCACATTTAAATTATCGAGATTACTGGCTACTTTCTGTACTTCCTGCTGAACGGAGGAAGAGGAAGAATCCTCCTGCTCTTCCCCCTCACATTCACCTCCAGATACACCGGCGTTGGCTCCAGAGGACTAAAAAAATAATTTACCAATTATTAGCTCAGTCTTCATCTCTTTCATAAAAGGTAGATCATCTTCAATATTTGTAAGCAGGGTAAAGAAGTGCCTTTAAATTTCATGAAGACGAGAGATTTTCTTCCCTATCTTTGTGTTATATGTAAGCTAAAGCATCCAAACATCTGGTATATTTATGTTAACTTTAACAGATATTCCAGCAAGCGCAGTTTGCAGGTACAGGTACAAGTTTGTCAAGCAAGGTACCTACCCTCTACTTAGACTAGTAAATAAAAAATCATATCCTAGATTGTTTGTCAGGCCAAGGTTAAACCTAAAAGTGATAATATATTGACTGTTTTATTAATCGCTAGATAGCGAATCGAGGGGTTGTGAGGAGTTCCAGTTAGCACTTCAAATACGCAGCAGATCAATAAAAATCACTAGAACATACATGAATTAATTTTAAAAATATATTTCGTCAAATACCGCTTTTCAAAATGTGTTTAATAAACAACGTCGTACCATTTTTACAATGAAATAAGCAGCTATGTTATTTCTTTTACAGCTGTTGACTTGCGTGTAGCCCTTTATTTAGTTATTTATAGTATTTATTTATACCAATCACAACTTTTAAAATTGCGCAATTCAGAAATTATAGAAAAAATATTGAAATCAAATCAATCGAGCATTCCAGCTCTATGACAGATTGACAGATTGTGACAGATCAGATGTAATGTAGGCTTGGGCAAAAATTATCGATATATCGATATTTCAGAAAAAATATCGATATTTATAGGCGATATTTTTATTCTCGATTAAATCGATAATCGATATTTATTAATGGGTATCGAAATCGATATAATTATAATATATTATTCAGTATTCAGTAAGGACTAAGGACACTCTGTATCAGTGTTACCAACTCTACATGTCAACAGTCAATAACGTATGTGTGAAACGTAGCTAAGTTAATGATTATTTAACTCTAGAAGTCGTGAGAAAAGTCGCAAGTTATTTTTTGTTGCTAAACACATAATTTAAGCCACTATAAAAACTAAAATGATGTTAAATTTAGCGACAAACTCGCTAAATCTACACTCCACGGAACCCGTGCAAAAACTTAAAGCACTTGAGACAATCGAGGCCACCTCGTTGATATTTTGTGATGATCGTTTAGCACTGTGATTTGATTAGGTACGTAGGATACCTAATCAAATCACAGTGCTAAATTACTTATATTACCAAGTTCGTAAAACAGAGTTGTGCATTGGATGCGCACTGGGCCCATAACCTATTAAATGATAAGGAAAAACAGAGTTTGCAGTGGAGTGATTTGTTTAGCTTTTTGATACATATTGAACTGTTAATAAGGTATTGAGGAAGCTGTTGAGGATCTGGTTTAGGTTGAACCCATATGAACCTTTGATTGTTCATTTTCATCACAACGTGCATCTTGGTTATATCCAAAGCGAAGACCTTGTAGCTTGGCTCTTCTTTCCTTCTTATTACAATCGAATGCTTAAAGCTTTATTACAGCCTATAACCAAACACCTTCTTTCTTAACTCAACAGTATAAACATAGATTAGAAGATCGGTGTATCTTGTCAAGATCTTGTCAAATTCCGACGTAAATCTGGGTGAAGATGATACAATAGTTTGTGAAATTCCTGTGATTTTCCTTCTATTTGCGCCCTGTAACAAATACATACAATGAAGTTATCGTCGATCGAAGAAGACAATTAACATGGGGTTTATGAAAGATATACTTTCAGTCAAGATTCCCGTGTTATCTTACTGTTGCCTCTACATACCTATAAAACTAGCCACATTTATTATTGGATTGTTAGGAATAATACCAACTACATTTTGTTTTATCCTCGCCTCTCCATTGTGTAATGAATTTTTACAGAGCAATGGTCTACCACCATCCTACACTCCTTTTATTGAATCTGTTTACGGTGTTCTAGGCGCTATAGTATTTGTGTGTTCGGTAATTCTTGTTATTGGTGTTTTACATGGAATAATGAAATTTTTTATAGTCTATTTATTAATAATACCAGCCTATATAGCTGGTAGTTTTGCTGCAGCCATATTTATTGCTACCGAAGCTGTAAAAAGTAACCACATCCATTTTGGCGTAACATATTTCATTTTAGGCATATTACAAGTAATAATATCAATGTATTTTTGGATTGTTGTAAAAAGTATGTTATTCGTGAAGAAAGCTGATAATAATGTGGTAAATATTAATATAACTATAATATAAAAGTTACAGTGTATAACTTATACACCATAAAGTATAGTTATACCTGTTCAACGTTTTATGTATTACATGAGTAAAACTATTCCGTGATTTATTTATATTTTAGTTTTCTTTATTCAGCTATAGACACTCTCTATTAATAAAAACGATGTTGGGTGTCTAGCCAACCTTACTTGTAAACCAGTACACCTGCTGATTAATGGACAAGACTCTGGAGCGTCATTGATAGTTCGCCAGATCGCCGGGTTCCAAACAACCTCACCTACAAGCCATACGCTGGCAGAAGCTTTCGGGGTTGCAGAGGGGGTTAGTTAGACGACAGCCACTCTCGTCAATCAAAATAAACCAAATGCCAGAACATTATAAAATTTGTAAAACCACTTTTGATAGCAATTTATTTATGTAATAATGGTCCTACGATAATGTTGCTATTCACTGTTAGATACTCAGAGCAATATAGCACAATCAGTGAGTGAGGGACTTATGCCCTGGTATTTTGGGTAATAATGCATTATTAAAGTGGTTTACGTCAGGGCATAAACCCATCATTGTGCATACTTCAAAACTATCCGTTTTCCATTATAACTAAAACAGCGGACCCCGGGCTTCAAAGTACAAATGCTTTAAAAAGCTTTAGACGCCACTGGGATATCGCTACGATGACGATGATTGACGAACTTATCCACAAAGCTTATTTAAAATATATTTTTGAGTTTAATAGTTTAAAATAATATACTTTGATTTAAAGAATCGACTAAATAGGTAGACTAAATACAAGACTTTTAGTAGTTGATTATTACTGAAATTTTATTGAGGTCTCATCGCACAGCAATAATAACAGATGCTTTAAAATACTAAATACTAACCCGTTCGCGCTAGGTTTGCTGCTGTCAAATGACGTCGGTATTAGCGTTGTCTCACTAGAACTAGAACGGAGTGAGTGAGACAACGCTAAACGCATGAAAGTTGGCAGCGGCAAACTTAGCGCGAACGATTTAGTACTCTTTTGACTGAAGTAGCAGCGATGACGTCACTGTAGTGAGTAACTGCTTTTTCCTAATAAAGCTAATCTCATACTTATAGTATTCGTTAAAAACCATGGATTACTTATTCTAGAATATTGAACCATTTATCACACAGTAACACTATAATGTAATGAATTAACCGTGCAAAAGTAGAAAAAAAATTGTGATTAAATTTGTTTTTCCTCTATGAATTCGAACTCGAACGTATCGATTGATGAATTTGATATCGGATTAAGTGAATGAGTCAAGTGTTTGAATACAAAAAAGTAATTCATAAATTTTTCGAGTACCTATTGAGTATTATTAGTAGGTATAGAAAAATATCTATTCCAGTACCTGTTCCAATAAAATGTCACAAATTCACATTTGCACAACACTATTGCCACAAATGTCGGCTCGGCTTCGTCATTTCATTTTTTGACATAAATCTTTTTAATGAAAATTCAATTCTATTAATTTAACACAATATGGAATAAAGTTTTAATTATTAAGCATAAAAGTATTAACAAACATTCCACATTCTCAAAGTCTGCAGTAAATTAAAGTATTAGCAACAAATATGGTGAGGAACTCATTTTTATTTCCAATTCATATTTTAGCATAGCTAAATCAAGTAAAACTTAAAAACTAAACAATAACTAGTCTAGTTTATGACTAGTTTTGAATAATATATACGTAATTTTATGAGTACGCGAGGGCTTAAATGTTTTTTAGATTGCAGAATATTGTAAACGAAAAATGTATGTTATGATTAGGTCTCAGACTAAAGAATTAGTAAGGTACTTAAGATCAATAATTTCCCTTGTTCCAGATGCAATTTATGTTATTATTTAGCCGACAAGGCAAGCTAAGGCTTCAAAAATGGTATGTTGCTCACCCAGACAAACTAAAGAAGAAAATCACAAGAGAACTTATCACGACAGTGTTGGCGAGAAAACCAAAAATGTGTTCGTTTTTGGAGTGGAAAGATGTCAAAATTGTTTATAAAAGGTAAGCTTACAGTTTTACATCCTTGTTGTTCTAAGAATTTAACTGTATGACTAATGAATGAATTTCATCAATGATTGGAATGGAACTGAGATTAGGTTGTGTTCAAGTATGTTTTCACAGTTTAGTTTATCACAACTCAGTTTTTATGTTTTACTTTTCACCAGTGATGTATTTTCACTGTCATCTAAATGGGATCCCTCTCAACTACTGACAAGTGCATAGAAGAAAAAAAAATCTCATTTCAATGTCTCTGGATCATGATTTAGTTAATTGATTGTTAACATGAAAAGGCTAAAATGAAAGGATATTATTCAGGTTAAATATTCTGAAAAGAATAGATCTGTTTATAGTCAAAAGACAGATCATAAATGAACACAGGAAAAAGAAAAAGCTTATGGTTATTAATCATTAAATTGGTAAATAGCCCGCAAGCTATTATAATAGTAATTTGAATGACCATCTCAATCCAAAATCCTATTACGTAATTACCTACTTGAAGACTTCAAATAGAAACTTTTATATTCAATTGTATCATCAACAGGTATGCTTCGTTATATTTCTGTTGTGCAATGGAGCAGGAAGACAATGAACTATTGACCCTCGAGTTGATCCACCGTTACGTAGAACTCCTTGACAAATACTTTGGAAGTGTAAGTATTATGCAGTTTGTTTTGTATAAATATTTCAGTAGTTGACATGTCTGCAGGCTTCTTTGTTTAAACTCGACAGTAGTTCCCGTAATAGCCAAAGTAATAATATCTTTTGGTGGCTGTGAGATTTTCCGAATATGATGAAACTTCTTGTAGCTGTTTCAACTGTCTTCCTAAAACCCATATTATCAGTTTTGATTTGATATCCCGGGCTCCAAGGTCTTAGAAGCTACTAGGATCATTGCAAAGATGATAATGATAGAAAGAAATAACAACATTGCAAAATATTAGAAATTTAAGGATCACTTCTTAACTATGAACATACCTCCTGTTTATCCATGCCTCAGATAGCATGTTAAACCATCGGTCCAGGTTGCCATTATGAAGCCCTAAAAATTTCAACACTATACAATTTTTGCCTGTAGCCAGTAATATTTCGTTACTATTATCCATATGAATATAGAGTTTGTGTGTTATTAAACCATATGTTTGAACCACTTCTAATGCCAGGTACACACCAAGTGAACAAGGGCAAATGATGAAAAAATGTGGCTGTTTCGGTTCAACATGCCATAGATAGGGTAGCTGTATTACCTCAACATGTATTAGTGTTATTTGTAGAGTATTTTATGCAAAATAAGTCTGCTCTATTTTTTTTTTTAATTTTGTTCCTATTAGTAGTACTTTGGCATAGGTACATCGATTGTAGTATTATTTTATATTTTCCTGAAGTATTAGGCTATCAAATGCAAAAGAATTTTTCGAATCCCGAGATTATCATTCAACATACCAATTTTTTTGCTTAAAATGATTACTATGGTATGGTATGGTATCACGGGCTAGTTTCCGCAACTCCACAACAAGACGCGGTTTTTGCGTGTGAGTGGCCATTTCACTTGATCCGCCCGAACAAAAAATTTTTACTAATTGATAGAAATAGGATCGGGTGCTATGGCGTGCATTGGGAGAGGCCTATGTCCAGCAGTGGACTGCAATAGGCTAATTGATTGATAGAAATATATAGTTGATTTTGTAGACTCTACAGGAGAACTCAGATATGCTTTTAGTATTAATAAAGAAGTGAATATATTATTAGTGCTTGAAAACTGCTAATAATTTTCTCTTGAAACATTGCAGGTATGCGAGCTGGATATCATTTTCAACTTCGAGAAGGCCTACTTCATTCTCGACGAGTTAGTGCTCGGTGGTGAGCTTCAAGAGACCAGCAAGAAGAATGTTCTGAAGGCTATCGCCGCACAGGATTTGTTGCAAGAGGTCAGTAGTCAAGATAATGAGCTTGTTTAATTATACTATTATGATTGAAGCAATATTAAGTTATAAAAAATCCCATACCAAAAATGAATTTACTAAATTTTTTAAGTAGTGGTACATCACTATAGGCAGGGCCGTATTTAGAACGTCATGTGGGTGTCATTTATTATTTTTCAAAATTTTAACATTTTAAAATTGTTCTATGATATATTGGGATATACTATTTTTATTATATACATATTATTTACAAGCTTAAATATATATTGGGACGAAAATCCATAAGTTTATGTATACATAAACCCAGTATCTGCAATAATTTGTGATATTTATGACACTATGTGCTTGTGCTGTTGCTTGAAGTAATTAAAAAGACTAGCAATGTGTACAATATTATTAATCTATTTGAAGAATGTCATCAATTTAATTTGTGACGCATCTATTTGGACCATTGACTCTTGTATTTGCATTTACCTGCCATGGGTTACCACAATTGATAATCTAATACTCTAAAATATGGTGTCAAAACCGAAATTAACAAACGGGTAATTAGGGCAATATTGGGATTAACATGAAACTTTTGTGGTTCTTTAAATATCCTACTAAAATTTATAAAATTGTGGATATATCTAGTTCCTTTCATAGATGCCATGATAGTTACTTGAATGATGAATTATATTTAGGCTGATTGTTTGTTGAAGAAAATACTGCCATAAGTCTAACAACGCATATCTAGTCTCACATGTCGATGTAATATAGAATAAGTGTATATTATGATATTACTAGGAATATAAAGTGGACCAGTTTTAGACAGTGGCCTCGGTAGTGCCTTTTCATTATGTATTAGATATTATTATTCTTAAATGTACGCGTAGGAGCACTGCCTTCACAAATTTTTAATTCGCACTTACATCTGACACAAAATCCTTTATACAATTAAGAAATATTGTATTTATTTGTATAATATTTCATTAAATGTTGCATAGATAAATAATGGGTTAATCAATTAAATTGGGCTTTGGAAAATTAGTAGAAAATAACTGATATTATAAACCAAAACTATATAAATTATAAAATACGGTTTAAAATTTATATATTATTACATATCACAAAATATAATTCTAATATAACTATATTCAATAGGCATTTATGATACCTATGCTTTACATATAGCACAGATTGTCTTTCAATTGGTAATTTGATATATAGTTGTCGCAGGCAAGCTAATAATGATATAAGGAAACAGGATAAACAATTATTTATTAGAGTATTATATTAGTACATATCAATTTGATATTTAGAGGTATTTTAGAAGTCAATTTAAAATGTATATTTATTATTATATATGTATTTTATAAATACACCGCCGGACACTTTATTAAGTTGCAACTTGTTTAAAAAAATTACTTGATGGGTGAAATGTCTCAATCTACTCTTGCGAAAAAAGAAAAAAAAATCAGTATGTAACTATTTAACGAATGATACAAAATGAAAAATAAATCCGAATGGAAATATTTCAATTTCACAATTCGGATCTTTTCTGCTCTTAAAGACTAAACAGAATCTCTGAATGGCTTGATTTTGGTGTCCGAAAGTGTAAATAGTAATAACTAGAGTAAACTACTACTTCTTCTATGAAACTATTACACTCAAAATTTACAACACCAGCAAAATTAACTATCTAATCCACAGTACAGTGAATGGTCGGCGATTGACTTATTTTTTTATTTATCGACTTTATACATTGCTTAAAGGACAATAACATTCGTACCCTGACATAGTCTACATAACGTTTCGCAATAGTTATTTAATTGATATAGAGTAGTGCGAAAATGGCAATAACGGCTGAGTTACCGTAAAATTAAAATAACTGATTTGAAAATCTTAATATTTTATTATGTAAGTGGATGTGAAGAAGACAAATCTATAATGTGTTTGAAATGTAAAAGATAACAGATAGTTGAGCTAATTAAACAAAGTACGAAGGGGTTGAAAAATTCTTACCGGATCAAACCATCAGAACTCTTTCCAATATAATGTCCAATGTCTACAATTTCCAATATAAATATTGGAATAATTGGAATAATATTCCAATATAATTTTCAGGACCCTAGAACTAAATTCTCTACTTTAATTTCTTTCACATGTCAATCGCCGTCTGCTAAATTACGAACTGCTTACAAAATTCTCTTTTACTTATTGCACTCCGCTAATTTTCTCCTTTGTTTTGGTGTGATATGCATGCATTGGTGGCGGTCAGGACCTGAACGATGGATTGTTACACTGATGTGTTGCACAACTCGGACACGAAACAAACAAGCTATACGTTTTTGTATGTTTTAGTGCCTTTGATGCATGCGCTTCACTATCATTTAACTCTAATCCTATGCGTATTTCCATTCCTTTTCGTTGCAGATTCGTATAATTTTTCATTTAATAAGTTTTAGTTTCTCGCATGGTTGAATAAACATAACATTTTAAATATTATTTCCAATCACACACACTCAATGTTTATACATTTAGGATATAACGAAATAATCATATATAATCTCCGATATAGATCTTTTCATGCGTTATTATGTATTTTAGTAAGTAGGAAGAGGCGTCATTATAGCGATATAAATAGTTTATCTGTATACCGTTGCTTCATATGTGTAGCTAAATGTTATTATTACATTGTACCGGGACGCCGCTTTACTGTGGTCTTACTATAGTCTATTCATGCATACATTCGGCTACGGTATGTTTCTACCTAGGAAATACAACTTCAAGTAGAAGTACCCTTATACCTCGTTGCCAAACTCTCAAATATTCGGACCAATCGTGTTGCACAAAACAGCCCAAAAGTAAATGTCAATTTGTAGGTGATCGCGCTGCACTTAATCATTAATAAATATACATTTCATTCAATATAAATTTGCGTACCGACTGGCATTATGGGGTTTACCACAAAATTCGCAGTGAGCATGTCTTTACGCTGTGTACCAAAAATCACATACCTATACAAGCGTCTCGTGGGTCACTTGTTTCCTATACTGACTGCATGAATGCTCGCTGTTACAAGTTTCATTACGCGATGTAACATCGGTCAGTGCGTACTTTAATAGTTAGACACAGTAAATCAGTGTCCCGTGGTAATGGTCTGGCTGTTCGTGCATTACTGTAATGAGTTGTCGAAATACATAATATAATAAAACTAATCTGTTTTCTTGCATGTACCAAATTCCTATACCTTGCTTCCGTGGCATGAGTGAAGTTCTTGTAATCGAATTATCAAGTTGTCATTTTTTTTTAAATCTTTTTATCTGTATTCTTTTTATTACTCGTGTAATGTGTGTTAAAATTATTTGCTCGTACTTCTTACTCGGTTAAATTACAATAATACTGAAATACTAAGCGTCAAAGTGTAAGCTAGCGTAATTTATTCATATTAATTGAAAAAATAAGACAATAAGGCTCATGCTGCGGATTTCCTGTAATATAACGAGTGTGTCTTTCGGAAATGTTCTTGAAAGCTATCGAACGCTTTCTTTTGGTGTGGTTTTCACTTAACAGCATGAACATTTAATATTTGGCCATCATTAATAAATTTAATAATTTAACTGCTAAACAAGAGCATATCAATATCAAAATCTAACTGTAAAAAGTTTTCGTGACAACCTTACAGCCGATTTAATTGGTAGAATGCTTACAGGATTTCAATCCAATCGTGAAACTCTAAAATATATAAAAAGGATATCTTGTTGTCTTTCAAAAGAGTATGTTACCTTTTTCACCGATCTCGGTATTGCTTATACGAGTAGGTACAGTTCTAAAACTTGCTTTTTTAAAATTATGATGACCATGTTATATCAGTTATTCTACTCATTCAATCGGCATCCTGTATATGTATTTAATTGGTGTCTTTTTCGAAACTCATTAAATGTTTTTCTGCAACAAAGTAACTACAAGATGCACCACATTTTAAAGTTCGGCCCTGTGTTCAGTTTAAACTAGTTCTGCTAAAATTGTTTTTTTCTTTTTACATATATACATAATTAGTAAAATTTCTAAGGAGTCAATAGGTAAATTAAATGTGCTTAAACATCAAGGCATGTTGGTTTATGTAACATGAAACGAAATTAGCTTAGCTGCATGTTTACGGCGTGGATTGTGTTAGGACGAGACAGTGGACGCGGCGCTCCGAGAGGTGGGACTGCTCTGAAACTCGCTGAAGCCCGAAGACGCTGTCGCCGACACTCCCGACAAACTGCCAAGCACCACAGTGCAAAAGGACACACATGGCCATTTTATATCAATACTATATTTAAGTTCAGATTTTTGCCATATTCCAAAGAAATTTACGATCTTATAGTCTGTTTACAACTTACGTAGGCGTCTCTAGTGTGTGATGTTATCACTTTTAAAGAAGTGTTTAATATTCTTCTTATTTAAATTGCGCCCATAGCACGATATTAAGGATTCATGTCTTTCATTTTGACCAACAAAAAAATATACAGAACGACTCGTTTCATTGGTCAAAAAAACTCGAAAGACACGAGTTAACAGTGCTAGACGGTGGACTGAACTAAAACTTTATAAGTGATTTTATCTCACATGTTTTAGTATCTGACCCTACAGGGGAGGCTAATAATGTCTAGTCACACCAGTGTCATGCGTGCACTTCGTTCAATTCGTGCCAGCATTCCCCTGTTAGGTCTCATATCAATCGAGTTCTCCTGAATGTCTTGGTAAATAAAAACATTATCTATATTTGATGACTTAAAAATATTGCACAGATCCATCACTGAACATAAATGTTATTTTATTTTACAATTTTTATATAAAGGTTTCATATTTTTGTAATTAACCTTGTTGTAAGCACTGTAAAATAATAAAATCACATTTTTGAACTCGATTTATGAAAAGTCGTTTTATAATGCTAGATACAAACCAATCCAATCTGGTTCGTCGATCATTTAGCGCACACTGCGCGTGTCGTGAATATTTTAATGATGACAAATAATTATGTCACTCGCTGTCACCGTGACAATGACGTCCACACTACCGTAATAGCATTCGCGCGTTATGCTCGCCTTGCTGCATGCTCGCTCGCTTGGTGTATACCTGGCATTATAAAATACTACCTTTCTTATAAAAAGTTAATAAATATAAATCATTATTGTATAGAAAATTGGTACTTCGTAGACTGTAACGAAATCTTATAATCCAAGAAAATATTTTATTATATCATAGAAAAAAAAATTCTAATTTTAGTTGTAAACAAGACTATTACAACAAAATCTTGATAATATCAGAATAGTATTCTACTAAATAAAATTACTATCGCAATGGCATTCAACACTTTTAAAAAAAGATTCAGCCCCATCGGCACTGCCGAACTCGTGCCTCTCGAATTTCTTTGACCATTGGAGCAAGTTTGTTTGGTCACGTGACAGATTTTCTCGAATTTCTCTGACCAATAAAGTGAGTTGTTTTGGTCAAGTAACCGATTTTGCTCGAATTTCTTTGACCAATGAAGCGCATTGTATTTGTCACGTGACAGATTTTTCTCGAATTTATTTGGCCATGAAACTAGTTGTTTTGGCCGCGAGATAGATTTTTAATTGTTCAAAGAGCCTCGAGAGATACGAGACTTTTCCGCCATGCTGGGGTTTATATTGGCTCTGAGGTTATTGGTTCTTGAATAATCAATGCAGTCAATATTTTATTTTATGTGTCCATCTAAATAAGAATAGATTCTTTAGCGTTATCTACTTTCCATTTTTTTAACCTTAGGTAAGTATTTCTAATGCCAACATTATTGGATCTACCAAAGTGGACCAAGGGGTTACAATATTGATCTTATATTATATTTTGTTAAACATTTGAATAATTTTATCAGTCTTCAACTGAGAGTAAAGTATGGAAGGATAATTATGTTTTGTTTTCCAAGTTTAGTTTTTATAATTACTGTTATATTAAGTGTGCAAGAATTTTGATTTATGTGGAACTGACGAATTATTCGTATTCATTTTTACTTCTATAAGTTATTTTAAAGAATTTATTAGTTTTTAGCCAATACATGTTAAAAGATTTATATTTTATTTTCAATATTAGTGCTTAAAACCAAATAGTGGTTTGCAATTTCTTTTGTTATAAGTTCATAATATTTAACAAAAATCTTTGTTTTATGGTACTGAAATTAATATCAAATATTTACAAAAAAGATCTATACCAGTTGTACAAAGTCACCAATAAATGTTCAGCAATAATAATGTATTGATACCTTCCATTTATGTTACGAATTGATACATGTATGTGATAAAATATTCTAATTAAATATATTTTACATGTTACCAATTTTTACTTTCAATACCTCTAGGTAAAAATAGTAAAATTTATTCGAAAAATGTTTGTCATTTTTATTCGAAAAATGTTTGTCATTTTTATTCGAAAAATGTTTGTCATTTTTATTCGAAAAATGTTTGTCATTTTTATTCGAAAAATGTTTGTCATTTTTATATATTTTGAAATGAAATGTACTTGGTATATTAGTAGGTATATAAACCGAAAAGCGATTGCTCGGTCTAACGCGGCCACGAGCGACACTGGCTCAGTGATAACCCTTGTTGCAGGAGGAGACTCCGCAGGGCTTCTTCGAGGACCATGGCCTGGGGTAAGCGCCTGCCATCGCCCACAGCACCGCACCACATACGTATCCAGAAATCAGCATACCACATTACAGATGTATTTTGATATTAGATTTAGTAAACTTTTGATATTGTCGATATCGCTGTAACTAAATGAAACTTGTACACGTTTGGCCAATTGTCGTCTCCCGGTAGCCACAAAGCTAATGAATTCTTCTGTGCAAAATTGCTATACAGAGTGTGTAGTTGCACACCACGTCCTGACTCATAATCCCAGTTTCTCATCATTATAAAGACAAAATTTTCACGTTAACGAAAATCTGCATATTTGATCCACGCCCCTCTCAATTTTGAACAAAAACTGAAAACAGAGCACTGTAAATTCATCCCCCGAACGAAATTCTATTTGTCCCTCGCTCTGAACAAAATCCCGTATAAACGCCTCGCCCCTGAACGGAATCTTGTGTATTTCCTCCCTCCCCCTACCTCAACTGAGCAAATCACCCCTTATTTTTTCGTGCGGAAATTCTCACGTCCTCCTCCCTCTCCCATCCCCGGGAGCGGGGGCGGTTATGTTGCGATGAAATGCAGGATTATGTTCGGGGGACTTCCCTAAAGGAAATCCGATATCCGTACATTACAGTTGAACATTACCCACTGTTCACTGGTCCAACGTGTACAAGGTTTAGGTGACGTAATTACTATAAAGTATATTGAAGTTTTCAAAGAATAAATTCGTTATAAAATTTAAAATAATACTATTAAGTTTTTAAGATATCAGCTGCCGAAGTGTAACCGTTTTTAGTATGCTTTCATTATTACTTAGTATTGTTGCGAAGTAAGTATTTATTTTGATTCCATGCTGGTCAGTGACTTCTTATATGTGCAAATAAATGAATTTTGAATTTTGAATACTATTAGACAAGAACATCAGTAATAATTACTCATGCATAACAGTACCTACATAATATGACTGTATTTCTGAATATAGCTCGGGAGAACTCTACCTGTTTGAGATTTAACTAAAGAACTTGCAGAACATCATTTAACTAAAGAACTTATGGAACATAATTTAACTAATGAACTTGTGGAACATCATTTAACTAAAGGTCTTGTGGAAAATCATTTAACTAAAGAACTTATGGAACATAATTTAACTTAAGAACTTATGGAACATCATTTAACTAAAGAACTTGTGGAACAACACTCAACTAACGATTTTATGGAACATCAGTTAATCAAAGAGACTGTACATGTCTACTTCTGAATGTAGTCCAGGAGAACTTTACCTGTTTGAGAGTTAGCTAAAGAACTTGTGGAACATGATTCAACTAAAGAAATTCCGGAACATCATTTAACTAAGAACTATCGGAACAGTATTTAAATATCGTTGAATTCATCTCACACTTGTGTTTCCTTGTCTAATAGTTCATGTACATACAGAGTCATTTGTAATTAGTGTTATTTTCTTGAGGCATGTGATCTAAGAATTGATGCAGTATTACAATGTTCTAATAATGTTAACAAACCTTAGCAGATGGTTACTAAAAAGTAGTTAGCGTCAGAATAGATGGTTACCTAAGATAAGTGGCACTGCAAGCTCAAGAACTGTTGCTCAAGAATTACTACAAGATTGCTTATAATTTTTACATTCCTTCAATAATTGCTACATATGGTATTCAGAGAAATATTTATTTTTGACTTAATTTTCTTCCCGTCTGAACCCCTTTAAGTTTATTTTTCGCGACAAACGGTCTACTATGTACTTCCTCAAGCTATCTCTACCAAATTTGATTAAAATCAGTATTATGGTTTAGGCGTGAAAGCGTTACAGACTGACAGAGTAACTTCCGCATTTATAGTATTAGTATAGGTATTGAAGCAGTGTACGCTTATGAAGACATTGCACTGCGCCTATTTCTGTATAGATCACACGGCTTATAGAAAGTATGCAATAAACTAGCTATATTTAAGTTACCTACCGTTGCTAATATAGTTAGAATTGAAACTTATTATCGGACGCAATATGGGCCTGTGCCGGACAGTTGGTCATTTCGAATAAAATAGGTAGATACTTATAGTACCTATCTTATCAAATGTTAAGATTGTCTATTTGTCAGACAAAATCTAAATATTATTTTTAAAAATGCTCATAATTAGATCCATCGCTCTATTTAATGAAATTTAAATGGTTTCTATCATGTTGTACGAGTATATTACCTACTGGGACCTTACATGAGCTCTTAATTAATAGCAATTTAAATGCGATGCAGTTTAACTTAGGAAGAGAGGTGGAAAAATGCAACGTGTATAGCGCCATCTCTCTCCCTCAATTGCACTGCATTGCATTTGAATTGCAATTAATAGTTCATGGTATGAGTTCACCTTATACCTAGGTACTCATATAAATGAGTTGTACGTCTCATGTTGCGTCCGATACTAAGTTTCTAGCTTTAGATTAGATTGAAGGCAGCTAATTTGTACTTGCTTTAGTTTTAGGTTGTCGCACAGCTTTAGTTATATTATTACTGAAATATACGTATTATTAATATTATGTAACATGTTATTAGTGAATCCACTTCTTTCTATAATCTATGACAGTTTGGTACCAAAAGACTAGGTGCCTACAGAAGTATAAGTCGCTGGCGGATGTTGCTGAACACTAACCAAGTTTAAAAATGAACATTGCTTTAAAGAAATAAAGTTGATTTACCTATAATCGTCAGATCATCAATTTTACATTTTTTTATTAAGTCGAGCAATTACTAGCCAGGCCTCCAATTCAGTGACACCACGTTCCTACTCAAAACGCGTCATTACAATTCGATTGGACAAAAAATGTGAGTCAAATAAAAATCTACCTATGCTTTCGTGAGGTAATCAAACCTTTAAAATCTCTCGGTTTCATTCATTTTCAATTACCTAGATTAAAAAATATATACATATATCTAAAGTTTTCGTTAACTTTGTAATCACACTATTTAAAAACGTAATTTTAGATTAAGTCACCATTCTTGGCACAGTGGCACCCTTCCATGCCTCGGAGACTCCCGATAGAGGCGGTCTGACCCGCCGGTGACTCCCGGTGGAACTTTAATATCGGGTCAGATTGTAGTAGTCGCTTCACGGAAAATATCATAAAGATCCTAGTCCGACTGACTATTAGCCGACCGCAATAGGGAAAGTTCGGAGGATTCATCACGGTTTGTGATGGTGGTGCAAGTTTTAAGATATTCCGTGTTTGGCTGCCTCACATTCTGTTACTCCATACAAACCCAAGAATCTGACCGGTACCTACATCCGCATCCCTCGTCGTGAATTTTGTAGTCGATGTTATTTCAGGTCATTGAGTAGGTGTAAAAAATTGTCGCGTTATCAGTGTGACGTCACAAACTGATAACTAGATAGCAGATCGATGCATAACAAGACGTGGACATGAATCGATAATATTTTATTTACTTGTACTTTTCTTATAAAAAAAAAATTAAGTCACATCTCGCGCTTTTTTTCAAACACAGTTCGTCACTTTGAGTTTGTGAGAAGCAAGTATAATTTCGTCACAAATAGCTGGTCATACTTGAGTCGCGTCAAAACTGAGGGAACCGATTTCGTGAGGAATATTAAGGAAAGAGTCGGTCACAAAGAAAGTAGGTACGAAGTATTTAGCTTAGTCATCCTTCATCAATCAAGACATGTCTGAACCTCGATGAATAAAGATTCTAAAAGCGATAAATATATATTTATCAAATACATAATCTCTGTAATATATCAATTTCTATTTCTATCCATATTTATTCAATAAAGTGACAATGTCTTTCAACCTCTTGACCTTTAACACGTTTTTACGACAGACTGATTAATAAGTTAGACTGGGCATACCTTATATTCTGAATAAGGGTGAGCCTTTACTGCGAGAATAATCATATCAAGTTTCAAATCTGGATTATGTTATCAAAGGCCTAACATTTTTTTATAATTATATATTTTCCGTATTAAAGTAATATCAAATGAAACGTCGTTTTATTTATATATTAAATCATTTATTACAATATGATTTTAAACTTACAGAATATATTTTAATTACCATATGCCATATAAAAGCAATAAATCCTTCAAAAGATGTTGTCCCTGCCTACCCCAATGGGAAAAAGGCGTGATTTGTAATGTATGCATGTAAATCTTTCAAAATTACAGACATATTGACAGTCTTGTCAACAGACTTCAAATTGGGTCATTTTCTATAATAAAAAAATTGGTCCCATACAGTTTTGAAGTCGGTTGTTAAATGTAAAATATAAATACATTGAAATTGACCTTAAAACTAAATGCGCCATAACAATGTAGATACAACCTGTATACCGGCATTGTGGCAGAATATAACCTTATAAGATAAATATGTAATACTCCTATATTTAGCATTGTAGCTTCTGCATTGCTGGCAACACTAGCAAGAGTTACATATGTGCCAAAAAGCCAGAAGAATTTGAACAATTATAAATATTGGCACAAGGAGAAAGTCTGAGTCCTGTTATGCAAGTAAAAAAAACATGTCAACTTTTGAGGGTATTTCTTTACAAAGAAAAATCATTGATTTGGAAAAAATATTAGTCAACATTTGTCATCACTACTATTGTATGACTACTGGGGATTCACTGGGAAATTTGAGGACTAAACAAAGGCAAAATATCAGACTCAGTTTCATAATTTTGATTATAAGCGGAGTATTCACAAATCTTAACTACTTTTGATCATATTCTCGCATTGCCAGGTCATAAAACCATTGCACAAAGCCACGTCTCTCTTCCCGCTACTACATCGAGACACCAATTCGAGATTAACCTCAATGCAAGACAATCCTTCTACAAAGCTAAAGATAGCAATATATTAGCAATTTAAACATACATAATTAAAAAAAAAACAATCAATTGGAGTCGTGGGTAGACTTGGATTCAGGTGTCGACTTCACCTGGTTGGTTGTGGTGGGGGAGGATGTCGAGACCTCCTTGTTGGAGGGGGCGGTGGCTTCGGGAGCAGGTTCAGCATTAGTCTGCTTCTCCTTCTCCCGAGTTTCCTGTTGTTCTTCCCGTTCTTGTTGCTGGCTGGTCACTTTGGCGAGGTGCAAGGCTGCGAGCAACGCGGTGATGTAACGACGCACGTCGAGTTCCACGCCTGGAATGAATGTGGATTAGTGGATATCAAAAGATTGTGACAAGTTCGGTGGAAAAGGAAACCTATTGTATTGGTGTCGTAGAATAAGTCAGCCCGCATGACAATTTATGAGAAGATTTATCACTAATTGTCAGGTCTTCTTTTGGTATGAGTATGACCACTCCAGAACCGACAGACTGAATAAAGCGGGCCAACCCTTAGGGGTGGGCGTATAATGAATATTCAAGATCTTTAGGAACACAAGATAACTTCATCTGCGAGCCAGTATACCCGCTGATTGACGGACGCGCTATGGCGCATACTTTCCAGTTTCCTCTCATGGTCAAGTCAGACGGTAGACGTGCCTGTAAAAGCCAAATCCAAAGGAAGAGCAGACTCTGAGCTCCAAAGTGTAAGCTTGGAATGTAAGCGGGACTCTTTGTTTCATGGTTTCAATAACAACATTTTGTTTAATGTATGCCTGTCGAAAGAACCGCTCAAACAAAGTCACAGACAACAAGTAGTAGTATCAATAATGTGCTTACCCGAGTTCCTCAGCTCATTGATCCTGTAGGCGAGGTTGGCCCACACCCGGCGTGCGGCTACAGCGCTGAGCCGCCCAACAGTCTGCACCGTATGCAGCGCGGGGTCGTTGCTCACCTCTACAAGTTCATCTACAATTATAGCGCCACATTCACACCACTTGCCCTCTAAGTACTAAGTTCACATGCACTTATAGCTAGTTGGGTTTCAGGAATATTACTATCGGATACTTTTCCACCACCCCGGGGCGTACAGAACTCTACCACTACCAACATCTTTGTGGTCCAAGCCAACCTCTCCGGCTAAACAATGAACGAGGCTACGGCGCAGGCTTTTCTTTCGGAGTTTCTATGGGAGGTCTGATGGCAGAAGCTTCCGGAAAAGTCCACGTACCAATCAAATCGAAGTCCACCCAAGTGGTCTCAGCAGGTGAACGGTGGTAAATAACCGTCCATGTGTATGCATACGCAACTGGACTATGAGAATGATGGTTTCGCCACGCTCCGCTTAAAAACCCTAGATTGTGAGAAAATTGACAAGCACCCGTAATGATTGACGGACGAAGCTTTGCAGTAAGTTAAGTCCTAAGGGTTAATTGGTCACACGGATACTCCCGTGAAACGTCGATCAAAAGCGGAACCCAGGTTTACAAAGCTTTGGATACAACCAAGACTAACATTGTGCTAATTATGATGATTCATTGCTCAGAAATCCAACCGACTATGAAAAGGTATGTACTTAATTATGTTAATTTCATTTTGTGAAAATTTCCAGTAAACATTTTATTTATCACGCCCATAACCGCTGTTATAAAAATACAAGTTATACGTAAATATAAACAAGTTATACAAAATATAAGTTATACGTAAATTGCAATAAAGAAGAAATATTTGTGTTACTTTAGGCGTTTGATCTGAGTCAGGATGAACATACGCGAAACTCGAGCGAGTGCTTAATATAGCTCAGTCGGGTTGAATATGTTAGGATCATACAGCCGGTGCCAAATAAGATGACAATATAGGACATCAACCCCACTGGGCGAACTAATTAATCGGTCGCTCGCTTTCACTCGCATTTCAAGAGATTACAATACATGTTATTATTTGAATGTATGTATTTTGTCACACTTTCGAGTATCGTGTGATATCTGTTGTTAGTCGTACAGTCTGCGTCAAAGTAGATTTTAGATAGCACAGTTTTCAAAATTAAGAAGTAAATGAAAATAATTAATTAGACTAATCAAAATTTCAAAACATTAAAATGACCACATTTTCGCTAAGAAAAATAACTTCAATTATTTTGCTCAAAACTAATCTTGAAAATCTTAAAATCATCATCTACTTTTGACGCTAACTAATATGTATTACATATCCAGAAAAAAAGTTTTTACCAAGTTATTTGGCACGAACTAGAAGTCTGTTTTGAATACATCAACACTTCGTTTTCATGCTTATAAACACCATAACCATAAAACACACTAATGTTTAAAATATTATAGTCTACATAACACCATCAGAAAAATACGCTTCAGAGTCGAATACTTACTGCTTGGTTCTTCTTGGGGTCCAACAGGGGGTAAGTAGTGGTCGAGCAACTGCATGGCATACGAAGCTCCGACATCAACACTGTGTACTGCCTTCTGGCCGTACGCCGTGGACAGCAGAGCGTTGGCCTTGGCCCAGGACAGGTCCTTGAGGGATGCCACGCCTTGCTGTGCGGCTACACGTGCTCCGTATACCTGTTGGTAGAGGATAGCATTTAATTAAGTAGTGCCTCATTGTTGACTGGTGACTCATGTGTGTATTGGACCCCCACCAAGATCTTTGGAGTTCAAGCTTCAGTTGCAAGCCGGTACACCTTAGCTGAAGACGATCAGGCGCAGGCTTTCCCTACGGAGTAAGTCAAGATACATAGAGTTACGCTTCTTTCCCAAAATGGGGTAGGCAAAGACCACATGTTACCACTTTCTACGATCCTGGCTTCCGCCAGGGATAGACATGATGCATACAGTTAAAACACATAACTCTCCTTTTTACAGCAGTCGGGTAGAAATCTGAACATACCTACGTCTCGTTATAACGCATACAGTCATAACCTACTTTCTGTTAAATTCCTTTACCCACATAAATCTTGATTTATAGCAAACAAATAATTGCTGAAGCGCTAATCAGCAAATCAACGTTGCATGAACACGTGATGAACAAAAACAATAGCAGTTATTGCACAACACCATTTAAGTATAATAATAGGTAAATTAAATTATTAATCTGATTATTCTGAAATATCGTGATAATCTCACGTGATAACATATTATTTTAACGTGCGAGAGGTACCTATCCAAGTACCTACACTACCTACGCTTAACAATCCGCAAAGGAGTAGCCAAGCGTATCAATATCGACATTTGGTCAACAGATTTTTGGTTCTTGCAATAAATTGACGCTTACAAGTGCTAATTTGATTTCTATTTCATTTCATATCCAGCAAGTATTGGTGTTATCTCCATTATAAACAAGAGCAATCACCTAAACCGGATAGTCAACAATATATATCTCTTTATTGCCTTGAATGGTGTCGACACGTTATCGTGGAAGTAATAAAACTGACAGCAATCGATAGAACACAGTTCCGGTACAGATTATGGAATTCCGTGATAAATGACATTTATCTCCTCACCCTTACAGTTCAAGAGTAAGATGCGTTTCACGATTGCATGTAATAATTATAATCACGTGTTACTTCCCTTCTTTGTACAGTCCCGTCCTTAACGTTTTAACCGTGACAGTATTCTTGTAACCAAAATAATACTTCTGACATTTAGGAGTAAGACATGAGATCGAGACTAGGCTAAGACTGAATTTTGAACATATTTTTAATACAAAAACTCCTCTTTCAATGCCTCTCAAAGCCCTCTTTTTTATAGCATTATCGGTGTCTGGTTCCGAAATTGACCAATTTCGGTAAATTTTTCACAATAATTGAAGCCCACTATTTCTACCACGCGACACGATTTATAGTCAATCGGTCCTAAATTTGTATCGTGTGGATGCCCTTTTGATAAAGGATCCGATAAAACACAGTTCCGTCAAGGATCCGTACTCCATCCGGTTCATCGTCCAGCGCGTGACATGTATCACGCACGTATCGCTCGCGTTATCTTATCACTGCAATGGACGTTTTATAAGACTGTTTTTGTTATGGTCGGCAGGTTCTCTACAGAGTTCAAAATAATAAAGTAGTTTTATGTAAGCGCTTTTTATACTAAGTAAACTGTATCGTGAATGGGTTTCAAGTGTGGGGAAGTAAGTTATAGCGCCTGTAGGTTTACACGTTATCAGCCATTTATTTTTGGTTCTGAATTAATTTAAAGGTAATGCTAATATATTTTTTCGTGCATAAATCCCCACGAAGACCAACGTAGCCAGTGGGGTGGTTATGTCGGAATCGAACTGAATAAAACTGCACCCCGTCGCGGGTCTTCTAGCGGCCCAAAATACATTTCTCTCGCAATGCCAATATACCTACCTAACCACAGTAAACACCATCTGTCAGCTGTTATCGCGCCTAATACCTATTATACGTACATTACGTATTAGTAAGTAGGTACGCATGTACCAATATAAAAAAATTCCACAAACAAATTATAATAACGTCAATAGCATCATGTTTTGTTCTGTAATTACTTATTGTGAAAAGAAAAACTAGATACCTAGCTACCATTATGTTATACACGAGGAAAAGTTACCCACGTAGGTACTTCGCTAAATATGACTGACCTCTAATAACATTGACGCAATATTCAGTGAAATAAAATAATACGTGTAATGCACGGAGCACATAACCAGTGGAGAGAGTATGGGCATGTTTTTGTTCTAAATCAAAGTCACCAATTTGCGGCGGGGAGAGAATGCGTTTCGCCCTCTGTGATTGGGTGACGAATTGTCAAAAAAATGACAACTCAATAGCTAGGGATTCCAAACAAGTAATTAAAAAAGTATCGATATCGATAAAATTGTTGACTCATTCGTAATCTATAATATTATTTATAAGGATTTGTTTGCGATACAGAATTGTTTAAAACAGGAGAAAAAGCGGCAGCTTAGTGGTTAAGAAGTCCGCCTTACGATCGAGAGGCCCCGGGTTCGAATCCAGGTCATTACACTACCGACGTGAACCCACTCCTAACACAAGCCCTTGAGCTTAGCTGGAGGGTTTAGAGGGAATATTAGTAATAATTTCAGTTGCTAATATTCTTTATAAAATAAAAGGTTATTAAATTAGGAAGACTTTATTTACAAAATAATTTTTTCTGGTACTTTTACGTGAAATGGCTCAACATACGACACTGCACTTTGTTGGTAAAAAATTGTCTCTATGTGTAGCTTTAATCCAAATTTCTTTCTTCTCGATGTCATCATTAGGAAATCTGCAAAATTTAATACAAAATACATGTTTTTCCAATATAATGAAACCCCTTTTTTTATCGTGCGGAAATCCCCATGGATACCACCCCCTTCGGCCATCGGGGGTGGTTATGTCGGGATCGAACAGACTAAAACCGCACGCCGTCTCGGGCCTTAGTTACCGGGGTGTAAGGTTACCCAATGGGCATATCCCTCGCACCCAGCTGACCCCGGGGCCATCTACGGTTTTAAGACCCCCCGACGAAGGTGGGGTGTAGGGTGACAGGCGGCCGTCCTGTCACCCAACCGTCGGCGCGCAGACAATCAGCTCACCTCTTGCTCGCTCCCCACTGTGCCATCTGCTAGTCAGAGGGACACGTGGAGAGCCTCGGAGCAGCCCTCTAGAGGGCCACTCCCACCCCGGCCGGATTGGCCGCAGGCAGTAGCGTCTCCTGTGGCGAGTGGGAGGCACTGCTCGCCTCCGTTTCCCAGGTGCAACACGTGGAGGTTCCGGCCCGCACCCAATATAATGAACCCCTAACCTTTAAACTGTCGCGTTCCATGAAATTCAATAGGTAATGATAACGGGAAAGATTAGAATTGCTTCGTCATTTAGTGGCAGGACGTCGCCTGGAGGGTGCGGGCCGGACCCTCCACGTGGTGCACCCGGGCAACGGAGGCGAGCAAATCTATTTTTTTTTTAAGTCAGGTAGAGATTTCATTTATTTTGCCACGCATTTTGCCACAAACAAGTATAGTGTACAGCATCTAACTTGGCACGGTTTTGTAGTAGTGGGGCCCACACTACTCCAAAATCAGGCCACGTTAGATGCCGCGCACTATACATTTTTACTGTTATGTACAAGTTTTTTACCAGTATTCCTACACTTTTGCGAGGAAGACCTGCATAAGTAAGTCTTAAAATAAAGCAATAATGATACAAAAAAAAAAATAAGGAAACCATAGGAAGAACATTGAATAAATAAACCTATTTTAAATTCTATCGATATAAAATGTCGCGATGCTGCGAACAGAACTATCGAGAAAAAAAGGGACAACTGCTATATGCAATTCAATGTGCTAGAAAGAGAGCAAATATTTGATTTTATTTTTCGTTGTTGAAATTGTTGTTTTATTAAATGGAGTAAAAAACACTTACCTGTGAAATGTTATCCCATCTTTCATGTAACTTGACGTTGTAGTAGACTTTCCAAACCATTTAATTACACAACTAGGCATTGCTTTTATTTTTATTTCCTTTTAAAACGGGAGCGCGTGACGTTCGTACGTCAACCTACAATTTCTGCGACTGATCAAAATTTCGCAGCATACGCTTCATTTAGCGTATGTTTAGCGACTGCGGCAGCCCCGCACGCTCTCTCCACTGGTTATGTGCTCCGTGGTGTAATGACATGGCAGAATATGGCAACCAAAAACATAACATACCTACATTACCTAAACTCTCAATTCTGTTCGGCAAGTATCTAAGTATGTTCATCCGAATTCTAGAATCCATATTTGGTACAGGACGCGCGGTTCCGCCCTTATGGAATTTGGATCCCGTTCCTACAACCCATGGAAACCTATTCCAGAGTAAGAAGTAGCCAGTGTTATTCCAGACTTTAATCTATTCCTGTACCAAACAGCCAGATCTGGTATAGCGTTTAAGCGTGATCTGAGAGCATGATTTAGTGTGAAAAGATGTTTGGACACCTTTACAAACTTTCACATTTATAATATTAACAGCATACTAGGCAGGATTTCAATAAATCTAACGCTCTATCTAAGCATCTACACAAGTACTTTCATTTAACATAAGTAGGTAGGTAGGTATGTACATAGATCAAGGTCGACTAGCAGCCGTTCACAAAAACTGCACCGAGAAATCTAACTTAACAGTGCTAACCTACTAACAGTCACAACGTATAAACCTAATAATTTTACCCACATTTTACGGATATTTAATACATTTATTTGACCAAGATTAAAAAGAAACAAGCAACCAATTAAACTTTTTTTATTAATGATTAACTGTAATAAATATTTTAAAGATTTAAACTAACTAACTAGCGTAGTTTATTAACTTTATGAGTTTAGCAGCCATAGTAATAACTGACGTGGATGGGGTGTACGGGGCCTCATCAAGACCAAAGGGCCAAGCTAACCTCACCTCATGCCAGTACACCTACTGAAAAAAGGACGATGAGGCATTGGCGCGGATATTCCTCTCTGGACGTCAGACAGTAGTAGCTCCTCATAAAAGTCATATCAAAGGAGGAGAGAAGGAATCGCTGGGAGCAAAGAAGAGTAGGAATAACTGGCGATTAAAAAAGAATGGCCAAATCCGCCGATTAAAAAGGGTGGACAAATCCACCGATTAAAAAGGGTGGGCAAATCCGGCGGTTAAAAGAGTGGCCAAATCTGTCGATTGAAAAAGATAGTCCAAATCTGGCGATTAAAAAGAATGGACAAGTAAAATTGTATCGACACAACAACACAGATTCGCTGTAGAGACCAATCGCGTTTATTTGCACGTCGTATATGTATATTGACTTTCCCACGCGTGGCGTCAGTACGAAGTACAACGAACTGGTCAAGTCAACGCATCGCAAAATACCGCAACAACGGAAACACAGTTGCATATGTTGCAATACCTCCGCATATTGATTTACATGTTGGTGGAGAATTTGTACAGCGTTTCATTGGCACTCAGTCTGTCCTACGAACCCTAAGAGACAAGCCTGCACCTGTGTCTCATCCGTCATTCAACAGCAGCCTCAGCATGATAACCGCCACCGTGGGCTACATGCCGCATACCGTGGACATGTGCAATAACAGAGGTGTCACACTCGAGCTGCCGACCCTTTAAAAACTTTCTACCCTTCTTGAAGAACCCCATATTGTTACGTCATGCTGAGACTGCTGGTGTACCGAACTGCAGCAGAGGTTATTAATTAGTGGCTGGTTGAACAATATCAGAACAATAACTAGTAAACATTCACCGCGTGCTCGGTGCCTCTCGTGTTTCCATCTTTGTTTGGTAAACACGCAACCCTGGCCGAGAAATCGTGGAAGTTTGAAAAGTATCAATGTCTGTCACAATATATGCAACATCCTGTACCTACATTATGAGATATCCAACATGAAATGTACCGTCAACGACTTAAGATGCTGGACAATAAAAGAGAAATCAAGTTTTTGTACAAATGTGGACTTAACGATGATACAGAACTGAAGGCAATAAATTGGTGCACTTAAAAAGTTTTTAAAGACTCATTTTGACAACTAACAGTAATGGCCAATTCTGCATAAATTTTTTGAAGAACTTGGCCCTTAGGAGGCTTAGTTTAATGTCGGGTATATCTGTGGTAATTTTTCTTGTACCTATGACAAAATAAGTAACGCCTAAACTATCAGATTTGTCAAGTCTGAAACTTAATTTGTTCATTATTTTATGAAAGGTTTTAGAACCAAGGGATGATTGGAATCTGTTAAGCTATTTTTGTGCTAACTGTACCTACTCATACATACACGGTTAGAAAGCGAATAATGTTAACGCGATATGAATGATTCATTGGCTGCATAATATTTGTGAACAAGCGAGCTCGTTTATAAATATTGTAAAGTACACACTGGTCTATTAGAATCTATTGCTGTATAGAAGACTAGGTAGAGTAGGTAGATGTTGCCCGCGGGTCCCATAAAATTCAGATCTGGCTTCGGATAAAAATAGTCATGTGTTATTCCATTCCAAATCATCCATTCCATTCCAGATCCTTCCAGCCGTTTTGCGTAAAAGAGTAAAAACATCCATCCATACTTACAAACTTTCGCGTTTATAATATTAGTAGGATAGGTGCATATGGTCATTTTAGCACCTTGGTCATTTCTCCCCGAAAGGTAAAAATGTAAATATCTGTATGTACATAAATATTACTTAACTTCTTAACTACCTACTTATAACATCCAAAACAAAATAAAACGCGCCAGAAATATCAAGGTGAGACAACAATCTACACAACACTCCAATCCTTTCTTCTTTTTTGCAGACGGGCCGTACGATATAGGTAACGCGATAGCATGTTTTTTGCACGATTTATAATAAATCAAGGTCATAATGTTTTTACTATACATTCTACTTATACTTGTAATCAATCGATAAATTATGTAGCTAATCTATCTCTTTTCAATCCAATTTTTCGCTTGCAAACCAAATTTTCCACTTTCCAACGTGCTCGAAAGACGTAGTATGTACTTAATTTAAAAATAGTTGTTATTCCCAAAATAAAAATATTCCGCTTTATAGTGAAGTGTGCCAAAAATGTTTTAATGCATATTTGAAGCCAGACTCCAGCTCTTAATAATTAGTGGATGTGGCCTAGCTGGGCGTAAAACTACCGACTGGTGAAATAGAATACAATGGCCACTCCATATCCACCCGTAGTCGTTTGGATATGAGGACTAAGGATAAACGAAGGAATGTAGCGAAAACCAGCTTACGGCTAGAGGTTCGGTATCTACTACTTTTTTATACCACCTGGGTGGCAGACAAGCGTACGACCCCGCTCGCTGATGGGAAGCGGTCACCGTGGCCTATGGACGTGTGCAACACCAGGGGCGTCACACTCGCTCTGCCGACCGACCCTGCAATTTTTTTTCATGAAGTAACATCACAGCAGGGAGATCATTCCACAGCCTAAGCGTGCGCGGAATAAAAATGATGTTATGCATGTTAACTAAACCTAGGTACCAACACACGGTGTACCTAAGGACTAATTAGATTACTATCAACGTCATTGTTAGCAAATAAACACAACACTCCACTTTCCCTTGTTTCACAATAGCCGAGATAGCTGCTTACGTCATTGGGTTGTGAGGCAGGATTATCTTATTACTTCACATATTAATCTGTGATAAGATAATACAGTGCAACACACATTTCAAACTAAAAAACTAGTTCAGAGCCCCCAGTTTTCTAACCCTCACTTTCATCTGAGACTTCAATCGCATCCAAAGCTTGCAGTTTTATGTCCAGGGTCCGATATCCTACAACTCCATTATTTGGTTTGATCGGAACCATTTCTTTTAACTTTGTCATAGTCTGGTTTTGGCATCTACTAAGTATATTACAGTTTCTTTCTGTATACCTACACACTCGTGAGGAATGATGCTCATTGTGCGTAGAATGTCGGAGTAGGGGGTCCAATAACAACTGCAGGTTACTCATGTGTAGAATGTAAAAAAATAAAAAAACAAAATGTACATTTCCAATGATTTTCTGATCGGAAAAAATTATCATCCAGGACGGGACTTGAACCCGTGAATGTACATTGAAAAACATAGACAAAAATTAGAAAAACATTTTTTGGCGCTCTTTTTGTATTTATCTCCTTGACACAACGAGTGGTGTCACGTTCGTAGATCGAATCTCCACACACTTAAGACCAGATTCTGCAGAGCATGGATGTGGAAAATATTTACAAAACAAAATTCTTACCTTATTAACATGTGGAGAGAATCTTGATATGACTGCTTGTTTGGTGGTTTCCACAATAACTTTGGGAGATTCTGCGACGAGGGGCACTCGACGTTCGAGCTCGTCCAGAGCAGCGGCCACCTTCGCGTCACCAGCTACCAGGGGCGCAGCTACGTAAGGAGCGGCTGTGTGCGCGGCGACTAGAACTCCTGCCTCCGCCGTTGAGAGCGCCCATTCCAGTAATGAGTGAGCTCCTGTGATAGATGTCTCCTGTTAGTTATTTTTTATGATCGGGGGCCTTACACGACGGCGACGGTCCAAAAAAAATTAAGCTCCGGGCCATGCAGTCGAGGGAACAAGATGGAGTTATGTACCATTTATGTAAATATGTATAGCCTTTTCAGAGAAGTTTCAAAAATATCAAAGCAATAATTGTAGTTGAAAGTCTAAAAATATTTATCAATTTAGTGACCTATAATTTTTTTATTATGTTATCTTGAACGGATTCTAAATATATAAGCGAATAATAAATAGCATATGAGTGGAAAATACATAATGAAAAAGTAATTTTAAAAATTATCATCTGTTGGTCTGTCTGAATCTCTAGAATTGCAGCGCCAATTTTGACAGGACTTTAAATGGCTGATTGGATTGAGTAACATGCCCGCCCACCCACACGCAAAATCCGCGCCAGGACGTGGAGTTGCGGACAACAGCCCGAGAAACCATACCATACCATAGGTAATGTCGTAAGGTGTAACATAGGCTACTTTTATTTAAGAAAATGTATCAAGGTTCCAGAAAAAGTATAGACTTTAAAATATAAATTCACATAGACACAGTTAGTCTATATAGTCAAGAACATTAGAAATTTCCTTGTTCTTCTATAGTATAAACTATAAACACTACTATGAGCAGTTTCCACAAAAATACATACCTTTGACTCTTGTGTATAATGCACCCACTTGTTCAACGGCTGCACCAACAGTGGGCAGTGCCATAGCCTTCTGCACCGATTGCAGCTGTGACAACGATGATGTGGAATTGGAACTTACTTCTGTGGCCATCTGTCATGAATAGGAAACTATATAAGATGTCTTATCACTAAACTATAGGTAGTTGTATGATGAAGGAGGCGATTGTGAGGACATTTGGATGTTTGTTATTCAATCACTCTCAAACGTCCAAATGGGTTTGATTGAAATTTAGTACAGGTATAGATTATAGCCTGAGGTGCAAGGGAAATGCCTTTTGGGTCACTTTACACCTCGGTGTTTGAAGACCTGGAACAGTGTGTGGGTTTAGTCGGTTCAAGTTTGATTATTCATGGGGATTTCCACACAAAAAAGGGATTAACCCAAAAGAGGGCTACTTTTCATCCCTTGAATACATTCTCATAGGTAGTAAATGTTAAAATCTCTGCCAACCACTTGACCATATAGACAAAGTGACATTCAACTAGTGGGTTTGGTTTGAAGCAAACACAAAAGACTGAATTGTATGTGTATGGGAGTGACTATGACATATCGAAAAATAATAATCCATTATCACTGCCATTATAGCTAAGGATGATGATGAGAGTATAAATGCACTTAAAAGTGTGGAAAATTTATAGTTCAATCAATTTGAAAGATACTTCTATATAAATATTTTTGTGGTAAGACTACTACATTGCTTTATAGTGAAAATAATCATTTCAGCAACAATAAAGTCTAGATATTCTAAAATTAATTAGCTTCAATAAAGTATAATCCAAAGCATGTCGGTAGTTAGGTAATTCAAAATAAGAATAGGTACAACATCTAGTTCTAATTAGAATCACCAAGTAGGTTGAAAAGTTGAAAACTAAATAAAACTAGATAAACTTACGCTGAATAATAACATTTACACAGTTAACACTACTGACCTTTATATCTTTACACCAAACTTTTCTCAACAAACTTTATTGATAAATTAGCAATACTTTCAAATTACTGTGACGAGAAATTGAAACTCAACTTTTAACTTGTTCGGGCTGATTCCAACGATTGACTGTTAATGAAGCGCACGGGACGGAGCCTAAGTACGCGCGATAAATCGACGATAAGAGTACGAGATGATTAAATTATTTTTAATAATTTATGATTCACAAGCAGTCTTGCGTTTTGGACTTTGAACCCTGATTCGACACTAGTGTTAGTGTTGTGCAGTGGTGCTATGAAATCTCATCTCAAATGTCGATTGTTTTAATATTTCGAAATCGCGATGGTTCTCTTGAATTTCAATAGCTTCGAGCTTTCAAGTGATTTGAAAAAAATTGTGTTACTGTTTACATATATAATTATTAGATTATTAAAAAAATAATCACAGTTTACTGTACTCGTTATCTGTTAACTATAATTTCTTCTCTTGGTCTTCGAATCAATGCACTGAATCAATGGCAATATACCTATATTATTATGAAGTTATATTTTATGAAACCCAAGATTCAGGGACGAAGTTTACAATAGAGTGATAGTATGTCTTATTTACTAAAAATGCTAATATGTCTTTTACAAATATATTTAAATTCGCTTCTAACTTAATTGATCCACGGTGAAGATGTTGTAATGCTGTTGCGACTTGCGAGAAGTAGGTACCTACATTAATTTTTCTAAATACATTCATCGATATGGTGTCACATCGCTACGACGCTACTACACTACACTACACTATAAATGTCAAATGAAAGACAGAGAGCGTCTGTTTGCGACTGAACAAAGATAGAACGAGATAGAATGATGAGATCAAAAACAAAGAGGATATACTTTTTGTGTACCTACCTATTTCAACGTATTTCAATAAACAAAACTATTGAAATACAACAAATAAAATAATTAGGTATTTTATTACAAAACTAATTCCAACCAGAGATGATACCAAATTCCAACGTTTCCAATTTTAGAAAAAATAATCCAATGAGAATTCACTGAATGTTTTTGGTTGGTCGCCAAGTGCCAATGACAAACATTGATCGCATTTGTGGAACGAGGCCAGTCGCCAGCATTATACGTATTCATAGTTCATACAAACATTGGCTGAACCACCTTCTCTGATTGGTTCTCGAGCGCAGTCGTTTTTGTTTTGGACGTCAAGTCGCACGATTTTGCTGTTCAACCCAAATTACTAAATTGGTTTTAAGAATGTCGTGGACGAACGATAATGTATTGGAGTTTTTAGAGCTTTATAGACGAGAACAACACCTATGGGATCCGAAACATCCTTTGCATAGAAACAGAAGCGAAGTAGCCGAGGCCTGGAACAGAATACAAGCTTCGCTAACAATACATTGCTCAGTTACTGATTTAAAAAAGAAAAAGGAATCTTTAATGACATCTTTCAGGATGCACCTTGGTAAAAAGAAAACACAGGATGGTTACCGTACGACTTGGTTCGCATATCCACTTATGGAGAGTTTTCTTGGCGGCAAATATGAATGTGATAGTACAAACCAATTGGAAAATGAGGTACTTAACGTTAATTAAGCACTTTCTTTATAAGTTTAGTTAGATTATATCTAAGTTAGGAATAATACATGTATTTTGAAGTTTGCACTGAGTTTTGAAACATTCGAAGTCTGTCAATATTGGCCCGTATTTGATCCAATTGCGTAACGATGGAAAAGTTTGTGGATTGCATTGGGCTAAAAATTTGTTTCCAATATGTTGGCCCACGTGGAGTTGCACAAATGTTGGACGATACTTTAAAGTATTTCTAGTTTATTTATTAGGAAATTATCTATAAGTAGGTATTTATGTAGCTAGCTGTATGAAACTTATTTTATGTAACTTTGCCTACACTACCTACTGTGTAAGTAAGTAGATATAACACTAGCTACAACTACCTAGCAAGCTTAAATAAAATTCATGCACGGTTAAAATCGAACCTGCGACCTCTGACTTGCATCGAACGCTCTGCTGCTACGCCACACCTAAGTACTTACTTATTTGTATTAAAATGACATGTGTTTCTTTTTAACTTTACAGTTCTTCACGGCTGCTGATAATTACAGTGCACAAGCAGGGGTGCCTGACCAGAGTAGTAATATTAATAGATCCCTAAACATTGCCGACAAAAACATGGTGACTATGGGCAGACAAAATAAGTCGTTACCGCCGTACCAGAAAAATATGAAGAGTTCGTCGTATCCTAAAAAACGAATCGACGAAACAGTCACTTATATGAAAAATTCCGATGATTTTAAAGGTGAAATGGATGAATACGACTTGTACGGTCAACTGTTAGCCAAAAAATTACGAAAACTGGATGAGCACCAGCGTGATTTGGCCATGCATGACATCGATAACGTCATGTTTCGCGCCAAAATGCAGAGTTCGACATCGCAAACAAGAAGTTACTCAACTTCACCATCTCCCGTACCACGGAAACTAAAATCTCCAGTGTTTATTGTAGCACAACACAGTATTTCTACAAACATTCAGTACGAAGACGAAAATAATATACCGTATCAGGAACAACCGCCATCTTAATTTTTTTTTTAATTTGATGGCATGGTTGGTGCCTGGAATGCCAAAAGTTTTAAGAATCGAAAATTGATCGGCGCTCATTGCAGTCGAAGTTGAATACCTATTTGCGCGAATGGCACAATGTTAAAAGTGACCGCTTGACTTACTACCGCTGACTGCATTGTTGTGGGTTCAATCGATTGACAATAAGTTGTGTGATTCACAGTTAGGTGTTTTAGATTTGGGAGTACTTTGTTGCCATTATATGCAGAATTTGTGAGGTCCAACTAAGGGATCTTCACCTAGTGTGCTGTGTGTGGGTGAGGAGATCCATTGTAAAAAAAGGGAAGTAGGTTAATAAATCTTTTCTTACTTGTTCTTTTTATAATAAAGAGTTGGTATGCTACCATAGAACACAAAGTGTATTTCTTTTGTAGGTAATTTTCGTAGGTATTTCTTTTTTGTTGATCTATGAAGCAAATAGCTGTACATATTACATTATGGCTTTTTGCGTTAAATTATAATCATACCTACACCAAATTGTTAAAATTTAGAATAACGTGATGATAGAGCGTCTGACTGCTATTTCTTTCAAGGGTCGCGGGTTCGATTCCTATTGCATTGGTCTTGATGTCTAAAAAGATGCATCATAATGTCCGTGTTTTAAAAACCATAGCCCTATGTTTGAATGAAATTTTAAAGCGATTGCTGCTAACTATTCCCAATGATTTTCTGCTGATCGGCAAAAGTGATCATCCAGGACGGGACTTGAACCCGTGACCAGTCCCTTACAGGGGGAATGCTCTGACCAAACCTGGGCCCATTATAGATACTTGAATTTTTCCGATCAGAAAATCATAGCTCTATAATGTTCATATATAGGGTCTGGAATATTGGAATAGGGTGACTAGCAGAGCAAACCTACCTATTGTTACTGTTAACTTTTTTTCAATTCTGGGTTTATACCTACCTACTACAGTAAGGCCGGATCCTCGGTTGCAACATACCTACTGCGTTATCGTCGGGGACATGGCCTCCAGACTGCTATGATAACACGCTATTACAAAGTAACAGTTAAGTAATCTATTTATTAGGGTGAAGGAACCCATGGCATATGAAATCAAGAGGAAGTGCCCATCAGTCAGTATAATACCTTAAGATTGACTAGTAACTGATATTCACTATTAGGGTCTTCAGTGCAGTGTGCCTCCTTCCCATCCCTTTTTCCGGTGGGGCATGATAGGGACACCATGGTTACCAAACCCGAGGGAGTCATTTCGAAGCCGAAAATGGCCCAGGTCAGAAGGGAATGGATATGACAGCGTGCTGTTTTAGTCGGTTTGAATCCGACATAATCGGCCCCGCTGGCGACGGGGGTGGTATGGAAAATATTTACAAAAAATATATCCCATCTGTTTGTCAGATGGGCGAAGGTCGATTTTCACCGGCTCTTAAAGTAAAGTCACTGTACACTAAAACATACACGAATATTATAATGATATACCTCACGGCATCTAACTTGGCAAGATTTTGGAGTAGTGTGGGCCCCACTACTCCAAAACCTTACCAAGTTAGATGCCGTGAGCTATACGAACATTGATACATTTACTGTACCTGCACTAAAGTAATTCTTATGTTTTTGCCATAACATCTTTTCTTTTTATCTAATCTCAATCAATTTTTGATTGGTAAGTAAATACGCACATAATGACGCGAAGTGATTAGAATGATTTATACCTACTGTAACTACGTGATTACAATAAGGACACGGCTAATTTCGACTTTGGTCCTTAATCTAATTCGAATTGAAATACGGATGGTTACGAAATACATTGATCAAGAAAATTTAATTTTATTTGTAAATACTATAAGAAGAAAAGAAAGAAAAGAAAGAAATAGTGGCCTCCAACGACCGTGAGCCATATATACATACTAGCTGTTGCCCGCGGCTCCGCCCGCGTGGATGTCGAAATCCGTTTCAAAAACTATCCTATCTCTCAAGTTGGATCGAACTGCACATGGTGTGCGAATTTTATTATAATCGGATTCTGTACAGTCATTTTGGGTAACTTTGAACATTTTTAACGGATTATTAATGTTTACTCTCTGATTACATTTATTACATCTTTATTTTATAGAATAAATAGTGTTCTTTTGAGTTGGTTTATGTTTCTAAACCCACAAATTTATGGAAAAAAAACAAAGACTGCCCAAAATTTGCCCCAAAACTCACATTCAAAGTTAGCACGAGTTTTGGGTAACTTTGAATATATATTTTTTTGGATTTTAAAACCTTTATTATTCAAACATTTTAAGATTTGGATAAAATTGAATGATGTATTCTTGTAAAAAAAAGTCCAATCTATGAAAATCATGACTAACTTGACGTACCTACCTGCGAAAAAAAGCGAGGTCTTGCCATAATGAAACAAGGCGGACCAATTTGGTGAAAAAAAAAACATTGTTATTTTTATATTTTCTAATAAAGTAAGATAAGTAGGAACATAGTGCCCAACATAATAAATTATATGTTTATTTGGTTATCAGATGAGATCAAAATCATAATGACTGCTAATAATTTTTCTGGACATTTTATTTTTTAAAGAAAACTAATCACCCCTTTCCATGAACAAAATGTCATCGTCAATACGAATTTTTCCACCTTTTTAGGGCCAAATGGCAAAAAACAGAACCCTTATAGATTCGTCATGTCTGTCTGTCTGTCTGTCCGTCCGTCCGGCCATCCGTCCGTCCGTCTGTCCGTCCGTATGTTACACACCCACTTTTCTCCGAAACTATAAGGCCTATGCGGTTGAAACTTGGTAAGTAGACGTATTCTGTGAACCACATTAAGAATTTCACACAAAAATAGAAAAAAGCAATAAATTTTAAGGCTCCTCATACTTAGAACTGAAACTTTTTATAAGACATGAATAACTTTGAACCATTCAATGTTACCCAAATCACTTCGATTTTGATCGTCGTTACAACTTTATCAGTTTTAGACAATTTATGTAACACCATGTACGGACAGCGATTTAAAAATAATAACTTTTTAGTAGATTTTAAAGATAAATACCAAACATACCTGTTTACAACAAGTTTTGTACAAATAATTTCGATATTAAATTCAACTAACAAACACTGCTAAAAACTTCACTCGGAAAAGGCGGTTAAATTACAAAATTATGACTTTGAAAGCTTAATGTTTTACGTTACGTTTGTTAAAAAACATTATGGCGATCCGTTTAGGCAGTTATAATATTGAAACAATAAAACATTTGCATCAAATAAATTTTTGAATGTTTTTCACAACTTTATTCAAAGATACACTGCGATTCAATGTTACCCAAAATGACCGTATATAAATAAAAAAAGAAATAATAAATACGGATTGTAATCTTTGGCACTGGTAACACTGAGCTGTCAAATCATTTGTTTTGAAACTGGGGAATAACATGTTATGAGTGAATTTTTCAAAGAAATCATTATAAACCGAGGTGGTTTTATGTATACTGTAAGCTGAAAATATTACACCTTCCATCATGGCGACTATGGTGAAAGAGAAACGTAAAGAGGTACGTAAACTGAGCTTGAAACAACATTTTCTTTGTGTTACTTTTGCGCACAAGTTGCAGTAACATTAACTTTATAGCTGGTTTTTTATATTTGTTCTTTCAAATGATTATAATATTTTATCTTTAGAAGATCTAGCCATTCGTTATCGCCTAGATCTTCTAATAATTATACATTGTTCATTACTCTAAACAGAAGATTCGTGCAGGTTTATAATCGTCCTTCCTCCTACATTGTGATTTACGGAATTTTCACCCTTGTTATACCACAATATGAACTTAATACAACAGTGGGTTGTGTCTTAAATGTTCAGACCACCATTACCAGCCTGTCTAAAGGCTAAATGAATCCATGACCACTGTTTTTATAAATTTATGAGGCCTGAGTAGATAACTGCAACTCTTAATCTCCTGTGCTTTGTTTCTTAAAGATTTATGAAAAAGTTTAAAAAAAAATATCCATAGATCTATTTTTCTTGTAAGTGGATCTATGTATAATAGTTTTATGAGGTTCTATCTTCCTAGCCTTGTGTGATTCAAGTGCATAAAATTCAATAAAGTTGTAATAATAATAAGTGATGATAATTTGGTCTTACAACATGATGGTATAAATTAGTTTATTTCTATTTCATTTCTATACTATATGCCTTGCCTTGCCTTGCCACCCTTGTATTATGATTAGGAAAATGTGTAACAGTATAAAATAAAAGGAAATAACTTCAACTTGTGCATTAGAAGCATCATGCTATGTTTATTTTAACAGTGATAAATAATGCATTAAGAGATAACAAACTAGCCAATGGTTCTTTTTTGAATTATTATTCATTATGCAGCCAGTTGACATTTGATTGATAATACTTACATCCTGCTTATTTATACATCCTGCCTATACATTATATTAACTACAATTTATGTAGGTACTGTAATTCTGTATATTTAAAAAAAAAAACATATTTATTAAAATACTTTTTAATTTCAGAAAAAGAAAACTAAAGATAGTAGTAGTTCTAGAAGCAAAATCACAAAGGAACAAATTCCTATAGAGAAAGATATACCTCCTATATCCGAAGAAAAATGTGAAAATATACACACCACAACAAGTGCTATGAAGTTGTCCGAGCTAGTCAGTGAAGAGAGAAAAATGACTGAATATTATTCTGAAACAGCTAACAAAACTGTTGAAGAACCATTAAACTTTGGTGAAGTGAAGAATGTAGAAGAAGAATCGAATCTAGAAGTAAATATGCATAGTCAAGATATGATACTAAGTGAAATCCAATCTAGTGATTTGAGTAGTACTATTTCACCTAAAAAGTTAGATAATAGTCTTCCAGAGAATAAATCGAATGACGATAGTTATGAAATATATAATAAATCAAATATATCAGAATTTTCTATTTTAAGTAAAGAAGATAGTTACGGGGAATTGTCTAAGAAATTAGAGAGGATGGCAATACCGGATGTTATCGAAATTCCTCAAGAAAAGGAGTTCGAATTTTCAAGTCCTATTGCTCATTTGCACCTATTGGACCAAGAATCTCCAAGTGTAGTAGATATTGAGCCATCTGCGCCATGTTTCGAAGAGATACCCCAGAGTAGTCCTTACCAAAATGTGATATTAGAATGTAAGCCCAAAGTGAAATGTATGCCAATAGAAGATGTTATGAGACTGTTTAGTGGAGGGGAGATGGAAGATGTTAGGTCTATGAGCGAGAAAGAAGAGGAGCATGTTGAAGCTGGTCCTGTAAGTGGGCCGGAACATCCACTTGTTGATTTACTGTCAACGTTTAGGTACGTTTAATCTATTTGTTATACTTTATAATTAACTTGTGCAATGGCGATGGTAGCTGAATGGATAAGGATGCAGCCTCTTCTCAGAGGTTCGAATCTGACTGGACAGTACCAATGTGAATTTTACTTTGTAGAATTTATATGTGCTAATCACATGATTTACTATCTGCTGACAGTGAAGGAAAAACATCGTTAGGAAACCCATATCTCCAGATGGAATTCTAAGGACATGTCTGATCCACCAACCCGCATTAGGCCAGCATGTGTGGATTGAGGTCTAAACCCTCTCAGCTCTCTCGTTAGAGGAGAGGAGACCCGTGCCCAGCAGTGAGACATAAATGGATTGCTATCATATCTTGTGCACATTAGGGCACATTATATTGCATAGTAACATGTTATCGGTACCTATATAGTACCTATATGGCGTCCCGCTGGATTTATCAAAGCTACAGGAAGCTTAAAGCGGTGGAACTAGAAGGGCCGGTTTACACTTAAGCAAATGTAAACATGCTTATATTGATACATATTATATAGAATTGCTGCCAAAAGTGTCTGCATATGTCGGCCATATTACTACCAAAACGTGCGTCATCACAATTAATGTAACCAAACCAGATGTAATTGAACACATGTTCATAACATGTGTGTGTGTATGTGTGAACATCAATATTGCAATTTGTCGTCATCCTCTGACCCTTTTTTCTAACTGAGTTTGAGTCAGCTTTTTCACTCTAACTATGAAGTGGCTGTACTATGATATTTTATGTGTAGTCAATGCCACCTGACCTCGACAACCTATTAGGATCTCGATGTTTTTTTTATATCCGTCACGTCAATTTAACTTCACCTCTTCCTGGTAAAGTCTTAGGAAGGGGGTCCCCATTACATACACCGACAGTGCCATAATGGTGGCTCTCAACTTAACGACCTCATCAATTCCTTTTTACTCCCCGCTTAATGGACCCAGGACTGTAGAAGGAGCGAAACATGTGAGCTAAACTGTTAAGAACGGTCACCCATCTCAGGACAGACTGACTATTATTGGTTAGCCCTGCAATATGTTAACTTACTCCAATATCACTTACGAGCCAGAGCCTTGTCCATCAATCAGCAGGTATACTGACGTGCAGGGTACATTCACACGCGAAGATCTTTGTGAAGCCCCATACACCAGTATTATCTATCTAGTAAACTTTACACCTTCTTTCAGATCATCCCTTATGGCAGTGGAACGTGAAAGAATAGTACTAGCAAATGGTTTTGCCAATGAAGAGAAAAGCAGAAAGGCTCTATGGAAAATTGAGAAGAGACAAGTACATCTGACAGAAAAATGTCCATGCGGCGCTAGTGTAGCGTTAAGAGCTTCATACGAACATGCCCAGCTTATCAAGGATAGACTGCCAGTGGCTAAGATGAGGCTGGAGGGCTTGTTGCGCGATGTACAGGATTCATATTGCCACCATCAGCATACTGCTCTGTTGGCCTATTATCAGGTAACAAAATCAGGCAGTCATCCTGCCCCTGAAATAAACAGAGAACCAGATTTCGCCCGCATAAATTTAGATTTTTAAGGTTTTATTGTTATTGCATGTAGCCCTGATTCTTTAAACCATCTTTAAAGTAGCCTATGTTACGCCTTATAACATTAAAAACGCAGCTGCCAGTAAAAGTCCTATCCAAATCGGCCTAGCTATTCCAGAGATTACCTCATTCAAACAGACAGAAAGACACACAGACATACAAAAAATTAATTTTATAAATTCCTTTTTTGCGCAACATGTCTTTCCCTTCCATACATTCTTGTCAGATGCCATCTTCTCAGTCAATCCCTTCCTTTCTATATCCTCTTTCACGTATAGACTAAATTAAAGTTATTTTAAAAGACTAAAACTACATAACATTTCTTTGTGTGCTTAGATAGAAGAATTGATATCAGAGACGGTTAAAAGTAACAAGCCCGTGATTCGTGAAGCGCTTTCTCTCGTGTTGGGAGCGCTGAGACTGAGTGCCAGTGCGCTTGATGCGCTGACTAGCGCACTGCAGCGCTGGGCGGTGGCACTGGCGGCCGCGCTGATCGACCACAGGGACTTACGACAGCTGCTGTTTATATTACATCATTTGTTTAAGTGAGTAATCCTAATTAATGATTTGCATAAAACTAACAGAGATAACTGAGGGCGAGGGAGGGGGGGGGGGAGGAGCGCGCCATAGAAGTATTCTTGTTACAGGCCCCCCAACAAGGCGTAGAGTTGGTTCATCATAGATTTTTTGGATTTAGTCCCTCCGTAGTCGAAACCCCCATGCGTAACAGCATTTTCCGTGTTGCAAAAAAAGCTCAACATATTATGTACCTACCAACCTCATCTGCAAGCTGGTACACCTCTTGATTGACGGACGGGACTGGTTACGGGTTCAAATCCCGTTTTTTAATATTAGATATGTCATCATAAAAAACAACAGTCTCAGGATCGGGGGTCACCACTACATACACCGATAGTGCTACAGTGGCGGCCCTCAGCTTAATGGCCTCATCAAATGCTTTTTCACGCCCCGCTTAAAGGACCCGGGACTATAGGAAGAAGGAAACACTTGCACTGGTAAAGAATTCCAAGTCTTTATGGTGCGGAAAAGAAAAAAAGGGCAACCGAAACGCTTATTGGTTCTTGAAGAAATTTGAAATTGGAAAAATCCCGTCCTGGAAATCTATACGATGATTATAATGGTCTGAATTTCTTATAGGCAATCGCGCTCGGTGCGGTGGGCGTCACGGGTGTTGCAAGTACGTGTGGACATAGAATCTCCGCCGAGGGTCCTAGCGGTACTTGAACTGCTGCTCGCCAAACAGCGGGTGGACGCTGCCCAAGAGTGTATAGAAGGTTTGTCAGCTCTCAAATATACTCACGACTTTCACCCTCCTGGGTAGGCAGAGATAAAATACTGTCTTTTTTACATCATTTAGGTGGTAGACAAGCATATTACCCACCTGGTGGGAAGCGGTCACCGTGGTCTATGAACGTGTGCGACACTAGGGGTGACACACTCGCGTTGCCTACTGTGTAAAAGTATCATGTATTCGCATATGGAACATTTAGAATCAGAATTATTTTCTAAATATTGAATTTACATATCTTGGGGCGACGTTGGAGCAATCTACCGTATTTCTTGTGAACTACAGAAACGATGAAGTTAAATATTGTCTGTAGAAAAGGTTGCCATACTAAAAGATTTTTTATTATTGACGGCCTTTATGGCGTAGCTGCAGTGCATTCGACTGCTTCGACAGGGGTGCGTGGAGTTCGATTCTCGCTCAGTGTAAATATTTGTATGCATGAATATATCTATTTGCATTGGTCTGAGTGTTTCTATGTATAGTGTAAATGTATTTGCAAAAAGTATTTTTTATCCGAATTCTAGAACCCATAACTAGTTAAACTATGCTTAGTTGGGGTCTAGAAAGCGCTGTGTAGAATGTCGTAGAATATTTAATTATTTATTATAACTTTTTTAGACGCAGATGAAGTATGGGAGGAAGTTGACAGGCACGGGGCTGGCAGCGCCGTCAGTGAAGGGTCCCTGAGAGAGCGAGATCTCCTGGCCTTGTTGCACACACTGCCTATACGAGATCTGGTGGCTAGGATACTCCTGTTCACGCATAACGTAAGAACGTCTGATTTTTGTTATTACTTCCCAGTATTCGTTCCTTATTAGTAGCACTATCGGGTATAATAATATAGGGTTCAAAATCAAGAGTTTCGATTCCTGGCTCGAGACTCCTTTAAACATATTTCGCTATTTCTCATAGTTTTGAGACTTTGCCTTTAGCTTACCATCAGGCGAAGTAAAGTCATTTTGACGTGTCCTATATAAAAAATAAAGTTTCGGACTTGGCCTTCCACGCCAAGTTGAAATATTCACGCTGTATAAAACTGATAAGACTTACTAGTAGTAATGCTGAGGGCCGCCACTATAGCACTACCGGTGTATGTAGTGGTGACTCCAGTCCTGAGACTTTACCTTGAGGCCATAAGCAGACGGAGACGCCGAGCGGTCAAAATGTCTGCGATGCACTCTTATTATTACTAACATTAGATCGCATTTAGCCCGCGTATGTCTGACAAGCGACATGAGCTATTGCTCGGACAAATGCAACCTTATAATCGTACAAATAAGAGTGCGTTGCGGTCATTCTGACCGCCCCGCATCGCCGTCTGATTATCGCCTTAGCTTACTATCAGGCGAGGTGAAGTCATTTTGACGTGTTCTTTAAACGAGTGTAAAAATAATCTTTTTACTAATTTAAAGGATATCAAACAAGCCCGTCCCCACGAATGGGTCGACAGTAGCGGCGGGCGTGGTCTGCTACGAGCGTGCTACGGCGTGCGGACGCTGCTACAAGTGCTACAACGTGCTACGACCGCTCACGCCGGCTATGCACGCCTCAGACAAGAGCTACGAAATATCGCGGCACACGCATTGCATGGACTCGCATACTTACATCTTTCAACTTGGTAAGTCATCTTTTTATCTAGAGAGTACTTGATAGCAACCCATTTATGTCCCACTGCTGGGCACGGGTCTCCTCTCCTCTAACGAAAGAGCTGACACGGTAAAATAATAGTACGTCTATCCCTGTCTAACACTCCGTCCTAATACACTTTCAATATTATTCCATCTCTATCCAGCAATCAGTACTACATGTCAGATCTAAAAGAGAAGATATATTCGGAGCTGGAAGCGTCGTTCTTCGAAGGACTGAAGCTGTTTGAAGCCCGGGACGTGCACCGCCTGCCCGCCAACCTACTCGCTGAACATACCGCGAAACATTACTGTCTCACTCATATTCAGCAGTTACATGGTATGTCGTACTCTTCTTTATGCCTAGTTTCTTTATATGGAAGTGTATATTTGCCTTCGTCTAGCTGGTTGTTTATAAGTTGTATCACACACAATCTCCAATGGCTTTAGAAATGCATTTCATTAAAATTTTACCTGTATTTGTGTATAAATAATCCATCAGGTGGGCCGTGTGCTTGTCTGCCACCTACGTGGTATAAAAAAATAATAATAAAAAAGTATCAACATAATAAAATTCAAACCACATATTTAAACATATATAAACATAGCAAAGCATAACTTATACCTTGTCTAATTTAGGATGATAATAATGACAGTTCATGTCTATGAAGTATCGTATTTTTTTTTACAAAATTAAACCCATATAATTATTGTAATTCATAGACAAGCCCCGCCCACTTGTCATAGTGAAGCGTCTTGCAAGCATATAGCACAATTGACTTTACACAAATGAATCGAATGAATCGAATTTAAAATAATTTATTGAAATTATTAAGTACTTATACTACTAAAATTTTTGTGATATAATTAGCTAAATATGATACGAAACATAAATACTATACAATAAAACTTCTCTTTTGTCATCCTGAAGTAAGTTACCTAAAATAATAAAAAATAAATGTTTTTGTATTTTTGTAACTATCGATTCCATATTCTATGGGAACGATAATCGAAAATCGAAAGAACTATTTTCGATTATACTATATGGGGTACCCTACTTGGAGCTGTCAAAATTATCATCCTAGATTAGACAAGGTATAAATAGGTAACTTGTGTGCGCTATCTACATAGAGCTTTGTATAATATGTGATCCACACTGTGAGCTATGAGAGAAATTTTATTCCGCGCATGCGCCGACTCTATGGAATGATTTTCCTGCTGTGACTTTTCCTAGCGTCTACATTATGGGGTTCTTCAAGAAGGGCATTAGAAGGTTTTTACAGGGTCGGCAGCGCGTTTGTGACTTGTGTATTGCATGTCCATAGGCCACGGTGACGGCCTCCCATCAGGTGAGTTGCGTGCTTGTCTGCCACGTAAGGGTCCGTTCACACAGACCGGCTCGGAGAGCATCGGCGCGCATTTTTCTTTTCACACTGACAAATGATTTCCATAATGACAAAAGCAGTGCAGATGCAAAAATAAACCTCACTACAAATACTACAAATACTGTTTTCAACGTGATAAGAATCTGCTCTCCTCTCCGAGCTGGTCTGTGTGAACGGACCTTAAGTGGTATAAAAAAAAAGAAACATTGTAAAATTGTTGATATCTCCAGAGACGGGTGGATTGAAGTGTGAAGACCGCGTGCGCATCGTGTCGCAGGCTGCGGAAGACCGCGCGTTCGACCACGAGCTCGCTAGGATGGTGCTCGAGTTTCTATTACATGTATGTATGCTATGTGTCAAAGATTTTTTTTATATATAGGATATGTCACTTTGATTTCACCTCGCCTGATGGTAAGCTGATTAAGTGGAAGGTGCAAGCGCTAGATAGATTGGTTTAGGATATAAGTTATATTACAGTAGGGTTAAGAAAAGATGGATGGAATGCGTGAAACAGGATGTGGCAAGAAAGGTGAGGAGATGGTATCTGAATGGAATGTATGGTTGCGCCGATCCCAAAAACTGCATTCAAAATTAAAAAAAAAGAAGTGAAAAGAGATCAATGAATGTGGGTGTGAATATGTGTGAGGGTAAGTGATAAATTAAATTATCCTTAAATCAAAATTTTGAAAATATTATACTTCTGCTTTACCCCAGATATACAAGCGTAAACATAAAACGTATCACGATACCCACAGACTGGTCTCAGACGTAAGGCGGTGCAGTGCAAAGACTCCTGTGATGAGACATCACGCGAGTGCGTGCCTCGACTCCTCGCTGCTCACCCGTATCTTCACACTATCGCGCTCCATTTACTAGCCGATATGAATATGGGTAAGATTACATTTTATTTACTAATACCTGGGGTAAAATTACATTTTAATTATTAATATGTGGTCTGACATTACATTTTAAAAGCAATATGTTGGGTCAAATTACATTTTAACTGTCAATACCTAGGTTAAAAATGCGCTTAGGTTAGAATACATTTCTTTTGTCAATATTTGGGACAATTGCTTATACCTAGGGTAAGATAACATTTTAATTGTGAACACCTTTGGCAAAATTACAAATCAATATCAAAACCTGGGGTAAGATTACATTTTATTATCAATACTTAGGGGTAAAATTACATTTAATAGCCAAAGCACTTATCTCAAATGGTAAGTGCTTTAGCCAACTATTAGGAATCGCTTTTTTATTTGTAGTGGAGACACTAGACGTGTCGTGTTTGAAGACGTTACACGTGCACCTATGGCGGCCCAGTACGGGCGAAGTGCGAGCGGTACTGGACGACTGGGCGCACCGCTGTCCGCTGTTGCTGCAACACATACTACTTCTCGTCGACTGCACGCCACATGTGTGAGTTCAATGCACGGTTTTGTTGTTGGTAAACAATATTTGACTTGACGTCATGAAATGTGACACGTGTGCCAATGGCCTCAATGCCAGAGATGGCAAAGACCACCCGAAGTGAAAAATGAAAAGCTGGAAAGTGGTCCCCGGGCTCCGAGACGAGGGCTTCATATGCAATCGGGACTGTAAGGTTGGGTGTTTTTTTTTTTGTTGTTTTGTTTAGTGGTTGGGAATGTTGCATTTTTTTCCAAATAATAGTTCAAAAGGTGTAAATTTAGTAGCAGTATGAACTGTTGTATTGTATGCAAAGCACCAAAAAGGTAACCATGTGCTCCATGAACTCGAATGATTGTCAGTTTGAATTCGTAAGAAATTACCTAAATTTTTATGAGTGTTTTCCAAGGATCCTATAGTTTCATGATGATATGCGGTAGAGTTTAAAGTAGATATATTTAGTAATGCACACATCTCTTTAAAAATTGATGATAAGAATTCGGAACCCCTATCAGTTGCAACCCTAGCTGGTATCCCAAATCTAAGTATAAAATTATTAACCAAGTTCTTGGCTATTTCTTCAGAACTTTTAGTTATCATAGGATAAGCTTCTACGTATTTACTTAACTCGCATTGGATAGTTAAAATATAAGAATTATTATAATTATCCTTATCCAAAGGACCTACGACGTCAAGAAAAATCTTTTCCATTGCCGAATTGGCTGTGGTGGTAATAACCATAGGCTCTTGAACATAATGAGAACTATGCTTCTGCTTTTGGCACTGTTCACATTTTTTAATAAATGTTGTAACATCATTTTCAAGACCGGGCCAAAAATAATATTTCTTGATATTATTATACATTCGTCTTATACCAGCGTGGCCACTCGTTGGTAAAAGATGAAAATCATTTAATATTACTTTTTGGTCGTCTTTATTATGAATTATTTTCACGTCATTTAAAATACATAATCGCGGACCGCTCCAATTCTTGTATGATTTAATTTCATTAATCATCTTTTGTATAATCGCATCATACATTTTATTTCGTATAAAAACTAACTCGTGCACGTTTATTTTCTCGCAAAAATTTCTCAGCTCCCTCACAAAAGCGGCTGGCGTCAGTTGTGATTGGAAAACTGGAATTTTTATAAATAATGTCATTCTTGATGACAAATAACAAAACACATCATTTTCTAAATCGAATGTGTTAGACCTACGTAGGTTTTTTAGTTTAAAATTGTCTAAAAATTTAAGTTCTACAGATTTCCTCGGTTTACTATGAATCTCTACAACTCTTGGTTGCGCAGGCCAATCGTCAGTAGGAGCCATAGCACTCGGAGGTATCAGTTTGCTACGTAATTCTTTACGTTTAGATCTTGTCATAACCGTGATAATGCTTTCGTGCATTGTTTTTAAGTCTGCTGATGTGACAGGCAATCGTGACATTGCATCCGCTGGGATATTATCTGAACCTTTAATATATTCCACTGTAAAATCGTATTCTTCGAGTAAAAGTCTAAATTTCATGAGACGACTAGATGGGTCTCTCATTCCAAATAAATATATTAGAGGTTTATGGTCAGTTTGAATTATAAAAGTTCGACCATACAAATAAGGACGGAAGTGTTTAACGGCCCACACTATCGCCAACAGTTCTTTTTCTACAGTGGGATAGTTGTGCTCCGCTTTATTTAAATTTCTACTTGCGAACGCAATTGGTTTCTTATTAAAGTTATACAAAACAGCTCCCAATGAGTGTTTTGACGCATCAGTTTGTAGTATAAATTTTTTATCTAACGAAAAATCTGGATATTGAAGTACTGGGGGGGAAGAAATAATAGTTTTTAACGTAGAAAATGCAGTTTGGCATGCATTGTCCCAGATAAACTGTTTATTTTTCTTTGTTAACTGGGTTAAAGGATAAGCTATGTTTGCAAAATTTTTGATAAATTTTCTATAGTAGTTTGCAAACGCCACGAATTTAATTAATTCATCTACGTTAGTTGGTACAGGCCAGGTACTCAATGCCTGTATTTTTGCAGGATCGGGAAGGACGCCTTCACCTGATATAATATGACCTAAATACAAAATTTCCTTTTTCAAGAAACTACATTTAAAAGGATTTAGCTTCAATTTTACCTGACGTAATCGATTGAAAACATCTAGAAGATTTTTATTATGATTTTGTAGTGAATTTCCGAAAACAACTAGATCATCTAAATATACTAGGCATTTTTCATATGTTAACCCTGACATTGCAACTGTCATCATTTTTGAAAATGCATTAGGAGACGTTTTTACTCCCATTGGCATTCTCGTCATGCGGTACTGTCCCGAAACGGAAGCCTTACTTACGTCATTATTATCCGAAATTTTAAATTGTCCTGAACAAAATGCGGTATAATTACGACTGTCAATATCAAGATCACACTGATAATATCCACTAGAAAGGTCAAGAGTAGAAAAGTATATAGAACCTGAAAGTGAATCCAAAATTTCAACAATATTTGGTAGAGGAAATTTATCATCCTGTATACAATTGTTCAATTTTCTGTAATCGATCACTAGTCGCCATTTTTTATTACCTGAATTATCTAGTTTCTTAGGTACTAACAACAAAGGACTGGACCATTCGGATCGACATGGTTCAATTATGCCATCTCGTAACATATTACTAATCTGATCGTTTACTTCACGTTTTTGTAAATACGGAATTCTATATGGTTTACAAAAAACTGGCTGAGAATTCGGTTTTAAACTAATATTATGTTTATAAATAGAAGTTGTAGTTAACTGATCTCCTGGCAATAAAAATATATCGCTATATTTAGCACAAATATTTTCTATAGCGACTTGTTCCTCTTTATTCAAATGACTCAAATGTAATAAACTAAACAATCGTTTGACACGATCTGCATTTACATTTTTACATTGCTCAAAAGAACACAAGTTATAATCGTTAATTGATTGCATCTCAGGTTGAATATTATTAAGGCGAATTTCATTCTCACTGGTGTTTAATATTAAAATAGGTATCACACCATTTAAAGGTTTCACTAGTACGCTTGCTAAAAATATTCCGTCATGTAATTCAGACGAGCAAACCAGACATTCTTCTGTATAGTTAGTTTTTATATAATGAACTGATTCAGATCTAGGTGGTAATATAAAACAACGAGAATTAGTTCCTTCTTCAAGTTTAGATTTAAGAGGCAAAATAATATGTTTATTCGAGTTATTTTTAGTCAATGTTAAATACAAAGACTTCAGATCCAACACAGCATTAAATGTTGTAAGAAAATCTTGCCCCAATATAGCATGTGCCTTACATGGTAAGGAATTAAAAACATAAAACTTCTGCTTAAATGATTGTCCGGTCAAGTCCAAACAATGTCGCAGTGTAACATAAACATATCCGATTGCTTCTATTGCACCGCCGATTCCGCTTATCGTGATGCTCTCTTTATGGATGGGTATATTTAATTCAATAACATGTTTATATTTTATAGCACAAATGGAAGCGCCAGTGTCAATTAAAAATGTATAGTTATAATTTTCTACGTATAAATCAATGCAACAAGTACTATTACTTGCGCATATAAACCCTTTATTCACGAAAAAAATTACTTTGCTCACTAAATTCATTAGAATTAGTGACGTCATCATTTGCAACATTTATGTTTGCATTATTTCGACGCGTGTTTTGTTGACCTCGACCGCCGTCGTTATTTGACCTGCTATAAAAAGTAGTAGACCTACCTCGGTTCTGTGATGACTGTCCTCGTCTCTGGTCGGGACGACCACGAATTCCACGGTAGAACGTAGTTCCACGGTGATTGTTTGACCTGCTATAATTGTTAAATTGACGGGGGGCACCCCGATTATAATTATAACGTCCTCGATTAGGTGAACCTCGAAAAGATTTATTTCCCCTTTTATGGAATGCCAAAATATTACCTGATTGAGACGGAATAGCCATCGTCTCTTCGTCAACTGCTGACTGTACAGCGTCTTGTAAAGTATCAAATTTTTGAGCCGCTATGATGGTACTTAGACGCCTATTGCGTAACCCGTCGGCAAAACGTTTTATTGCTTGTTTTTCATTCAATGGTTGCAGAATTGCCAAATTTGCCTTGTTGCCGTCGGCTTGCGCGATAGATAAATCCATAAAAATTTCAGCTAATTGCTTGCCATAGTCGTCAATTGACAGTTGATCCTGTCGCAAAGTAAGCAGCTTGTTTTGCAAAGCTACCGAACTCTTTTTTGGTAATAAGATCATACGCATATCATATAATAATGTATCTACGGAATTATAGGTAGATTTGAGTTTTAGCTTGGCTGTTTGGGATAGTCGACTCTTTAGGACAAAGTTAATAAGACTAGCTTTAGATTGATCGTTATTCAAAGTAGAGCTATAATAATCAATGCCATCGATTAATTGTCTGGTCATCGATTCTTCGTTATTCATAATTGGTAATAAACTTAGGGCGGTTTTTAAGTTGAACTCCATCTTGGATTCAGTAATGTTTTTCGATGTTGAACCAAATGATTCACAAGTACGCGTCTCAGATGGACGCACATGCGACTTAATACAAAATTCCTTAATGTCGGAATAAAGTTTAGTAATTTGGTCACTACAAGATTGTATTAATAACAAACTTTCTCCACTAATTTCTTCGGCATAAATTTGTTTCGTAATATTAGGACTCAATGCTGTGTAACCAGTAAACAAATCAGTTGCTTCCTGTAATTTCTGTTTTAAACGTTCTGGCGTTCTCCTCTCATAAGTGAGTTTAATTAAATTTTCTTTAATAAGTTTTAATTGTTCACAAATAGTCTGAAGCTCATGAGCCATAATATTACAGCATAATTAAGTTTAACATAATTCTTAAAATACGCGAGCATAATAGGTAGATATATCATTACCTCATAGTATATAAAATAACGTCGGGTTACCTTTCACGACACTTGCACGAATTTTATTTTTATATTTTTAACACGAACACTGGGTTTTTTGTTTTTGAACACTAGTTTTTGGTTTTAATGTTTGTCAAAACTCGAAGTACTTGGCTGTCCAGCTGTGCACGCGGAATATCTCACATCACCCACAGCTACGGTCTCTCTGCGCCTGGAAAATGACCTTCTCAAATTGTCACGTAGTAGTTGGTCATTTATCCATCCGTGGTGACATTTCTTATAACACCTCCACAAGAAGTACGCTCCGACCAACATACTCAGTCCAAGGAGCATCACCATCACAGTGCTGATTGTTGATATATGGAACTGCAGCTGCTCTGTGCTAGCTCCAATAGAAGATCCAATACCATTTTGGTTAATCACGACCTCTTCAGGTTTTTGAGAGTTTGAGTTACACATTGCAATATTATTGAAATACTCGGACCACACACGATCGATAGGTAATCACGCTTAAAGAGTTATATCGTATCACACCGACACCGACTGTCACCCGAAACGCCATACCAAACCTGGCGCCTGGCAGGGTCGCCATGTAAGGTTGGGATTAAGACGGAATGAAACGCTCTGACTGCTGAATAAGTACTAATCATTTATTGGATAAACATCGGTATTTATATTCATACACTACAGGACACAATGCTGTTATGATGATGATGAAGTAGTGATCTTAAAATTATAACAATTTATTTGATGCGGAAACCAGTTCCTATATAGGTATAGTGCACGGCCTCTAACTTGGCAAGATTTTGGAGTAGTGTGGGCCCCACTACTCCAAAATCTTGCCAAGTTAGATGCCGTTCACTATACTTGTTTGTGGCATAATACGTCGCATAGCAACACCTATAGTGTACGGCATCTAATTTGGCAAGATTTTGGAGTAGTGGGGCCCACACTACTCCAAATTCTTGCCAAGTTAAATGCCGTGCACTATTATATACCTAGAAGTCACTAAGTTTACCTTAATATTTCAGTGGCCTTCCATTAGATGTTCAGCTAAGTATCGGGACGTGGCTGTGCTCGCACTCCCGTTTTACTGGGGACACGAAGGGGGCGTTGGGGGGTGCGGAGTGGTGTTGGGCGGCCCTGCGGCGCCTGCGCACCCACCGCAGCTGCTGGCGCCTGCCACTCGATGCACCGCCCCCGGATGAAGAGCCTACGGACCTGTTCTCTATTGCGTACGCGCTGGTCTCCAGCTCTTGGGGACATTGTATACCTGTGGTGAGTATCAGGAGCGAGGAGTGAGCATTTGATGGAGGGATTCTTTATTCGACTGGAGAATTATATTTAAATTTAATTAGCGTTATTCGCGCTCTGTCGTGTTAGTATAGGCATGTGAAACCGGTCATTGAACCAGCACACCGCCGGAGTCAACGACTGGTGACGTCATACCGATATTTATTGCAGTATTAATTTTTTTAGGTAAAGTGATATATTTTTTAAATGAATTCATCATTTCATATAACCTGACTTTGTCTTTAGGAGCGTTACGGGTAGTTGGAGCCCTAAACATCCCAACAACAACGGTGTAGCTGCAATGCTTCGATATCGCCTAATATCACCATTGGGTTGTGAAGGTCAGATGGCAGGTGCTTCCCTTTCGGCCACCTATGTAACTGTGTTTTGTAACCCGTTACAATCGAGGTCCAGCCAAATCCGTAGTTAAGACTGGTAAAGCGAACCCCAGACTCCGAGGTGAAAGCTTTGGATGCGACTGGGATTAACGCTAGGTTGAAGAAGAAGAGTCTTTAGGAGCGTTGCGCTTACACCCGGTATACAAGCCAATCATTGTATGTTTTCGCCAGATATGTTCCGAGGGCGTGTCGGGGCTGTGCCAGTTGGCGACACAGCGGCCCCGGGACGCGGTGCACTGCCTCGCCGGCATCATGCTCGTAATGGCGCAGTCGCCTGAGTCTGTAGCGCTCACACCCAAGTTAGTACATTACAATATTGACTGTATATCGCATCACAGAATATTTCGTACAGTATAGTGCATGGCATCTAACTTGGTAAGATTTTGGTGTAGTGTGGGCACCACTACTCCAAAACCTTGCCAAGTTAGATGCCGTGCACTATAAAAACTATATTGACTGATTGAAGACTGACGGTATGGACCGGCGTTTTGGGACGAATGGTATCTAAAATGGCGGTCCGTGCCCTCTGGACTTTACCCAAGCTTCTTACCATCTAGCGGGGTAAAGTCAATTGACGGACTTACTATAAAAAAAAGAAAAAGAATCGAATGATGCAAACATCATTCGATTCTTTTTCTTTTGCACACACACAATCGACGTAGTTCGGCAAATCGGCAAACCACGTAGTGGCTGTCGATTGTGTGTGTGCTGACTTGTACACATAAGTGACTTGTCAGATGTATTCTTCAAAGCGCTCCGTCCATGAGTTTTATAGGGTCATGTTTTTATATGTATGCAAGTATAGTGTGGTATGTGCAGGTTTTCCGAGGTGTTCACGCGGCTATTGCGCTGGGCGCCATCTCTAGTGGCTCGCACACTGGGCCGCGGAGGCGCGTCCGGGGCCGAGCTACTGCTGCGGCTCATGCTGGCTCAGCTGGAAGATAAACTGTCAGTACTTTTTTGATATTTTCCTTTTCAACTACAATAAACGCAACAATTGCTATAAAAATTAATTGGCCCTGCGAGTCAATGTCAATCCCCCTCCCCCTTTATCGTGCGGAAATCCCCACAGATACCATCACCCCCATCAGCCATTAAGGTTCTTATATCGGTTGCAAGCTGATCCAATAAGCATGTCCCTCGCAGCCTAACTGACCCCGGGCTAACTACGGTTTTAAGATGGCCCTCCTCGAAGATGGGCAACCCGCCTAACATATCGGATGGCTTAAAACTGGTAGAGTTACAAAGGTGTTTAATATGGTGTGCAGAATAACCGGGTCAGGCGTACTGAGCGCTTGGCTGCACGCGCTATGGCGGCCCTCGCTGCCGGTGGGAGCGCTCGCCCTCGCGGACTGCGGCGCGTGCTGCGTGCGTCTCTGGCCGCAGCTCGACGCCTACTGCCACGGGCTCCTGCAGGTCAGTGTATAGTATAGTTCACGGTATCTAACTTGGCAAGAATTTTTTTTATAGTACATAGGTGGCAGACAAGCACACGGCCCACCTGATGGGAAGCGGTCAACGTGGCCTATGAACGTGTGCAACACTAAGGGTGTCGCACACGCGCTGCCTACCCAGAAGGAAAGGGGGAGGGCTGGGAAGGGGTGTGGAGGCTTGGAAGGTGGCGGCTGTAGTGGCCGGCAAACATCTGGACAATTGACTCTAACTGCGCAGAACGCGTTGTTAGATCTCTTTGGTGGTAGTGCTTTTTTTTTTTTTTTTTTATTGGTAATAGGCTCGCGTTTGACCACGATCTCACCTGTTGGTAAATGATGATGTGCGCCATTCAACCAATCTATACTTTTGTAAAATTGTGAAGACTTAGTTGTGTCTGTTCATTGGACATATTTAAAAAAAACCTTGGGTTATGTTTAGTATACGATTCTAAACGCAAAAATATACACTTCTAATCAGTGAAATCGAAATACCTTGCAAGTTTATCAGAATTATCAGATTATAGATTATAGATATTATAGAGATACCAAGGATTATCAGAAAAATGTGTTTCGTAAAAACTAGTGTACCGATTTTTCTGATGAGAAATATATATTTTTTTTTTTTGGAATTGTTTGATATGTCTTGGTCAAACTTGAAATCTTACGCATTTTTGATCACAATCGGTTGAGTAAAACCGATAGTCAAAAAGCGGGAAAACCTACTTCCACATGGGCGTAGCCGCTGGCATACGCCAGTGTATATAACATGAAACATTTCCCTACAGGAAGAGAATGCCAACGAGCATATTACCCGCGCGGTACAGAACGCGAGTACGGCGCCATTGCTGTGCGAATGTTTGCTACGCGCGTGTCACACGCAACACGAGACGCTCGTGCACTACGGGTACGCGCGGCTACTGAACGCGCTCCATCAGCAACGGGCTGCCAACCACAAGATACACGTCGACAACGCGTTGCAGGTCAGTCATGTAACATTTATTCCTCATTGATGGCAACCATTCGTGTGGAAATCCCCACGGATAGCACGCTGGCCAATGGGGGCCAGTTACAAACGCTGGGGTGCAAGGGGGGGTAGATGGGTCAGCTGGGGTAACCTTACCTTACACTCCGGTAATGAAAACCCGAGACGGTTTGCGGTTTTAGTCCGTTCAATTCCGACATAACCACCAACAATGGCCGACGGGGGTGGTATTCGTGGGGATTTCCGCACGATAAAAAGGGGAATTTTATAGTCGATAGGCTAGCGTTTTGTCACAATCTCACCTGATGGTAAGTGATGATGTGGTCGACGATGGAGCGCGCTTGCCTAGAAGCAACCTATTCACTCTTTACTTAAAGACTCCCAAAATTGTGGTTCCTTCTTTGACGGTTTTAACAGATGCTGTCGTGTGACACACAAACTAAAGAAGAAAGAATTAACGTGCCTATATCCACTCCTTATTCCATCCCGTTCTCCTCCTCCTTCCCATCTCCTCTAACTATCCGCCTCCTCCTCCCCACCTCCTCCAAAAAAAAATGCTAAAATCAATCCACTCATTCCAGAAAGTGTCAGCCAACCTAAGTTCAGAGGAGCTAGTGATATACCGCGTGGCGGCTGCGGTCCTCACGGCCCCGATGTGCCACCCATCTCATTTGACGCTGTGGCGACTGCTGCTGCACCTCTATTTGCAACGAGCCCCGGACTTTATGTAAGTTTTTTTACGAATCAAGTTTGAATAATTCAGAAGTTATCACTATCACAATTGTGCGTGATTCCGGGCCCTTTTTTTCCGTGCGGAAATCCTCATGGATACTCACCCCGCGGCCAGCGGGGCAGGTTATGTCGGACTCTTACCGACTAAAACCGCATGCCGTCTAGGGTCTTCTGACGCCAGGGTGTAAGGTGGCCCAAAGAGCATTTCCCTCGCACCCCGGCTTCGTGATTCCGGGCCATATCCATTTACTTGCTATTTCTACATAATTTGCTGAGCAACTCTAACAATACATTCTGTTTCAACAGGACATCGCCACCAGTGGGGCCTCTATTCTTTAGCGGATTAATAAAATCACGCACATTAGGCCTCATCAAAAAACGCCTACAAAAAACTATAACCTATCACCACAACGAGGCCGAAACATTAAAATCGAATAACACAATCGAAACGAATCAGGCACAATCGACTAAAAGTGTAAAAAAATCGAGTCCAATTTTAGTCGATGATAATTTGTTGCCTGCATTAACGATAGTCGATTTGGCGGGTGAATCGTGTAACTCGAGTGATTTGGAAGATAGTGGGGAGGAGACCGTGAGTAGAGAGGAGAGTCCTAGTGCATCTTGTGAGCCGAAGAGGAATGTGCCAAGCATGATAGCTTATCACATAGCTGCTGAAAAGTAAGTGTCTTTTTTTTCATACTAATCGGACAAGCGCTCCCACTACTGTAGCTCCTGTGCATCAGGATTAATAGTATAATTAAATTGCCTTGAAACTCGCAACGAAATTAATCAGAAATAAAGGAGCACTTTTCTAATAGATTGGTTCATGATAAAGGCGGCAGTTTACGCGAATACATTGAAATAAATAATAATTAATACTAAATATTCGCGTTACAAATAGTTTTGTTTCAGGATTGGATTATCTTGGCTTTTGTGAGAGCGACTGACGCCCCCCCCCCTCCTCAAAAAGGAAACCTTGCGTCAGTGTCGCCACCTTCCCTTTAGTGTACTAGTATTTAGATACTAAGCCTGTTACATGTATACTAACTCTATAATATATTGGCAGGATGCTTAGCGAGTACCTGTGTTGGTTAGAGGAAGGTGACAAGGCTCGCGCCCTTCCCCAGAACGCCGACATCGCCAGATACATACCAGAATTTGTAAGTATTATCTCCAACATATTTTTATTAGGGCTTGGGAGCCGCTCTATGGGCCACCTTACACCCTGGCGTCAGAAGACCCTAGACGGCGTGCGGTTTTAGTGGGTAAAAGTCCGACATAACCTGGCCCGTTGGCCGCGGGGTGGGTATCCATGAGGATTTCCGCACGGAAAAATAGGGGATTGGGAGCAGCAGCTCTGCTCCCGTGAAATACTGATCGAAATCATTATTGACTTGTTGAGTTTGAACAAAGTATTTAATGAACTATTGTTTATACCTCAATTGATTGATAGTACAGTGATCGAATTTAAAGTTCGGCAGTAAAATATTTATGTGTTTTGAGTCGAAAAAAAAACCACTAACTTTGGTAACGTTTTTCGCCGAAACTAGACAGAATTGATACGGGGGTGATGTGCTCTTGTATTTAGAATACTCACGACTGTTCATTAATGGATAGTATACAAAACCTAACTAGTATACCGCGGTAGCCTAGTGGTTTGGGTAATGGACTGCGGAGACGAGGTCTCGGTTTCGATCCCAGGTTCACCATGGCACACACCAATGACTTTTCGATGCTTTTCGAAGTTATGTGTGTATTTATCGCAGGTTTATAAGTGCCCGGTTAATGGCAATAGGCTCGCCACCTATTACATTGGGACCTAAACATAAACTGGCGAAATGTGGGTGCTAGCACCTCTGCCTACCCCTTCGGGGATATAGGCGTGAGTTTATGTTATGTATACAAAATGTCCGCTTTTCTCGTCCTGGCGTGTCACAGAACCAATACGAGTAATAATGTCTGCTGTTTCCAATTTTATCATTCGAGTCATATCATTATCGCATTACCGTAGGCTCTCGAGGAAGCATGGAAGCGCTCAGTCACCCGTCCGGTACCTTCAGAGGAGTTGGACAGCTTTCCTCTGCCGGCACCGCAACCTACGCCCCGCGTCACAACCCCTGACACTCCGTTCCACAGAGCTGTTGATACTATATTGAAGATTAAAGATCGATCGCGAAGAAGGTAATAATTGCAATAAAAATAGGTTTATTACAGGTTATTCTTACATAAAAGGTCAGAAAAATTATAAAAGGGTATCCCGGGAGGGGTTGGGGGGGGTCAATCCACCTTCCCCTGCAAACCGGTACACCTGTCGATTAAAGGATGAGGCCCTGGTGCGCAGGCGCGCCTCTCGGGGTTGTAATACAGTCAACGACACGTTTTTCAATCAATGGGGTGGTTGGATTACTCAAATTACCGAAATTTTTCAAAAAACCTTCTATGGCGGAACCACACTTCGCTATTCACCTTTATTCACGTGTATAAATAAACGAAGTGTGGTTCCGCCATTACACCGCCTCCTTCTTTGTCCCTTTCCTCTCGTATCCTCTGGATTTTACCCTAGCTTCTTACCATCCAGCTTGGTAAAGTAAACTGACGGACTGAATATTAAAAAAAAAACATAAAAACCGTACTTTTCGCTATGCCTCATAGTTTCGGTTTCGCCCATTTGAAGAATTCACCCTGTATATAAATAAATATTCTACGACATTCTACACAGCGCGCCCTAGACCCAAAGTAAGCTTAGTTAAACTAGCTTGTGTTATGGAGTCTAGAATGCTGATAAACATATTTATATACTTTTTTTGTAAACACATACTTATTATACATTGAAATGTTTTTTTTTATAGACACAAGACAGCTGAGATCATGTCTCCTGTGGAGGACGTGGACTTCAGAGACTCGCGCAGCCTGGTGGCACTCGTCGACAAACATCTCAAGGATATTGAGGCGCTTGCACAGTGAGTCTAACGTACAGTCAGCGGCAGAAGTAGATATTTTTTTATACAACTTAGGTGGCAAACAAGCACAAGGCCCACCTAATGGGAAACTGTCACCGTGGCCTAAGGACGTGTACAACACCAGGGGTATCACACTCCCGAGGGGGCCATCTCGAATCCGGAGAAGGCCCGGGTCAAGCCGGGGTGCGAGGGAAATGCTCTATGGGCCACCTTACACTCGGCGTCAGAAGACCCTACACGCGTGCGGTTTTAGTTAATAAGAGTCCGACATAACCTGCCCTGCTAGTCGCGGAGGGGAGGGGGGGGAATCCATGAGTATTTCCCCACAAAAAAAAGGGGATTAACTCGCGCTGCCTACCCTGTAGGTGAATTAAAAGAAGGGGGAGGAGGCGTCCAGTGAGCTCTGGCTATTTGGATTATCCTACTTCCTACTAATATTATAAACGCGAAAGTTTGTAAGAATGTATGTCTGGATGTCTGGATGTCTGGATGTATGGATGTATGTTTGTTACTCTGCCACACAAAAACGGCTTAATGGGTCTAGCTAAAATTTGGTACAGAGATAGATTATAGTCTGGAATAACATATAGGCTACTTTTTATACAAGCTAATACCGCGGCTTCGCTCGCAAAGTCGATCGGTCGGGATTTCTAGATATATCTTTGTTACTCTTTCACGTAAAAACGGCTGAATAGATCTGACTGAAATTTGGTAACATGATAGATTAAAGTGTGGAATAACATATAGGCTACTTTTTATACAAGCTAATACCCGCGACTCCGCTCACGGAGTCGATCAGTCGACCTACGGAGTAGATCAGTCGGGATGTCTGGATGTATGTTTGTTACTCTTTCACGCAAAAACGGCTGAATAGATCGGGTTGAAATTTGGTATAGAGATAGATTATAGTCTGGAATAACATATAGGCTACTTTTTATACAAGCTAATACTCGCGGCTCCGCTCGCGAAGTAGATCGATCGGGATGTCCAAATATTATGTTTGTTGCTATTTCACGTAAAAACGGCTGAATGGATCTGGCTGAAATTTGGTACCGAGATAGAGTGTAGTGTAAAATAACATATAGGCTACTTTTTATACAAGCTAATACCCGCGGCTTCGCCCATGGAGTCGATCAGTCGGGATATCTGGATGTATATTTGTTACTCTTTCACGTAAAAACGGTTGAATAGATCAGGTTGAAATTTGGTACAGAGATAGATTACCTATAGTCTGGAATAACATATAGGCTACTTTTTATACAAGCTAATACCGCGGCTCCGCTTGCAAAGTGGATCGGTCGGGATGTCCAAATATTATGTTTGTTGCTATTTCACGTAAAAACGGTTGAATGGATCTGGCTGAAATTTGGTACCGAGATAGACACTCTATCTCGGTACCAATAGTGTGAAATAACATATATAGGCTATTTTTTATACAAGCTAATACCCACGGCTCTGCCTGTGGGAGTCGATTGGTTGGTAATCGTTTTTTGGTCATGTCTCCGGTTCTACTTAACCAAATGCAATCAAACATACGGCAGATTTTATGTGAAACCAAGACCTTTCTAATAAAAAGGCGGCATCAAAATTTGTTCAGCAGTTTTTGCGTCCATCACGAACAAACACAAGGATTGCAAAAAATTAGATATTTGTGGCCAACATAACCAGGTCTTTTTTTTTCAAATATCGATTATTACAACTAAAAATACTGTTATAAAGGGATATGATGTCCACACTGTCGCCTTATGTGAACCCTGTAAAGATAAATAAGGAAAAAAAAACTTTTGGTCATATCTCCAAACTTTAGGTCTGACTAAGAAAACCGCACTAAAATCCGTTTAGTACTTTTTATCCGAAAGGTTTTGGCTAGACGAGCGGAGACCAGTGGAGTGGAGAGTGGAGCGGAGAGTGGAATGGAAAGTGGAGTGGAGAGTGGAGTGGAGTGTGGAGTGGAGAGTGGAGTGAACAGCGGAGTGGAAAGTCGAGTGGAGAGTCGTTTCATTCAAATAGACTTGGTGGCAAAACCGAATTCCACGCGGGCGAAGCCGCGGGCGGAAGCTAGTGTGTATATAATTAAACATTTTCATGACTTTTGACGCTAAGTGGATACGTGATAGTTGCTTTATGACAGTATCACGTTTCATCACCTTTATCACCTTTTTTGATCAGAGAATGGTGTGATGAAGTCTACCGGATATCATCGCTGGATAGCGCGCTGTTCGATCTAGTGACGTCACTACGGGTCCCCCGGCCCATACCGAACGTGCGGAAGCAGTGCCCCAAGAACTGCACCCCCATCGTATTCAATATACCGGTAATCATACTTCCTACATCCTATCCTACTCATATTATAAATGTGAAAGTTTGTGAAGATGTTTGTTACTCAATTACGCTCTTAAGGCTGAACGGATCTGGAACTCTCCGAAAACTGGCTCTGAAATTTAGAACAGAGATAGATTATAGTTTGGAATGACACATAAGCTATTTCCCATGGGAAGTGGGAACAAAATTTCAAGCAGGTGAAGCCGCAGGCAATAGTTATTGTAATTGTGAAAAATTGTGAATATGTTTAGTATTACTCAACCACGCACTATCGGTTTAACTGATTTGCCTGAAATATAACATAACATACATAAATTCACGCCTATATCCCCGAAGGGGTAGGCAGAAGTGCTAGCCTGAAATTTAGGGATATATTATAGTCCGATATAACTCATAGCCTATCCTTGGAATAGGTTCCCATGTCAAGCGGGAACGGGAACAAATCTTCAAACGGACGAAGCCGCGGCTAGTGATATAATTGTAAAAGTTTGAAAAGATGCTTAGATATTTGTTATTCAATCACGCTATAAAAGTTGAACGGATCTGGCTAAAATTTTATACAGGGATAGATCTCTCTGGACTACATTTATCCCGAGAATAAGTGCCCATGGGAAGCAAGAACGAGGTATCACCCTCACACAGTGGAATCAATTCCAAGAACCAAGCGGTTCGGTGTCTATCTCATACAGTTCCGGGTCCTTTAAGCGGGGTGTGAAAAAGCATTTGATGAGGCCGTTAAGCTGAGTACCACCATTGTGGCACTACCGGTGTTTGCAATGGTGACTCCCATTCCACCATTTACCATCAGACGAGGTGAAGTCATATTGACGTGACCAACATAAAAAATAAAAAAGAATTCTCGTGGGCGAAGCCCTGGGCAACAGCTAGTAACATATTATTAATATAAATATGTGTGCAGGCCCAAGAGTGGTGTATATCGGTGGACGCTGATCGTGGGATCAAGGAGAACAGGAACAGCGCCAGAACTAGGATCCGTCGCCTGGCGCGGGCCCGGCCGCACGCGGCCCGCACTGCGGCCGCACTACATACTATTGCTAGGTAAGTGTCCTAGCCACGGAAATATTATCTATCTTAAAATGGGCAAGTGGGCGTGGCACCCGTGCTACAGTGCGTGGCATCTAACGTGGCCAGATTTTGGAGTAGTGTGGGCGTACCTAAAACCTTGCCAAGTTAGATGCTGTACACTATACTTGTTTGTTGCAAAATGCATCGCATAGAAACAAGTATAGTGTACAGCATCTAACTTGGCAAGGTTTTGGAGTAGTGGGGCCCACACTACTCCAAAATCTGGCCACGTTAGATGCCGCGCACTATAACTGGGTGCAATATATTGCATGGTTTCCTAATCGCGCTCTCATTAAAGCGACCGCTTCCGCTTTCAGGACATACAAATAGTAATTATATAAATATCCATTGCAGATATGAATATCGATAATCTCTTGTGTGTCTCCTCACTATTTTTCCGCCACAGCACGAAACTGACGAGCCAGAGCTCACAATCCCCCCCTCATCCCCCGATACCCATCTCCCCAACCCCCAAGGGTCATCAGCGCGAATGTGACGCCCCTGATGTTGCACACGTCCATAGGCCATGGTGACCACTTCCCATCTGTATAAATGGCTTTATGCACTGACATTTTGGGCATAAATAATACATGCCCGAAGTGTCGGGACATAATCCCATCACTAGTGGAACCCCATAAACCCGCCAAACATATTCACTTAAGAAAGCCGAGTTAACGATACAGCCACAACTTGACGTTTTATTATCTCTCTCACTCGTTCCCATTATCTTTAGGGAGCTCCATAACAAAATGCGTTATGATGTTTATCGCCGTACGACACAGTATTTTTACGGCCGTACTATAGTGTCTAACGCACAAGTGGCTATCTTGATAAATGTACCTACACGTACTACCTCGAATGTTTCATGTAATTGTCAGACGCACGCGCACAAGTGAGGCGGGAATACGAGTGGTGGAGCGCGCGTGGCGCTGCGCAGGCGCTACACACTGCGGAGACTGCGCCCCCGTGCGGACTGTACTCACCGCCTTGGTCACTGACCTGTGTGAGGTACGTACTGTTTGGCCGGGGTGCGAGGGAATGCCTTACATCCTGGCGTTTGAAGACCCAAGATGGCATACCGTTATAATCGGTTCAAGTCAAGACGACAATAATATACATAATTTCGTTATCAAATATGTATGTTTTGCCAAGAATCTACCGCGCCACAGTGCGGTTTCAATTCCCTCGAATTTTAGTTACACCCGTATGCAGAGTCGCTATTCGAAATTTCGAACTCGACTGAGTGTTTCTCAAAAGTTTCTTTCGAGTTCGGTATTTCGGTGTTTGGTCAAACTTTGGAGTTTTTTCGAACAATCAGTGAGTGGAGTAAATGAGAATGTAAAAAAAAACACTCCAAATTTTTAGTAAACACCGAAATACTAAACTTGAAGTAGGCTTTGAGAAACACTCTGACAAATTCGAGTCGCATCTATGCATACGGGTGTATAACGCGTGCGCTATAAGGTGAGACTTGGGCTCTCCGCCTACTTCCCCTGCACTGCCCCTCAGTCGCCCGTGACGTACTGTTCGCAAAAAAATAGGTAGACAGGTAGGTAACGACTTGGGCGGAAGCTTGTTTACGATATTTTTTTGTGCGCTGTACAAACACGCACCGGTGACGTCTAGCGGTCAGGTCTCAACTTATAGCGCACGTGTGGTAAGTCGTATTGTGAGTGGTATATTTTCCCAGCGATGGATATGCGACAACGGGGCCACTTGCTCGGAGCTCGTGTCGTCGTGGGGCCGCCGTAGCAGCACCCCGCTCCAGCAGGCGCTGTGCGGAGCCCTAATGTCGCCCCGCCGCCTGGCCCCTGCCGACTGGCCCGCCGTCTACATCGCCCTGTTGGACGCACAACTACCGTCTCACACAGTGTTCAGCTACCTCTCAAAGGTATGTATACAAGGTGTCCCACGAAGATGCCATATTTAGGGCAAATAATATGTCAAATAATGTAAGACAATTTTATTGAAAGAAAGCTTCATTCGAATTTTAAAAACAATAAAATTTAAAATCAAATATTTAAGAAAATTCGCTTGCAACCGGTTCGCTTGTACTCGGTAATCGAACTGGCTAAAATCCGAAAAAAATAACACCTTGTAGTTTTATGGTATCAGTCGATAGTGTTAGGTCAATCATAATGAAATCTCTAAAAACATGATAAATTGAATAAAGGAAAATCCAGAATCTCAACTTTTAAGTTTAATGGTACAGATTTTAATCTATGTTGTCATTTTAGTGCATTAAAATGTAATTTTTAGCTTCAGCGAAGTGGGTGCACTGCGTGAATATTCTGGCTCACACCCTCCCTACCTAATTAGGTGTGATGACCAAACGACAATAATTAAAAAATAAATTGTTCAACAGTTCGAAATGTCCCGCTGGTCAGAATCCGCCGACGTGGTACAGCGCCGCGACGTACTAGACGCTTTACTCCGCTCCGTCCAACGCTACGGGCCCTCGCCGGCCAAAGAGCACCAAATGCTGATCGAGTTACTAGGAGTGCACACCGCCATGGTGATGACGTCACAGCTCCTGTCCACACATGTCAAAGACTGTGCACGTATATCTCTGCTGAATAAACTCCCTCATTCACACTGGACACATGTTGTGCGAGCTGTTGATTTTAAGGCTGTTGAAGTACCTTTTGATCAGGTAAGAGATCAGTATTTACAGTCTAAACCTTTCCAAATTTTAAAATCAGTAAAGTCTATACAAAGACCGCGGTAGCCTAGTGGTCTGGGTAATGGACTGCTGAGACGAGGTCTCGGGTTCGATCCCAGGTTCACCATGGCACACACCAATGACTTTTCGATGCTTTTCGTAGTTATGTGTGTATTTATCGCAGGTTTATAAGTGCCCGGTTAATGGCAATAGGCTTGCCACCTATTACATTGGGACCTAAACATAAACTGGCGAAATGTGGGTGCTAGCACCTCTGCCTACCCCTTCGGGGATATAGGCGTGAGTTTATGTAATGTTATTTATGTTATGTCTGTACATTGGAGATACAACAATGAGCTATCCGACTAGGGAAGTACCTCCGCCCTACAGAAGACCGCAGCCATAGTAACCATCGTGTTGTGTTCCCGGCGGTAAGTAGGGTAGCCAGAGCTCACTGTACCCCTCCTCCCCCGCACCTTCCTAGCCTTTCCTACCTCCGCCTTTTCCCTTCAGGATCGGCAGCACTTGGTGTTGCACATGTCCATAGACCATAGGCCACGGTGACCGCTTCCCCCCGCTGTGTGCTAGTCTGCCACCTACGTGGTATAAAAAAATACTTGAGTTGTATTATATTAACGCAACTGAATTTTGTCTGTATGTGCGCGATGGATGCAAAAACTACTAAACGGATATTGATACGGCTTTTTTGTTTGGAAGAAGTAGTTAAGAGTACTATGACTATTTTGCTATTACTTTGTATACATATTTAAATGCTAGAAATATGCCGTTGGTTCCAGCTAGGTCACTTACTACGTGAACTAGGCGTGATGTTTTGGGAAGCGCGCACCGGTATCAAAGGACCAGGCTACACCGCACACCTTGGGGCCTACGCACCATACGTAGCACGCCTGCTACACGCGCTGCAACGCGCCTTCGTAGCAGTTGCTACGAGACTCAGCTACGAGCCTGAGAGAGGTATGTAGGAAAATTAACCTTATAATATACTTTTAAAGTTGATTTTATATTGAACAATTATATCATAGGCCATAATTCGTTCATTTTCGTTATGATCAATTTCGCTAAGCAACTTTCATATTTTGTAGTCTAAAGATATTAAAAAGTTAGCTTTGAGTTAAAATCGCTGATTCCATTTACCACTTAAATAAACTTAGAGTGGATTTCATTAATGATAATAACGGCGATCAATTCCAACTAAATTCCATGTAGGATTTTGATGCGGTTTTTTATTTGAAAAGTTTTATTCAGACTTGAAATCATACGCATGTTTGATCCCAATCGGTTGAGTAGAACCGGAGATATATTAAAAAAAAACACGAAAACCACACAGGCGGAGCGTCGGGTGTAGGCTAGTATTACATAATTTAAAATGTTTTTTCTTTATTTTTTTCTAATTAACACAATAATATTTTAATGCCCCTCTCCTTCCTCCAGTCGCGTGGTACTCCTGGGCAGCTCTCCAAGAGTCGTGGGGCGCGTGGATCTCCCCGCACTCCGGCTCGCAGCCTCTCCTCTCGTCCACTATCGAGGACGAACAGTACACGCCCATGCTTCGTCATTTCGTCGACAACGTGCATCAAATCATGCTCGATTGTCCCGGTGAGTTTTTAACATATTATTTAAACTTGTTAAAAATCTTTTAAGTAGTGGGCGCCATCTAGGGTGAAATTCTTATGTTGGTATGGATGGCTAATTCCAAAACTGGCAAAAGTGGCAGAATGGTAAAATTTGGCAAGGTTTTGGAGTAGTGGGGCCCAAAATCTTGCTAAGTTAGATGCCGTGCACTATTTTTTTTTTTATTGGGACACAAAACAGTAATACATTGTGTTGAACATGAACTATAGCATTGGATTTTAGAAAAACCTCGTGTGTAACTAGAGGAATTAAGATTTAAGCCTCTGCCTGCCTTAATCAATTAGCGTTACTATTGTCGGATGGGGCCCTATTCCCTATTTTAATGTATACGATATTCTTGTATTCCAATAATAAATATAACTTAAAAATGTAAAGGTTGGATCAATCCACGGCAACATTTTTTTAACAAATCTCTATATTTCAGGTACGGAAGTCCATCTATTACAGAGCATATTCGAGTGGTGTGTTCAGACGTACGTCAGCGTGCAGGCAGCCCCGAGCATGACGCCGAGTATGACGAACGTGCCGAGCGTGACGCAAGAGAGTCGAGTGCAGGCGTCCGCGTTGCTCGCCGAACTTGACAAGTTACCGTGGAGGGAGCACCAATGGTTCTATGGGAAGAGCTTGCAAGTCGCCGTACAGGTAGATTTTGGTTATTAAAAAAGACAATAAAAATATAATATCAATCAATCAATCAATTAGCCCATTGCAGTCCACTAAAATATAATAATGATGTAAAAATTATATAAAATGATATAAACCCTCTAACATAGCTAAGGATACTCCCAAATAATTCACCTTTTTAACAAAACAAAATCGTAATCAGTGCATCCGTTCGAGAGCTACGATGCCGCAGAAACTTATAACACTATGAGGTCATGCCTCGGAGGTTAAAAAAATTAGAGGACTTGATAGGCAAGGAGAAGAGCGGAGCTTAGAATGCAACCGAGAGTGCAACAACAATAGTTCAGCATGGCTTCCGTCGACATGCCTTATTTTCTATCGGCCAATTAAATCGTAGAAAAAAAAAACAGAGGTTAAGGTGACGTTTTGTTTACGTAACAACTTTTTACTGCGATTTGTCTACGGATGCTATGCTGAGGTTGCAGCCAAGATTGTATTATTCTTACCTGTTTATCCAGATGTCGACTAGCACGGACCGTGAGCTGACGTCGTGGTGCTGTCGGACGTGGCGCGACACTACCGCTGACACTTTACTGCGGGATGTAGGAGAACAACTAGTGCCGCGGCTCGCCATGCTACTCTACCTGTTCACCGGCACACTGCTCCCGTTATCGCAACAGGTATGTACTGTATGTGTTACCCGACTCGTGGACATTGACGCATATATGCGTCCAAACCCCGGCCAGGCATATGTGCGTCATTTGAACAAATGTCATGGTCATTTGTAGCCATTTCTGTTATGACGTATGTTTCGTCCGATTTAAGTACACGTATTTTTTAATATTTAGAGCATCGATTGACTTTGCCCCGCTAGATGATATAAAGCCAGGGTAAAGTATGTGCTTCATTTGAACAATCTTCGTGGCCAGTCGTATCCAACATATCCATTTGTAAAAATGAATCGGTTGAGGGAAACCAAAATACTGTTATTGTACTGGTAACTTACATTGGTAACGATTCTGCTGTGAAAAACTAATTTAACAAAAATCAAATGCATTCCTGTATTAGTTTTGCCTTCGGTAGAAAGACACAGAGATCTTGAATTTATGTAAAGCCAAAATGATTGAAGTGAATCTCCATTTTCAGGTTCTGGACAACGCATGTTCGTTGCCCTGGTACCGGCTGCCCGAGCGAGCTCTGGATGAGGCCTTGGAGCAGTTCTACAGGGTGCACCACAACGTGGCGCAGCCCTACCACGACCTGCCGCAGTTTAGGTAACAGTTCTCAGGGCAGGGCCGCGTTTTGAACCGCTGAATTTTTGTGACGTTTTTCGATAACGACTCTTTTTCTCCTATTCCTTCTCGCCATGGTTTCGTTCGCATTGACACAACAGCCATCCAATTTCTCAAATTGTGAAGGGATTTAAGGAGTTTGCCCCCACCCCCACTTCCCATAATGTGTGTGTGTGTGTGACGCGATACAGACGAGGTGCATTTGGTCCCAAAGTTCTTGGTTCTTGCCTCCAGACACCCCCTTGCTTACCAATTATATTTACCCACAGACAACACAACCTATAATAGACTACGCATTGCCGGGGTTATACATTCACCCATCTAATGTAGTGACACTACATATAGAGGCTATCACGCTCCTTCTGTCAATCATCATTACGCGTCCGAAAAATAAATAAGAGATCGCATCAGCTGTCGTGCACATGGCGACTATGCCCATTTCTTTTTCTCATAGCTAAATTCACATAACTTTCTCTCGCTCTGTCATTGTCACTTGTGTCACGTGACCTTGAACTAGCCAATAGTAATTAGCCACCAACCCCGCACCACACCAACATTTAGCGATTACTTTCTCACAGCGGAGTTCGCAAAAGCGTTGTCTATTATAGGTTGTGTTGTCTGTGTATTTACCCTTCAAGCATAATGCTTTGTTCTAAACACAATCAATCAACCAGCCTGTACCTTTTTCGCCAGGTTAATCCTGCTAGCGTGTGAGCTGGCGGTTCCACCAGGTGCTTCATCGGTCCAGGTGTGTGACACGTCGCGTAGCAAGCGCTTGCTCGGCATATCGCAGTGGGTGCGCGCCGCGACTTCGCCCGCGCTGACGTCACACGTGCCTGCGCACACCGCCAGCTTGTTGAACACTGTCGCGCTGTTAGGTATGTTGTTACATTGTATGATATGTCCCCATTTTCTAATATTATTATTTGTTAGTAAATAAATAAATAAATAAATAAATAAATAAATAAATAAATATATAAATAAATAAATAAATAAATAAATAAATAAATTATTATTCTATAATCATCAACTTACTATACTAAAACCGTGTTTGGTAGTATGTATATTGTGTTTATATTCTTTTTTATTTCCAGAAACATCTTTGAGCAGTTCGGAAGGCGAACTTGAAGAGCTGTTAGGCCGAGCTGTAGTGATAATGTGTATAGAGCCGGCCGCCTCAGCAGCGTTACCTGTAAGTTTATTTCTTCTAACAACTCCCCGCCTTCGCCCGTATGTTTCAATGTTGTGCGCGGAATCCTAATTCTTTTTCCAGAATTGAAGTAGCCTATGTTACGACTGGTAATATTACTTATCAATGAAATTCCCGTCTAAATCGTTCCAGAGATTACTTACAACTTCAGTAGTAACAACGGTAATTAAATGACCAACGTTACTACTAGTAGTAAGATTGCTAGTGGATGATGATGTCGTGTGATGATTCCCGTAGGTGTGGGTGAGTTGGGCGGGTGACGCGAGCCCGCGTATGCAGCTGGCCAGCTCGGCGGCCGCCACGTCCGTCACGTCCTTCGAACACTTTGCGACCCTCAGCGACGCCCTCACCAAGCTCGCCATGATGTCTACAAGTATGTTCAACCACCATCTTTAATCGATTCATTGCTACCTTTATTTTTACCACTAGGCATGAAAATAGTTAACTGACGTATACAGGGTGAATTTTTCAAAAGGGATTGGATGGCCAAATCCGAAACTATAAGGAATAGCGAAAAATGGTCAAAGGAGTCACGAGCCCGATTTTGATGAAACTTTAAACCTCATCATTAGATTTTTGAAAAACCAATAAACCTAGCTGAGAACCGAACCCGTTGATTTTGGAAAAAAAAACACACCCTTTATTATTACACCATACGATAGTGTCGCTGTTAAGGAACAAATTCTGCGACGTAATGGTATACGGCAAATTTAAGGAAAATTTGGAATTTAATAAAATTCATGTTTCATGTACCTATTTGTTTCGTTCGAACTTCCAGAAAAGATCGTAACTATTCCGTGTTTTAAAAATTATACTCAGAATGATTACAATGATCAATGTTTTTTTTAAACAAGATGGAGCTCCAGCCCATAATAGCCGTAAGAGATTTTGATTCAGCAGTTTGAAGACAATTTTATTGCAAGGCATGGTCCTGTGTCTTGACCAGCGAGATCCCTGGATCTTACTCCCTTAGATTACTTTCTCTGGGGGTATGTCAAAAACGAAATTTACAAAGACACATAATGATACAGAGATACAGTTGATGACTTGAAACGTTCTTTGGAGAATATTCTAAACGGAATCAATAACATTCTAATATTGAATGCAGAACGATCCTTGAGGTCTCAAATCCAGCTATGTATTGAAAACAATGGTCTACATTTGGAACAATTAATCAGTTAATGTAAGAAAAATAAAATGTATTTTGTTAAAGAAGAGCTCTTTCCTTTAGTTTGCGGTATGTCATTACTTCCTAGAATATGATCCTTAATAGCAACACTTTTGTTTGGTGTAATAATATAGGGTGTGTTTTTTTTTCAAAATCAACAGGTTCGATTCCTAGCTAGGATTATTGGTTTTTCAAAAATCTAATGATGAGGTTTTAAGTTTCATCAAAATCGGGCTCGTGACTCCATTGAGCATTTTTCGCTATTCCTTATAGTTTCGGATTTGGCCATCCAAGCCCTTTTGAAAAATTCACCCTGTATATGCGTCATTTGCATGGCCGGCTCATTCGACGCATATATACGTCATTGGCATGGTTAGACGCATTTACGCGTCATTGTCATGGCTAAAGATTTTTGGATGCATATATGCGTCTGCCACGAGTCTGTTTAAAAACCAACAATTTACGCCTTTTTCTTTATTTTTACAATTGTCAATAATTGTCACAATGCTCTCTCAGAAAGCCCAGCACAATGGCCTGCCATATGCCAATGCTGGCAACACTCGCCGTGGCGTTCGGCGCAGCAGCTCGCGTCGCGCGCGCGTCTCCACGCGGCGTACACGTGCGTGTGCGCGCACGTACACGCGCCCGATCAAATACTCGCCATCTTGCAGACGCTACTTACCGCCGATTTACAATTGTAAGTACAGATTAAACTAATAGGTAGGTACAATCAAGAACAAGCCGTTCGGTGCGTCTTTTCTTTGCCACACCATAACGACTTGGAATTCTTTGACAGCGCATGTGTGTTACCTCCTCCTTTAGTCTCTCCTCCTTTATGCGGGGCTTGAAGAAGCATTTGATGAGGCCGACAAGTTGTGGGCCACTACTTTAGCACTGTTGGTGTATATAACGGTGACCCCGGTCCTGAGACTTTACCTTTGACTTACCATCAGGCGAAGTGAATTCATGTTGACGTGTTCAATATAAAAAAGGTACAATCGAAAGTAGATGACGAGTGAGCGAAGAAGCAAGCGGACATCGCATGCTCCGACAGGAATAGTAATTAGAATAATAATAATTAGAAGGGTATGGCGGCAGTCTCCGTGAGACTTTCGTCATATCCTAATACTTCGTATTAAGTTACTTGTGGTACTGCACGAGGAGATCGGAATAGAGTTTCATGGTATTCGTACTATTTGTTACAGCACAGACAACGAGCCGATGGTGGCGGTGTGGGTGTGCTACGCGGCGCGCCTGGCGCACGCGCGGGGCGCGGAGGCGCAGGCGGCGCGGGCGCTGCTGGCGCGCTGGGCCGAGCCCGAGCGGCGCTCGCTGCTCAGCCGCGTCATGCAGGCCGCCACCGGGCAACCCACACCAAGGTCAGTACATACATATACACATATGATCACGCATATTTCCCTACGGAGTAGGCAGAGACAACAGCCCACCATCTGCTTCTGTCATCAAATCTTTCACCATTCGACACGCCTGCGAGGTGCATAATTTGTCGTAGTATATATTACGTACCTACCCTTAGTTAAGTTCTTTTTGTGTATCATGAAAATTCATGTGATTTATATGTATTTTTAAGGACAAAGTTTAGATATTTTATGTTTTATTTATAAGTTGCAAAAAGTGACCAATAAATTAGAAATTATTAACCAACTTTTGTTGTTGACTGTACTTTACACTATCTTTTACAATCATATAAGAAAGTAACTAGCAATCTTATCTTATCTTAAATTTAAACTTAAACTAGTTATCTTAAATATTCAACTTTTATTCCAGACACCGAGTCTTATGCCGTTACGCACTATGGCTACTCGACCTGGACCACTCGGCCCGGCGAGCATTCGAGGCCGCCTTCACGTCGGCCCTTAGCGCTAACGGCGACCTCGCGGCCTGGACCGTCGCGCCCACTCCGAACAAACTAGTCACGCTAGCCATCAGACTGTACCCCAAGAATGACAACTATTTTCAGTATGAGTTACAATTGATATAAGATTATGTTATTGTTGAAAGTTTACGTCCATGAAGATACACACAATGAAGAAAAATGGTGTCACTCGAAGCAGCAAATGTGTGCGAAAAATTAATGAGACTGATATGTATTATGTACTACTTTTTGTTAAATTATTCGAATTGTATTCTCATATTTTTTGTTATTAATTGATTAACAGTATTTCGTATTTCCTTATAATAATAATGATTATTAAATTTCAAACAAATGTGATACCGGAAAAAAATAATGTAAATAAAAATGTTTCATCTAAACATGTAAGAATAATGAATAATTACAATAATTATATCCATGCATAGAGACAGACCTTAAGAAGATAAGACCTTTAATAAGACCTTTCGGCGATATATGTAGCAGCTATTAAAATTATTTTAAGGTGCTTTCTCATGTCAAAGAAAAAGAGACACGCCTACGAGACGGTTGAGCCTAAACCATGGCCTAGACACTAGACCATAGAGCATGGCCTAGAAACTAGACCATGGAGCATTTCCTAGACCCTAGACCATAGAGCATGGCCTAGTAGACGCTAGACCATGGAGCATGGCCTAGACAGACTGCCTGTCGAGAACCGATACATTCTCCAAAGAATTTCTCAATTTCTTACCATTCACATTCATTTTTACAAAAAACTTAACCAAACAAGTTTGAAAGTACGAAAATGTATCGCTATCTCTTTTTCCACCAAAGATAAGACAAACTAGAGGATAAATTGAAAGTTGTATAGCATCCACGCAAATTTATGTAACAATGGAACATAATTAATTAATGGAAAAATAATTCTCGAATACAGCTGTTATCAGCAGCTAATAAAGTAATTAGAATATTTAACACGTAAAAAAAATAAAAAAAAACGCGACCTAGCTGAGAATATTTTCGAGCTACTGACTAAAATTCACCTTTCAAACAAAAAGAAAACAAAATCAAAAGATCGACTAGCAAGAAGCTAGTCGTCGTTTTTGCGTTGGGGATTAAAACTTTTTTCTTGTTTAAAGATTTTATTATCAAATTGTTATGATAATTTAGATTTAATATTAATTATTCATTACAGACAGTTGCAAACTTTAATAGATAAGTACTTTATATGTGTTTTGCCCTGGTATAGTCCATGCCAAACAACTTGAGAAATCGATCTTGTTAACTTTTAACAAGTACGTACGATGCGCGCGCCGCGGCGGAATCACGAGCTGGAGTGTGATTGGTCGACCTAATCTATTCGTTTCCTTAGCAATTTAGACTTTTGACACTTGTCTACGGGCCCAGACCTTTTATTACTTTTTGATTAAATTTTTATTGCACATGCGGGTGCCATTTTTGTCAAGTTGTTTGGCGTGGACTATATATTTTGTATTATTAATCAGTTAAATGTTCGAATTTGTTGCTCAAACAACTTAGTTATTACTTTGCTGAAGTCAATAAATGAAATTTTATAGCATTTGTTTTTTTTTATTTCCATGGTTCCCAATTACAAGGTGATATGAACCTTAGCTACCGAATTCGGTCGCTAAACTCATAGCGACGCAAACATAACGATACTTAGTAGTCTCTACATTCCAAACTAACGATTTTTGTCGGTATCTTAACGAATATCATCGCAAACTTAACGATTTATCGGTATCTCCATATTGCTGACTATCCTAAATGTACAGACTACCGTTTGACGCAAGAATCCTTACTGCAACCGACGATGTTTATCGCTATCTTAACTTGCGATTTCGGTAGCAAAGTCGTAGCGATAAATGTCGAGACTGCAGCCCCTGGCCTCCTGACTAGGGCTTCATACTCCATTGATGATTATTATGTCATGAATTGAATAGATATCATATTTATCTAGTAATCTGAGTTAAGTACATAGAACGATTACGTGTCACTTACCTGTTAAGTGTTTGTGTAAATCCTTCATTTTTATATTTACAGTACAGCTGTCTCATTACTTGAGCATTAATAGGTACAAAGGGGTTCGGCTGCCAATGTAGTTTCTTTTCACCAATCGCTATTAATATAGAATGTCCTTTCTTTAGTCTGAGAGACTGTCTTCACAGGCCCATATAATATAATGGTTTAGAATGAAGAGAATATTCACTATTTTGTTGGGAGGTTTAAATAACAAAACTATACTTATAAATAAATTACGTTTTTTATTACTATATCTACATGTTATAAATATTCTTACTCTAGAGCACGTTTTGATGTTAGCTACTTATATTACCTAACTATTTATATACACAGGTACATCTTATAAAAGACAAAATTCGAATACACGAGCGGTCATTCCGCATCACCCTTCAACGGACTAGGAGGGTCTTTGAGCACTTAACTCAAGGGGCTATCATGGGGTTACTTTGGTCAGTATGGCGGTAGGTACCTAGGTACCCAGAAAGTTCAGCGATCTCCGAAAAAGGCTGGCTAATTGACATGAGAAGTCATAATATGCATTACCTTAGTCAGAAGTGAACAATCTAGTAATCTTTCAACAAAACGAGAAGAAAATTCAAGAACTATTCTGTATCTTTTAGAATCTTTTACCATGATAATGTATCACAATACCTAATATTGCTGCCGAGGTAGCTACAGCACTAGCCTGTTGGGTTGTAAGTGCGCTCCCCCACAGCCAGCCTCGAGGCAGCCAGCTCACCGCGTGCACGGTGTCCAATAGGAACTTAGTAGTAGTGAGTGACGCTTGGGTGAATCGCGCTGGTGCGCATTTTGTCCGTTCCGGGGACTTTAGAAGTTCGGAACACGCGTGAAGGCTTCGGATTGATCTGTTGATGTTAAATCTACAATCAATACACCGAACAGTGGTCTTACTCTTGACACTAATTTCAATTCCGATTAAAGAAAAATCTCGATCCATTCGTAATTTTGAAACCATCTTTATTAGTAGATACTCTTGACGACAATATTGTCAACATTGGATTGAAATCGCTCTTGGAGTGCCCTTGGCCTTACGTCACCGGCAGTGCGCAATACGCTGCAGTCAAGGTAGTCAAGAGTAGCATTGCTGTCACAATTTTAATTCCTATTAGTTCCCATAATAGTCACGTAATTTTATAACAATTTGGCGTTAGCTAGCGTCGAATTAAAGAGTGTTCGAGATTACGAAACATCAAAATTCCAATTCCGATCGTTTAGCTTTAACTTCAAGAGTAAGGCCACAGTTAGAAAGAGGTATTCTGTTTACACTGAGATTTAACTTACCTGATGAATCCGAAGAACGCCGATAGTGACCAAAACAGCTTGTGTGCAGTCCTTATATTGAATTCGAAGTCCTTAGACACGGTCAGTATGCCGGTGTCGATGAGCCAGCATAACTTCTCTGCTTGCAGGTACAGCAGAGTACTCGCACCCGCTGCTACTCCCACGCCACCCCACTTCAGACCATCCTATAAATATGTCGAAAAACCACTCGTGTAAACCAGTCATGTTAGTGGTCAATTTCAGAATATAAATATATATGACCAAACTGCCTATTGTATACCGTGGGAGTGAAGTTGTTTTTATAAAATGAGAGACGGGTTTAGTGGATATAAAACCTTGGCAGACTTTGACCACAATTCGTAACACAAAACGGCAGAACGCAGGTGCAAGTGACCTCGTCTTGAAATTTGATTCACTGCGGATACGCGAAGACTTAGGAACAGGGCGTTAAGAATTAGGGAGGTAGGTATGCTAGATACCTAGGTACCTACCAATCTATCTAGTGGTGGACTTAAATGTTTTTTTTTTGCATGTGTATCACGGGGTTTTAAAAGGTAAATACATAAGTAACTAATGCAACTACTAACTCACCTGTGTACCCAACCCATAGTTAACGGCGGCCTTGAGCGCAAGCGCATCATCGTACAGCCTCATTGAAGCGCGAGCGGCTGCGAGACGCGCGCTGGCTGCCAATAACTCTTGGCGGTTGGTTGTCGAGCCCCAGAACTTGAGACCATAGCTTATAAGGTTCACTACCTGTAAGAAGTACATAAGATTATAGCAGGTATTTCACAACTCAAGAGCAGCCTGCAGCATTCATGTCTGTGCCATCGCCGATAATTAACCGCATGAGACTCACTTTTTTTTTATTTATGTACACAGACAATAATACACAGTAGTACCTACATCAGAAAGACGAGTACAGAGGTTCGAGCTTATTTCTGCAAGAAATTTCTTCCAGCAGACCTGCGAGAGGAGATTGTGAAGTAGAGAGCAAGTAAAAGTGTGTAGGGAAGACAAAAGACAGCATATATACCTACATACATTCTCTGTACATTTTTCTGATAAGGTCGTCACATTTTGCGCCAACCGTTTAGCCATAGCACCTCCACAGTGTCCCGGTAAAAGTGGAAGATGCAAGTAGCGCCGACTTGACGTAAAAGATGACACACGTGTCTATCATCTCACTGCCTAAACATGCCGAAGTTCGCATGAAAGGAGTAAAAGCAGGAACGCGGACCCTGGGCTCCAATTGCAAACGGGATTAAGGCTAAGATAATGATGATCTCAACCGATGATCCGAATCCCCTGATGGAAAGCCTAGTGTAGCAAAATGCTTGAGTGTGAGAAGTGTCAATTACCTCATTAAGTCCTTCAATTAAATTGCTTGGAGTCATACCGACGCGATGGAAGGTATACCTAATGCGTGGGATTCAACAACCCACTGAACGCAAGTCCGACGTCATTAGATACGACCAGTGAAGTAATAGGTAGATTTATGCCCTAATATTTTGGGCATTTATTTTATCTGCCCAAACTGCGATGGCATGGTAGGTATATCTCTTAGATTGATCGCGCGGATTGAATAAATGCCCGGATATTCATTAGGTGTAAACCCATCACTGAATACGACAGTTATTTTGCATTCAACTTTGAACTACGGTAGTAGTGCAAATCTGAGCCGGTCTTCTATCTATCTAATCTAATCAACATGTCTAAAGATTTCAACTAGGTCTGTGATATTTTCCTTCATCAATCAATTGTTAAATGAGATAAATAATGCTAATTTATCTCATTTAACAATTGATTTAAGAAAGTTAGGAAATTAACTCTATAACGCCTTCGCCTGCTATTACGTACATACGAGCTTGAAGGTGTTCTGTAGGTACTACCGCGCTTAAAAGATTTTGGATTAAGTATGTATATTAAATACTTATTTCGATAGATACATAATAAGATAAGTGGCCTCGTTTTAACTAAATACCTACACTACAAAACAACAAACGTCAAGATATTGTTAATGAAACTACGAGTAATCTACAGCTTTGATAACAGTCAAAGTTAAATAAATGTTCAAAGTAGACGTTATACGAGTATTACTCGTACGTCGGATGAGTAGATTAACGTTTGTAGCCTATAATAATGACAAGCTCCGTAAATTAATATACAAAAAAAAATATATAAATATACAGACTTTCCACTTAATTAAAATATCTATTACATTTTAGGACACAATTATAATAATTTTTGTACAAATCCCGCCATGATTATTCCTAATGTTGATCATTTTTACAAAGGTAAACAATCTCACGACAACGTCATGTTTATGTACTTAACAACACCTACCTTATCTCTATTGGCATGCGTTTGCAGCAGGTCAGCGAGCTCTTCAACCACCTCCATAGTGCTGTCACCAGGGCGTTAACTTCCAAAATGAACGGTAGCGGCCGTCACCTGCGTTATCTTGCGATAAGATACTGTCCGCACTTGATCATCCGGAAACTAAGTACCTTATATAAGACGTGTAAGCTATCGTGAGAACTCAAGATAGGGATAAGATTGTACTTGACATTCAGCCTCAAATAGGCAAGCACCTGTAGCAGCTTCGAGTACTTTGTCAAACTTTTTAAAGCAATTGAAGTGAAAAATATCACGTTAAAAGGTATCAAATGTCTGATTTGAATTCCATTTACGAGTAAGCATTATCTACTAGTTACTGACTGAACTAACTTCTAATATATCATCCATTTACATACTCAACTCGCGCCTTTCTCCCTCCGGGGCAGGCAGAGACAATAGACTGCCATCTGCGGTGCAGTGTGTAATGTATCTAAGGGCAGAAGCCTTCTATAATCCCGGGGCCTTTAAGCGGGGCGTGAAAAAGCATTTGATGAGGCCGTCAAGCTGAGGGCCGCCACTGTAGCACTACCGGTGTATGTGGTGGTGGCCCCAGTCCTGAGACTTTGCCTTTCGCTTACCATCAGGCGAGGTGGAGTCATTTTGACGTGTCCTATATACAAAAAAGCCCTCACACCTCACACACTGAACGAGCTTCCTGGCTTCCTCTCTGTTATTAAACCACATAATTATGTTAGTTTTTTAGCCTGTCGGTATTCACACAAACTTCTACAGCTCACTACTGCAGCATGATATCTTTATGAAGTGAGGCAAAACACGATAGCATTCTGATTAAGCGCCACTTTCTCTGTCTCGCACATTTTTTTCGGGTATAAAAATTTATGCAACAACAAAGAATGGCTAAATTCTTGCAAAATTAAAAACATCATGCAGGTACCTAGGTACCTACATGAATTATTTTATTAGTTTTGGTATGCTAATCTATAACATTAATCGGCGATTAAGCGATATCGGTCATCACTATAAAAGTTTCTATGAATTATTTACCACTCACATAAATAAAGACTAATTTAGTTTCTTTGTATATGACGCGAGCATTTTGCTTAACACACAGTAACTGTAATTCTGGACATGAGACCTAAGGTCTTAGGCTGCTCATGCGTGCGCACGCCTCTTTCGTGCAAATAATACTGAGTTAATTCCGTGCAGATAATTTGTGTAAATCGTGCAAGAAAATTCATACGAGAGCCCGGACTCGTACTAATTACCAGGACGTTACAAAGCCACACACGCATGAGGAATAGCAGGGCCTAATTCATGTACCTAACTAAAGTAGTAATAACTAAACCGATTGCAACCCCATAAATTTAGATTTAATTTTACATTCACCACTTTATTACAGTCATTTTGGGTAACTTTGAACATTTTTAACGGATTATTAATGTATACTCCCTGATTATATTTATTACATCTTTATTTTATAGAATAAATAGTGTTCTTTTGAGTTGGTTTATGATTCTAAACCCACAAATTTATGGAAAAAACACAAAGACTGCCCAAAATTTGCCCCAAAACTCACATTCAAAGTTAGCACGAGTTTTGGGTAACTTTGAATATATATTTTTTTGGATTTTAAAACCTTTATTATCCAAATATTTTAAGATTTGGATAAAATTGAATGATGTATTCTTGTAAAAAAAAGTCCAATCTATGAAAATCATGACTAACTTGACGTACCTACCTGTGAAAATAGCGAAGTATTACCTAATGAAACAAGGCGGATCAATTTGGTGGAAAAAAAAAACATTGTTATTTTTATATTTTCTAATAAAGTAAGATAAGTAGGAACGTAGTGCACAACATAATAAATTATATGTTTATTTGGTTATCAAATGAGATCAAAATCGTAATGACTGCTAATAATTTTTCTGGACATTTTATTTTTTAAAGAAAACTAATCACCCCTTTCCATGAACAAAATGTCATCGTCAATACGAATTTTTCCACCTTTTTAGGGCCAAATGGCAAAAAACAGAACCCTTATAGATTCGTCATGTCTGTCTGTCCGTCCATCCGTCCGTCTGTCCGTCCGTATGTTACACACCCACTTTTCTCCGAAACTATAAGGCCTATGCGGTTGAAACTTGGTAAATAGACGTATTCTGTGAACTACATTAAGAATTTCACACAAAAATAAAAAAAAAGCAATCAATTTTAGGGGTCCTCATACTTATTTTTATAAGACATAAGTAACTTTGAACTATTCAATGTTACCCAAATCACTTCGATTTTGATCGTCGTTTCAATTTTATCAGTTTTAGACATTTTATGTAACACTATGTACGGACAGCGATTTAAAAATAATAATTTTTTTAGTAGGTTATAAAGATAAAGACCAAACATACCTGTTTACAGCAAGTTTTGTACAAATAATTCCGATATTAAATTCAACTAACAAAAACTGCTAAGAACTTCACTCGAAAAAGGCGGTTAAATTACAAAATTATGACTTTGAAAGCTTAATGTTTTATGTTACGTTTGTTATAAAACATTATGGCGATCCGTTTAGGCAGTTATAATATTGAAACAATAAAACATTTGCATCAAATAATTTTTTAAATCTTTTTGATGACTTTATTCAAAGTTACACTGCGATTCAATGTTACCCAAAATGACCGTACCTAAAATAATATAATTTCATTTTTTGACTTTTGCAACCCCAACTGTATCTTTTCAACGAACTAAAATTAAACTCTTGTTTATGGTAGATTCCCTGTGTTTTGTTTTTATTTGAATTTTCAATGTCAGTCTATGTCTAAGTAATAATAAAACCTCTGTTTCTGGGTGTTAAATTCGTTTTTTTAATCATTCTTGTCGGTAAACAATAGTCTATTGTAAGCAATTGTAAGACAGTGGTTAAACTAGCTATAATAAGTAGTACTTACATAATTATATAATCAATTTTATAACAGGTACATATTCAAAAGAAAAACTAGTACCTACTAATTATACCTACCCTGTCGTAATAGAACGAATTAAGATAATAAATTACACTCGTTATGGAACTAATGACTACCAGGTACCACGAAGGACCATAAACCAAACCAACCATGGTGGTCGGTTTATGGCCCTTCGCGCGTGCGAACTTTTTGATTAAATAATAAATGTACGAAGTATCAGGGTTCATTTCATCACTGTTCGAGACACAATTTGTGTTCTAAACAGCTTGTTTAGTACCTATTCCTACATAGAAGTCACTGATTAACACAGTATTATCATTATTATATCTGTTACGGCTAATACCCGAAGTGCGGCTGCACCTAGTTTTAGCCGGTTAGGTTAGGTTAGGTTAGGGTAAGTGGCTACACCTAGTTCTAACCGGCTAAAACTAGGTGCAGCCGCACTTCGGGTATTAGCCGTAACATATCTATACAATATAAGTATCTAAGATATCTAATAACTAATATGAACACAACAACCAAAAATATTTTAAAAAAATAAACATAAATACTGCTATATTTTTTAAAATTTTCATATGTACAGTACAAGGTACACCAAACGACTATATGTATGAGCTAAACTAAATTTTTAAAAGCCTTAAACTAAGGTTACAGTGGGGTGAGCACGAATTTTCTTCCGAATCGAGTTCGTAACGTGTTCGATAGAAATTATATGAGATTTGTACAGTTCTTTTTACGCACGATAGGAGCGCTGCACAAATTTCATACAATTTTTGTCGCACACGTTACGAACTCGATACGAAAGAAAATTCGTGCTCGCCCCACAGAATTCGGTTCGGTAAGCGAAAGGATTACTAGTTTACATTACTAGTAATATGTGACTGTGTTTCAAGCCGATTCACTAGTAGGTCTTTCATTAAAAGAATAATGATTTTTATAATGCCAAATGCGTTATACACATATAGGAGCTAGCAAAATTAATTTTGTACTTGTCAAAGATTTCATACAATCATTTATTGCATGCCAACTACAAGATTTGATAGGACAATACATACATTTTTTTTCATGCAATTTACCGTTTTGATATTTCATAAAAAGGAACAGTTGATTTGACACTCAATTACTTTACAATTTAACTCTGGGAAATGTTCAAAAGTATCTTTCTATATATTACGTACATATTTGAGCAAATCACTTTAAAAGTTTATTCACCACTCACTTATTTCAACATCCTTTTCTTCGCGAAATACATAGTGATTCCTATGATCGATGATATGGTCGCAATGCTGGCAACTTTGGTCGCTCCTATTTTCCCTCCCCATAACCAGCCGGTAGGCAGGCAGCTGACGGCGTGGGTGATGTCTAAGCAGAGTTTGCCGGCGACCACGGCTTGTAGAGCTAGTCTTACGTCTAAGTTTTTTCTGGCATCAGCACCGCCATCTTCTGAGGAGTTTTGGAGGCAATCACGACTCCACCATAGCTGGCGGATTGAGCGGGAAGTTCTGGGAACAAACAAGATTCATACTAAAGGGAAGTTCTTGTACTCAAAGAACCATAGGAAGATATAGAGACCAATATCTTGACAAGGTGCTATTTTTTAAAACATTTTTAGGTCTCTTTGGTAGTTAGGCGGGGAATGACGACTATAACTAACTATTCTAACTATTCTACGACATTCTACACATCGCTCCCTAGACCCAAAGTATGCTTAGTTTAACTAGCTTGTGTTATGGGTTCTAGAATGCTGATAAACATACTTATATAGGTACTTTTTTCTTAAATACATGACTTATTATACATAGAAACACCCAGACCAATGCAAACAGACATATTCATGCATACAAATATTTGCACTGAGCGGGAATCGAACCCGCGCCCCATGCGTAGCAGTCGCATGCACTACCGCTACGCCACAGAGGCCGCCAAACAGGGGCCGACTGAGCCCCGCATTGTTTTTAATCATAGATTAAAATAAAAGCATTCACAGGTTCAAATGTTGTCATTGGATGATTAGTCAACCTTTGTACCTTGCACTCTTAATGATAGGTGGGCTGGTTTCTTTGCCTACCCCAGAGAGAAATGGCATAATGTGACTATCTAAATCTAAGTTATGTATAGCTAGATATTATTCGTTTCTATTTTCAGAGTTGAAATCACACACAAATGCTGCATAGATACAACCTTAAACGACAGCTCTGCTACCAGAAATATTGACACTATCTAGACATAATATTAGTGTTATGACAAATTGGTATCCGCATTATCTATTTACAAAAGCAAAACAGAATATCTGAATAGGGAAATCTTGTATCTTTAACCGTGTAGGTCAAATATCTTTAACCGTGTAGGTCAAATATACCAAAATTGTTAAAAATGGAAGTATTTATAATGTAGTATTGCCAAGTATAAAATATGATTTTGATCTTTACGGTCGACCAGCTATTACCCGCGATTTGTTCCGCATTGACTTCACGCTAAAATTTGCATTCAAATTCAAATGCATGCAAACAAAAGAAACCTACATTTGCAAAATAAATAAATAAATAATATTTTTCTGCTCTATCCACTAGGATCCACCGCCACTGTTAGTTTAGTGGATTCTGTGAAACTTACAAATGTTTTAAAATCCACCTGCTGCACTAGTGGATCGAACATCACTCAAGGAGCTGAGAGATCCACTATTGAGCCCCGTGGCGCCGATCCCATTCGATAGATTTTTTTTATACAACGTAGTTGGCAGACAAGCACACGGCCCACCTGATGGGAAGCGGTCACCATGGCCTATGGATGTGTGCAACATTAAAGGTGTCACACACGCGCAGCCTACCCTGAAGGAAATTAAAATATCCTACATTTTTGTCCAAATCTGGAATTCTTTACCAGCTCACGTGTTTCCTTCCTCATACAGCCCCGGGTCCTTTAAGCGGGACGTGAAAAAGCATTTCACGAGGCCATCAAGCTGAGAGCCACCATTGTGGCACTATCGGTGTTAGCAATGGTGACTCCCATTCCAGAGACCTTGCCTTTAGCTTACCATCAGGCGAGGTGAAGTCATGTTGACGTGACCGACATAAAAAAAGTCGATAGGCTTGCGTTTGACTATTATCTCACATGATGGTATGTGATGATGTGATCGAAGATGGAGCATGCTTGCCTAGAAGCAACCTATTCACTTTTTACTTAAATCTCAGGTTACAGCTTTCCGGAAACACAGACTCAGATATAGACTTCTTTCTTTCTTTGCATGCTTAAGTAACGAATAGACAAATTTTCACATTTCTAATATTTTAATCCTAATCTAATACTTCCTACTCTATTAGGAAGTGTTTGTATTTCTTACTACGAAACATAAATATGGAAGGTTATTTACAAGGAACTAATGAATATTCGCTTCTACGCGTCATATAGGTTATTGAGTTATATTTCTATGTGTTATTAGGAAGTCATTTTTTAATATTATGATGAGTTATGCAGATTTTGGTGTTGTCGTGAGAATGTGAACAACAGTGCCTTGTTTAATAATGAGTTTGAACAGAAGGTTAAATTGTGCAGCTGATTTTTATAATTAACAATATGAAATAGTTGCATTTTACTTCCCAAAAAGGTAGTTATTAATTTGAATAAAAACCTAACAAAAGTAAAAAAAAATAATTATTTGCCTGCGTCACATGGGTGAGCGTTTTCCTAACATCCTGTACTTATATTAAAAATCCCGGAACTATGTATCACAGTGCGGAAGTCACTTCGGAGAATGTATTGTACACTCTCTTAAGTGACTTCCGCTTTGCGGCATTTTGCATGGGCATTTTGTTGTAACAAATTATAAAACGTATGAGCCGGTGACAGTTAAAAGACTAACGCAGTTATTAAATTGTTAGATATAAATCATAATGTAACAATTTAACAACGGCGTAATTAACTTCCTTTACCGTTTCCACTCTAACTGATAAGATCGTCGATAGATTACATCTGTACTATTATAAAATTGTAAAGTACCTGTGTCTGAACTTTGAAGATTATTAAAAAAAAACCATATTAGGTATATGAACGATTCTAAACACAATTTTTTTTTGGAATTCTTGTCTGTTTTTTTAATACTACGTAGGTGGCAGACAAGCACACGGCCCACCTGATGGGAAGCGGTCACCGTGGCCTATAAACGTGTGCAACACTAAGTGTCACATACGTGCTGCCTACCCTGAAGGGAAAGGGGGAGAGCTGGGAAGGGGTGGGGAGGCTAGGAAGGGGTAGGGGAGGAGGGGTACAGTGAGCTCTAGCTACCCTACTTACCTACTTTTGTTTGCGATGGACGCAAAAACCACTAAACGGATTTCGATGGAGTTTTTTTTTGTATAAAAGGTCTTGTTCAGACTTAAAATCTTCGCAAGTTTGATCGCAATCAGTTGAATAGAACCGGAGATATAGTCAAAAACGCGGCAACCGACGTCCGAACGTGCTGTACTGTAGCAACTATACTTACTGTATGAGGGATATCAAGAGGCTGGCGGCCCAGAGTCCGGTGCTAACGGTATCCAGGATCTCGCCGTTACGGTCACTTAGTTTAAGCACTCCCAGTTCATACAACCAACACGCCTTCTCGACTGGTAAGAACGCCTGGTCCACTACGTTAGCAATCACGCCTAGCGCTGCTGCTGATGTGGAGGATTCCTACAAATGAGAATTATAGTTTAGAGTACACATCATCTAGCTACCAGTGTATTATCAGGGGACATGAAGGGTAAATAAAAAGTATTATTATCTTTAAATAAACAAACCAGTTGTTATAAAAAAACTTCGACATGAGAATAAAATTGGCATAAATTAACTGGCCAAATAAATTAATTGGCCCGGAACCTCCACGCGGTGCACCTGGGTAACAGAGGCGAGCAGCGCCTCCCACTTGCTTGCTGCTGCCTGCGGCAACTGCCAACCGAGGAGATAGTGGCCCTCTAGAGGGCTGCTCCGAGGCTCTCCCTCTGACTAGTAAAGGGCACAGTGGGGAGCAGCCGGGCGGCGGCCTTTCACCCTGCATTCCATGATCGGCGAGGTGGCGCGAAGCTCGCCCCATCCCCCCTTTCGGAGGTCGAGGGGGCCATCTTAAAACCGTAGATGGTCCGGGATGAGCTGGGGTGCGAGGGAGTCTATGGTACCTTACACCCCATAGAGAGAGAGACCCGAGACGGCATGCGGTTTTTGTGGGTTCGATTCCGATATAAACATCCCCGACGGCTGACGGTATCCGTGGGGATTTTTGCACAAAAAAAGAAAAGTAAGTAAAAAGGGAATTGTGACATTCGCGTAAACTTCCGACAATATCAAGGAATAAATAAATCATTACATAGTAACAGTCAGCAATTAGTACAATCCCTAGAAGTCTCATTTATGATAATATACTTACATGTCTGCCTAACCCATAGTTGTATGTGTGCCTGATCATGGGTATATCATCGAACAACCGTAAAAGCATCCTGGCATGGGAAAGCTGTGAGCCGGCTTTCTGCCAGGATTTCTCATCTTTGGCACATCCATATAGTTTACTTGCATAGCAAGCTAAACGGACAACCTGCAGTAATTAAAGAAAAGTATTGAATAATATATTGTTTTTATTAATACTCCATACACTAGAACCACAGTTTCTTATAAATTTAAATTGGAAAAGTAAACATCTAGGATGGGACTCAAGCCCACAACCAGTATTTGTCTAGAAGAATACTCATGTACTGCCAAAATACTTGAAGACCTACATCTTAAGGCAACCACATCTGGGCATTTGAGTCAAAATGGCTACCAATCCACTCATGATTTAATAAATTTATCACTTGACTAAACCAAGAATTAACTAAAATATCTAAAACAACATCAGTAACATATTTTCACAGATAGGTAGAAGTGTGACTTGTGAATGCATGCCGTGTTCATATTAAGAAGGACTTGACATCCCTTTCTGAGAACACGAAATGTACCTATGTGCATGCCAAAATGTATTGTCTAGTTTTGTAGACCGAATAAAAAAAAAACTTTGTCAATGCTTAGGAAATTTTTTGTAACCAGAAAGTGTCTAGGTACTTTGCTGATCAAAGTATTCTCTTCAGAATGGAACTGGTTCTGGGGTCAGGGGTTCAAGACCCTTTCTAGATGTTGACTTTCCAATTTAAATTTATAAGAACAAGTTAGGAGATTGGTGATAAGCTGGCCAGCTATCTTCCTAAGGATAGACCTTTATTACATGAATGTCAGAATTACTATCACATATAATATAATTCAGTATCACTTGAATATTGCATTAGTTATCACAATTTTTTGATTATTAAATAAATTAATTAAAATTACCCACGTAATTAAAAAACTTTTGTTTAAAATTACACAATTAATTAGGAGTATAATTGAAAGTATGTATAGGGGTACACCAAGATGCTCTCGGCCAGCTAACTTTACTTGTAAGCTGATTGACAGACGGCAGAGAGCAGGCTTGCTTAAATGCAGCACTAGCTAAATCTAAAGGATAAGAGGACTATGCGGACCTGATTTATTTTTTAGTCTAGACAAGTAGTCCTATTATATTTTCTGAGTCAAAGTTAGACCATCATTAGGTCCAGTTATCCTTACAGAACTGAGGAGTTATTCAGGAATAATATTCATAGTATTTAAAATAACACAATATAAATTAAAAACAAAGTTAGCCATTATTTTATAAATATAAAGATTCGAAAGGTAACCATTGAAACATAATACTAACTAGAAATCTGGTTATTGACTGGTATGACCGGTGTAAGCGCTAAATACCAAGGCCGTATAGCTTCCGCATGCCTTACCTTATCTCTCCCATTGTAGCTATCCAGCAGCTCACAAATGTCTTCCACTATTGAAGACATTTCACCAAGTAAAAATACACTTCACAATGTACGACACTTTGTGACAAGAAATCGCTGATAAGTTATCAGAGGAGACTTACAATCTCCGCAACGCGGAGTTGATTCTGTAGCACTAGACTTATAGAATAGATAAGTATTACATTTCTCCCAGCTTGTTGTTTCGCAACCTTGATATTTGATTTTGCTTTCAAATTCAAAACGAAAACTTGAACAGCTGACGATGACGTGTAAATTTGACAGCTGACGTCTATAGTGATGGAAAGCAAGAATTACCTATTTGTTCATGTCTTATAGGCAATACGATACCATACGATACGAGTGAATGGAGCGATACGGCCGATAGGGGTGCTACAGCGATACGCACATTGGTTTGTCACACTGCTTGTTATTTGGATTGGTTCGGAGGTTCGGACAGTACAGAAAACAGTACCTACACACAAGTACTAGCCTGAACTCACCCTACACTGGATGTGGGGTCAGGCTGTACTTGTTGAACCGACTAAAACCGCACGCCATTCCGGGTCTCATTGCAAAGTATGCATGTGGTTTAGTCAGTTACATTGCAACCGAAAACGATTTGTACAGTTAGTTATCCTCATACGAATCGACTAAAACCGCACGCAGTTCCAGGTCTGGTTGCAACCAGACCTAGGTTTTAGTCAGTTTGCAGCCTTCTATTCTTAACAATGTCCTAACAAATTTTACATGCTAATATTTTTAATTATTAGCAATACGATACCAAGATTACCCGATATTATCCAAACAGATCTCGATATTACAATGCAACACTACTTTGACTTTTCTCCATTATCTTATCGTTCAGAAACTTTATCAAAATAAATATTGGTTTGTCAAACGTCAAACAATAGTTGTAATTTATTTTCTAATTGACTTATTTTACGTGATATTATGAAATTAACAATATGAAGACGTTCTCGATAAATGATATACCTGAATTTTCAAAGAAGCAACGTATTGTTGTGGTTGGTGTTATCGGAAAGACTCCGTATCGGTACCCTAACAAGACAAGTCCACTTTTGCCTTCAGTACAGTCTGACGAGGTAAGTTCTCATTCAATAAGTCGAATTTTCTCCAATGGCTAATGGCTACAGTATGATCACCTGTTCTGCACTTTCTACTTGGCATGTCTTGTCCCAGAGTCATATCACCATGAGTAAGTTGGTAGACAAAACTCCTAAGAAGCGTTATGTAGGCTACCAATAATTTTTCGTCTGAATATAGTATTTTTCAGATGAATAATAATTTAATGTATGAGAGAACATGTACCTAATTTGTAATTTTTTTACAGTGTGTAATATAATAAGTTCAATTCCTGGCTATGACTAAGTTTTATACTTTTCACATCATACATTTACACCTGTAGATTCGAACCGAGGTACCATGGACGGTTTCAGGTGAAATGTAGCTATAAATAAGCAAAAAGGATAAAGGATACCAAAATTTACAAGTTTTTATAGCATGTGAATTCTATGCTAATCCATTCACTCTTAACTTTAAAAATGTTATCAAAATCAAAATTGTTGATGCTTTCCATCCAATATGGAATTGAATTTTATCATAATACTCTCTTTACCACTCATATCTGTCCAAATAACTTGGTTTCACTTTAGGTTATTAAGTCCTAAGATTTTTTTTTATTAGAGGTTTCACTTTTTCATTTTTCAGAATGGCATTGAGTGCTTCTGGGATGAGAGACGCAGCATACTCTACTTACATGCGGTCACTTATCTCGATACCAAACGCCTCACTAGTCTTGCGGCTAACCTCAATGATGACTGCACGGGTTCTGAGAAGGAGGCTGACGCAGCGAATTGGCTTGTTGCGTCAGGAGAACTGGCTTCGGATTCTTGTAAACTCATAGCTCTGCTGTTCCATTTATGTCATATTGTGGTGCTGTCATCACCAACATCAGTATTTGACCTGGGATATCTGCAGCTGTTTAAAGCTATTGATGCTTACAGGTCAGTTAGATTCTTTTTATTAGGTGAAAAAATATTAGAACTCTGGTTATTTTACCAGCTATCAAAACCCATCCATTAAGAAATAGACAGGATGACATAAGAAACAACAACATTTATAAAATTAAAAAAAAGGAACTTTCAGAACGGAACTGATTGCGCGCACCACAGCAGCACTCGTCCAGACCAACGCTACAGGTACTTGGGAGTCCCACGGCCGCTGCTGCTGCCCACGCCTCCTGTTCCACTTCCGGCGCGCCCCCGCCCCCCTCAGGAAGGCGCCAGCTGCACTGAAGAGATTGGAGCATGCTGTTGAAGACCAGCTGTACTTCATATTGAGGAAGGCTAGGATTATCACTAATGTATGGTAAGATTTCTTGATAGTAAATAGTACTTTAACTGAAACCTATGTAGTGGAAACATTTAGGTTATTTTTATTTTATTTTTATTTTTTATTATTTTGTTTGATTTGTAAACCATACCAGTATGTAGTGTGTTTAATAAATGTATTTTCTTTCTTTCTTTCTTTCTTTCTATACTATTCGAGAATATTATGTTTTCTACTCCATTAAAAGTTATGCGGGTTATGCCAATTTCTTTCCTCTTTTTTATTATAAACTTTCTTCCCGCTCTCCCTCTCCCCTCTTTCTCTCTCTCCTCTTCCCCATAACCCCCCCAGCTAAGCTAATGCTTGTGTTAGGCGTGGGCTCACGTCGGTGAAAAATAATACTATAAATAAAAAATAATAAAAAGCTATATCAAAAATATTTTGTGGGGTTGTTGAAATCAGTTTTCCATTTCTAGAGAAAATAATAAATTTAAATAGCAACCATTTGGCTGTATTTTTAAATTCTTTTCAATCTAATCAGTAAACATTTCCACACAGTGCAAAATCCTTATTCGCGATACCGAAGAACGAAGAATTTGTCTTCATAAGTGGCGAGGAGGAAACTTCAGGTGCGCGTGAGGTGAGCGCGCTGGTCCGCGGGCTGGCAGCGCGCTGCGCAGGAGTCGTCGAACCGACCTCCGACCGCCCCACGTTCAGGAACTTCCTACAGACGCACATAGACCTGGCGTTCGGAGAGGGGTTTGATGATAACGTTGGGAAATATGCTATGAGCACTTCTTTCTTTGAGGTATGTTATATTTCTATTCAAATACAAACAATATTTAGTGACACGAATTCAGCGCAACCTAACGAACACAAAACGAACTACTTGGCATCTATCAATTCGAAGTCGCGCTGTCAAATCTCGCTTGTTTGTCTGTTTGTTCGTGAAGTACGCAAAAACAGTGAAGGATTACAATGTGGTTTTCTTTATTAGAAAGGTCTTACTCAGACTTAAAAATTGTCAGGTCTTACTCAGACTTAAAAATTGTCAGGTCTTACTCAGACTTAAAAATTGTCAGGTCTTACTCAGTAGGCATGTGCGAAACATGTCCGGGAGCGGATTGAACATGGAACGGTTCTTTATACAGTCGGAGCCATGTCCAGGAACCATGTCCGCGGACCGATCCTTTACCGCAAATGCACCTACGTTTGTGAAACTAGGTATATCAGTCCACGGACACGTTTCCCGGACATAGTTCATGCAATCCAGGCTGATAACCTGATATTTCATCAGTTGATTTACCTTCATACTTGGCAAGTTTAGAACTGACAACCAAGATAGGTACAGGTAGTTTACTGTAAAACGTAATTTGAGTTTTTAATAACATTGTAATTTGTAGGTAGGTAGGTGAGTGGCTATTTCAACTCCTGAATCTTAGATTTCGAATTTTAAATCAAATAATTTAACTATGCTGTCTTTGATAAGTAAGTACCTATTAGTAATCTAAATTAAAATATTAGTACTTAACATGTAATTTAAAATTAGTATAAACTTATCACTAATTTATAAAAAAATAAGTGGGGAGTGTGGTGTGAACTATTCGGAATACGTACCTACGCATTCACATTATTCGCAACAAAATAAATGCAACTAAACCGCCAAAATAAACAAACGCCGCACCGCACGCCGCCGCGAGCGCAAGTACCTACATACGTAACACAAAATTCGACTCGGTTCAGTTCGGATGAATTCGGCTGTTGTCGACTGCAGTTCGCAAACCCGCTCCGCCCGAACCTGCACATGCACCTGCACATGATATCGGAGTATACTCCGCGCGCTCTATTCGTTATCTCGTTCACTTCAATCCAATTCCATACTCCGTTTCGCTTACTCGTTCCGGACATGGTGGAACTGTTTAGGCGGAGCGGTCGGATCGGAACTGTATAGCTCCGGGAAAGGACATAGTTCCTGGAACTATATCTTTCCGGAACTACTCACCTCTATTACACAGACTTAAAAATTGTCAGGTCTTACTCAGACTTAAAAATTGTCAGGTCTTACTCATACTTAAAAATTGTCAGGTCTTACTCAGACTTAAAATTGTCAAGTCTTACTCATACTTAAAAATTGTCAGGTCTTACTCAGACTTAAAAATTGTCAGGTCTTACTCAGACTTAAAAATTTTCAGGTCTTACTCAGACTTAAAAATTGTCAGGTCTTACTCAGACTTAAAAATTGTTGTATGTTTGATCACAATAATTGAAAGAACATAAGAACTGGAGATATGACCAAAAATTACGTTAACCGATATTCATACGGGCAGACCTGCAGTCATCGGCTAGTGTAAATATGAAAGCATTGACGGCTTTATTTTATTTACTAATCAGTTTAAAATTACTGTTATAATAGTTAATACATAATTCAATAATCTGCTCATTTTACGAGTGTTTTAAGTTTTATATTGTGTGGTGCAGTTACCAAGCGCGTCCTCGTGGCGTGCAGCGGCTTCAGCGCTGGCTCCCGTTTACTTGGCTGCTACACTTCGAACCGATGACGAGCAGCCGTCAGCGCTTTACGATGCTCTCGCCACTGACGTGAGGTTTTCTCAAGCTAGGTGTGCCAAAGTAAGTGTTAAGAAACCCTTCGTGGTAATGACGCACATATGCGTCATTGTAAATGTGAAATGTTGTGAAGATATTTGGACGTTTGTCACTCAATCACACTTAAACAGCTGAATAGATCTGGCTGCAAATTAGTACCCCCAAAAAAATACAGGGATAGGTTTACAGGCTGTAATAAAACATTGGCTTTTTATCCCTTAAATTTTATATCTACACTCGAGAGCAATGAATCCGGGTCACTTAAAGAATGTTAAAAATCTCGGAAACTAAAAATGATAGGTTAATGCAATAAATTGTATTTAATAGACAATGTAATACTCCTTAAATGAAAGTAAAAAAAATATGAGTCACCATACATTTTATTAACACAAAATTACATAAAGAAAAAAACTGCTGATCTCTCCTTAAAACAAAAATAGGAAACATGAAATTTTTGAACTTTATTACGATTTTCTTGAATTTTAATACTTCGTATTGCCTCCTCGTGCTTCCATTACTGCGTTTACGCGGTTTGGCATGCTGTACACCAAGTTCCTTATACGATTTTGGGGAATATTCTCCCATTCCTCTGTGAGAGCAATTTTGAGCTCACGAAGCGTGATTGGGGGAGGGTTTCGTTGTTTTACGCATCTGCCTAGCTCGTCCCAAGCATGCTCGATCGGGTTGATATCCGGGCTGCGCGCTGGCCACTCCATACGAGTAATGTTCATCTCTTGAAGGTAGTCATTCACAATCCTACCTGTATGAGGTCGGGCATTGTCATGCATAAATATAGCATCCTCACCTAAATTGACCATAAATGGACCAACGTGATCATTGAGGATTTCTTCCACATATCTTACGCTAGTTAAAGAGCCGTTTTCTATGATCACCAGCTCTGTGCGACTTTCAGAAGAAATTCCGGCCCACACAAGTACAGACCCACCACCGTAGGCTACTTTTTCTTCGATGCATGCTTGCTTGAATCTTTCCCCTGGTCTTCGATACACTCTGTGTCTTCCATCGTGCTTGTAGAGCATAAATTTTGATTCGTCGGAGAACATAACTTTTGACCAATCTTCAATACTCCAATTTACGTGGCTCTGGGCATATCTTAGTCTCGAAATACGATGCCCACGCTCCAGTTTAGGGCCGTTTGCAGGTCTAAGGGGTTTTAAGTTAGATTCAGCAAGCCGACGTCTTACTGTCCATGCACTTGGGTTACTTCCTCCGAGGCGTCGAAACTGATTGGTGAGTTCAGTTCCTGTGAGAAAGCGATTTCGAAGCATGGTGTTCACCAAGTATCGGTCTTCTCGTGCTGTGGTACACCTGGTTCTGCCCGTTCCTGGTCTGCGTAGGTTAGAACCAGTTTCTTCGTAACGTCGGAGAACTCTTTGTACTGTTGACAGCGACACACCGACAGTCCTGGCTGTATCGCGCTGACTCCGGCCGGTTTCCAGCATTGTAAGTATTCTGGTGCATTCTTCAGGCGTAAGCGACATAATTTCAGCTTGAATAATGAATATAGAGCACTATCAACATGGTTTATGTACCCACATAAATGACAGATTACAAACAAAAGCAAAACCAAATGCTGTAATTTCGTAGTTCCATCTTCGAAAGTGGCCCTTTTTCAAATTTGATTTTTTTATGATATAACTTTACAATAACTAAGAAGTTTTAATACCTTCATTTAAGGAGTATTACATTGTCTATTAAATACAATTTATTGCATTAACCTAGCATTTTTAGTTTCCGAGATTTTTAGGATTCTTTAAGTGACCCGGATTCATTGCTCTCGAGTGTAGATGCCAGGATAATAATTTCACGCATACGTTTTATTCTGTAGACTTGTCAATCTAAAATAAAATAAAAACAATCCCCTACTTTGGCAAATATTGTATGAATGCCAGTGTCAAGAAAATTGATAAATCAAGTTAGAATTAATAATTACGAATGCAATAAGTTGCAGCGTTTTCGTCATTTAGTCATAGTCAAGGTCCAGTGGCGTAACAATAGGGTGGCAGGGGTGGCAAAATGCCACGGGCCCCCGACCCAAGGGGGCCCCGGCCCAAGAGGCCGCGAGCGCAAAAATATTTTTTAGCATTGTACCTGAGTATTTTATTTTATTTGAAAAGTATATTTTTTATGTCCTGGGCCTAGATTGTGCTAAAGGCAAACCACTGTCATGCCACTGATACTATTTAATTGTAAACTTTACCATTATACAGTTAAAGTCTAAAATCAAATGAAAATTCAGATTCATTAAACTTTTCGATTCGCTCTACAAAATATCAAGTAATTTTAAACTTTAACTTGATAACAATAAAGACCAAAATTAAATGGCATTTTTTGTAGTGTCAGTAGTATGACAGTAAATAGCACATTTCTATTCATTTTAGAACGCATCCATAGGTTTCTACAAATATTTTGTCGCAGTACGTTGCCAACGGCAACGTACTGCGACAAAATATTTGTAGCGCAGGGAGCTAGCAAACACTATGTTATGGGAATCCCGGGCATGGAGTGGAAGGACCGACTTGGGCAACCAAGCGCGGGGCACGCCGTGGTAGCGGCGGTAAGACCCGTCATGGAAGACTGGCTGGAGAGGCCTCACGGGGGCCTCTTATACCGGCTGACGCAGGTGATCTCTGGTGAGGGGTGCTTCGGGGATCATTTGTGTCTGATTCGGAAGGAGCCAACGCCCGAGTGCCATCACTGCGATGCGGGCGAGGACTCAGGGCTGCACACGCTGGCCGAGTGTCCGGCGTGGGAGGTGCCGAGACAGGCCCTCCTGGCAGCCCTCGGGGTGGGAGTCCTCACGCTGCCGGTAATGATCGCAGCGATGGTGCCGAGTGCGGACGCGTGGTCGGCCGCCGCCTTCTTCTGCGAGCAAGTGATGCTCGAGGCGAAAAGGTTCGGGAGAGGCTGCACAGAGCTCTCCCGGACGGCGGCGGGTGCGGACGCCGAAGGCGTCGGAGGTCTGGGGGTGATGGGTGGAGCCGCCTGTCACCCTAGCAGAAGCAGGCCGAGACGGCGGCGGGCGAAAGCGCCCCCCTATTCTCGAGGCTTGACGGGAACCACGTAGTTCCCAAACCCGAGGGGGCCGAATCTCGAATCCGGAGATGGCCCGGGTCAAGCCGGGGTGCGAGGGAAATGCTCTTTGGGCCACCTTACGCCCTGGCGTCAGAAGACCCTAGACTGCGTGCAGTTTTAGTCGGTAAGAGTCCGACATAACCTGCCCCGCTGGCCGCGGGGTGGGTATCCATGAGGATTTCCGCACGGAAAAAAGGGGAATCCCGGGCATCTGGATTTTATATTTTTTTATGAGGGCACGTGGTGCACCCGGGCAACGTAGGCGAGCAGCGCCTCCCACTCGACACAGGAGACGAGAAAGGGTCAGCTAGGGTGCAAGGGATATGCCTATTTGGTAACCTTACATCCTGGTAATTCAGATTCAAGACGGCGTTCGATCCCGACATAACCATCTCCGTGGTTCCATTTCCGCACCATAAAAAAAGGGAAAAAACTGAGCGAAGAGTTTCGGCAGGTAATCAAGTGAATGGAGCACTGCGTAATTTTATGAGCAGTCAGAACAGAAAATGTCTAAAGAGGCACGACTTGCTGTACATAGAGGAGTTCTCGTTCCCACAACGATGTATGGGTATGTATGGTAGTGAAAGTTGGGTGTGGCAGAAGAAGCATGAAAGTAGATTGAATGCTGTAGAAATGAGAAGTCTAAGAAGGATAGCTGGAGTAAAGCTGATGGACCGAGTGAGGAACAGTGTGATAAGGGAACGTTGCGGTATAGTTGAAGATGTAGTGACCAAGATAGAGAAAGGGATACTTAGATGGTTTGGACATGTAGAGAGGATGGATGAAAGAAGATTGACAAAACAGATACCTATATGAGGTGAGGTTGAATTGGCAACCCGGTAAAGGCCGACCTAGGCGTACATATTTTAATCAGATCCAAGACGTTTTGGAGAAAGGCCTAGGTCAAGAGTAGGTACCCGCAACCGGCGTGCGTGTATGAAAAAAAATATGAAAGTTGAAGAAGCGAAAGGGGTATGCTAAGATCGTAGCAAGTGGAAAGATGTTGTCTCTGCCTACCCCAATGGGAAACAGGCGTGATTTGTATGTATGTATGTATGTATGTATGTAAAAAAGGGCTCTAGGTACTGACTGCGTAGGTATTCTTTGTGTAATTGTTTTGATATTGGTTTTGGTTATATAAATATTAAAATTAAACTGAGTACAACGTGACGATTTTTACTGATAGGGCCCCATCAACAGAATTTGCCACGGGCCCCAGATGGTATAGTTACGCCACTGTCAAGGTCAGTCAATAGTCAAATCAGTCAGTCATAGTCTTACCCCAGTAAAATAGTGGAGAGTTTGCTAGAGGTTTCTATGGAGTTTTGGAATCAATGTTGAAAAGCACAATTCACGGTAATATACCACTTTCCCAAACTCGTGCACGTTGCCGAAGATGTTATGTTTAAAAATCCACCATTTTTACACATAATAACTACATTTCAAACTAATTTTATAAAATGATACAATGCCCCGATGTGACTTTTTCCGCGTTGGCGCCAAAACTCGTTTAATGTGTTTATTATGTACTGACAGAAGTTTTTTTTTAATAATCTCCAGGTACTGCCTATAGCACAGGCGTCGTACGCAGAGGGTCTGCCAGCTCATTACTCCAGCCAACACCATGCGCATAAGGTGAGAATAATCATTTCAAATATCTCTTAATTGACATTTATGCCTGTTTAGGTCTCCACAGGGATAGACAGGGACATATCAATGTTTGCAATTTCCTACGTTATCCCCACTTTTTCTCACTAATATCTGGTTGGATGTGTATACTCGTAATATCATGGGATCCGTTCTTATCAATCTTTTTTCTTAAACGGTCTAAAGTGATTTTGATTACATTCTTTATGTCAACTCGGTAGCCTTACTACAGAAACCCCTCCCCCCTTGCAGGTGGGTGTTGCCCTGGGCGTACTGGACAGTATGGCCCGGGGGCCGCTGGCGCGTGGTGCGCGGGCCCGACTACGCACCGCCTGTGCTTCCATCTGGCGCACGCGCAGCCTGTGCGAGGCGCTGTCACTCACTGGACATGTGTGCATCGAGCCCGAACAGTGAGTATAAACTGTTGTATAGTGACCCGCAAACTTAATAATGTAGCTATCGGGGTTGATAATGTTCTATAGCTCAGTCGAAAGCGTTTTTAAGTCTCTTTGGTGGTAACCGTTAAAGGTGGAGGCGTGCCAATCAACCAATTATAAGGGTCCATTAACATTGATTATATCGTTAGTTCAATCAAGTAGAATATTACTCTTTAATTTACTCTATTATCCAGTGCCCTGTACATGGTTTTGGTCCTTCGAGCCGAATACACTCAATTAGTATTTAAGCATCAATTAGCAATTCCATTTATAGCAAAAGTCTCATATTACTCTCTAACTAATTCCCTATCATCCGGTGTTCCGTAAATCGTTTTGGTCCTTCGAGCCGAATACACTCATTTAGTATTCAAGTATCAATTAGCAATTAAATTATATAAAATAACATATTACTCTTTAATTTGCTTTCTAACATCCGGTGATCCGTACATCGTTTGGTCCTTCGAGCCGGATACATATTTGTTTGGTCTGTGTTCGCAGCGACAGCAGCAAGGAGCACTCTTCGGGCGTGCGCTACGTGTCTGCGTGCAACTGCGGGCGCTGCAAGTGCTCTCGCGACGACCCGTACACCGTGCGCGCCGCCAACTCCGCCTTCTACGAGCGCGCCGCGCGGGACTGCGGCGTGTGCACAACACTGCAGGCCATCCACTTCCCCGTGTTCCAACCCTCCGTGCCCGTCTACAAGTGAGTAAATTATGCCTGTCTGAGAACCTAGTAAGTAAGTAAGAGAAGAAGTAAGTACGCATGGCGTTCAGACGGTAGTGGTTCCCCTCTAGTTAGAGGGGAGATCAGATGGCAGTGGGGGTTAAGATCCGATGACAGTTGAAGAGTCAACCGCCAGGCTGGGGGACAGATAACAATTAAATTCAGACGGCAGGGTGGGGGTTAGATGGTAATTGGAGGGTCAGATACCAGTTGGTGGGGGAAGAGATTGGGGTCAGATGGCAGTTGGGAGGTTAAACGGAAGTGTACGGGCCATCTGTACATAGAAAAAATGCTTGCATAAGCGATAGGTCCATAGTTCGCTAGTTCATATATGGTTCGAAGGACCAAAATTTGTAGAGGGTTGCACTGATTATTCCCCGGAGCCCGATACCGATCTGAAAGCTGGTATTTTCTGTTAAAATACGTTTTTTTAAGAATTATTAATCCTAGCAATCTAAATTACCTACTAATATCTACATTAACTCCTGTAATGATTTTTAAAATAACTGATGAATACCAGTCTACAGTTCTAAAAAGTTCCTCTATAACATTTCAGAGCTGCAGCCTTAAAAGGCGTACCTCCCGAAGAAGTGTCAGAATCAGCCCGCCACGACTCTCCCCCGGGGTCCGGCGGGTCGGTGGGGTCTGTGGCCTCGGAGGCGGGGGGCTGGTCGGCCCCCGACGCGCTGTCGCCGGGGTCCGCTAAAGACGAGGATGAGGACGAAGACAAGTCGCATGGGTCTGATAAATACGTCGTGCCTGTTCGAGACTCGGCTACCGGTGAGTGTTTTTTTTATACTACGTAGCTGGCAGACCAGCACACGGCCCACCTGATGGGAAGCGGTCACCGTGGCCTATGGACGTGTGCAACACTAAAGGTGTCACACACGCGCTGCCTACCCTAAAGGGAAGGGGGGAGTCTAGGAAAGGGTGGGGGGAGGAGGGGTACAGTGAGCTCTGGCTACCCTACTTACCGCCGGGAACACAACACGATTTAATACAGGTGGTTGCCCGTGACTCTGTTCGTTGGAAGGGTCTTTACGCGGGTCCTGTTCTACTTGAAAGTTATAAGCTATCTTTATGCTAAAACTTTGATGAAATTAGTTCAGCGTTTTAAAAGGGAAACGCAGCTTTTAAAATATGCGTGTGCGCTTTTTCCCTACGCATGGGGGAATATATAGGCGTAAGCATATATATATGGGCGATCTTTGTATCATAGCAGTAGATCTGCTGCTTAGTCATAGGTTGCGAGTTCGATTACCGCTTAGTACGCGTAAATTTCGTAAAACATGTATTTACAAAAAAAATGTATTCAAGTTATATTTATCCGCATTCTAGGGCCCATAACACAAATCAGTTAAGATCTTGGACGTGTGTAAAATATCTTGGATGATGTATTATTAATTTATATGCATATTATATGCACTATAGCATTATTGCTGTTTGTAAAGGTGACCCCATTCCTGAGACTACCTTTAGCTTACCGTCAGGCGAGGTGAAGTCATATTGAAGTGTCCGATATAAAAAAAATAACTGCTTGATGTCTCGACCAGATTGCACTGGGTGTACTCACAGGCTGACTGAAACCCCTGGCGCGTTAGTATTCGTAGATATGATATTACGGAACGCGAAAGCTTAAAATTTGTCTTCACAATTTTAGAGAAAATAATAAGCCGCCAGCCGTCCACGACGGAGTACCTCCCCGGTATGCTGCACACGGCGAGCCCGGCGGGGCTGCTGCCGCCCTTCTCGTCCTGGAGCGTGGTGTGCCTGGGCGCCTCGTCCCTGTACTCGCACAGCCTGGGCCTGCCCGAGCACCTGCAGCCTGGATTCCTGCCGCACACTAACTACCTCCTGCCATGGGATTGTGCTGTTCGGTTAGTAGATAGTAGATGGACTTAGCTATGGTTTGAAAATGGAACACCGGTTCACAATGCGGCCCAGTCGTTAGAAGACTTCGGAAAGAAACTCAGCGGGCTTTAAATGTAACACGCGTAAATGTTGCGTGTAACACACATAAATGTGGTGTGTAACACACATAAATGTTGCGTGTAACACACATAAATGTGTCTGTAACTGATAGAGAGAGAAGAGATGGGTTTATCACTTTAAATAATAAATAAATATACGTGTAAGACATATAATAAAAATGTTGCGTGTAACATACATAACCATTCCGTAGGACACAAATGTTGCATGTAACATAAATTATTAATTATGTAACACGATAAATGTTGTGTGTAACACTTATCGTTACGGGTAACACTCAGAGGTTGTGAGTAAACACAAAAACGTTGCGTGTAGCACACATAAATGTTGTTATTTCCAGCATGGAGTCAGTGAGCGCGTGGCGCGTGGCGGCGGCGGCGCGGGGGCGCGGCAAGCCGCAGCTGCACCACCACCTCACCGTCAAGATCTTCATCGGCTTCGAGTACGAGTGCCCCCGGGGACACAGGTAGCGTCCACTCACCTATTCACTAGCCGATCAGCTTCACATCTGTATGTGAAGATCTTCATCTATACTAATATAAAGTTGCAAATTATTCGTGTGTGTACATTAGAGATATTAATAAAAAAATACTTGGGTTATGTTAAGTTAAATGAGTGATTCTGAATACAAAAATATTTTTTAAATTCTTGTCTGTTGGTCAGACTTAATATCTTATGTATTTTTGAACACAATCAGTTGAATAGAAACGGAGCTATAGCCAAAAAAAACGCGAAAGCCGACGTTGAGCTGCGGGTATGTGTATCTCGTAGGTTAAGTGCCAAATAGATTGTTTCTTTCTTTCTTAATTACTTTCTTTCTCGCGAGGGAGCCGCATCAGCCAGAATTAACATTTGAACTTTGTATGTAGGTTCATGATGTCGTCCCCGGACACCGTAGTGAACGGCGGCGGGGGCGGCTGCGGGCGCGAGGCGGGCGCGGCCGGGGCTCGCCTGGCGGCCTCCGACATGCCCCTGCACGCTCCCTGCCTGTGCCGCGCACAGCCAGCTCTTAGCGCACAGCTCATGCGCGTGCACGTCGTCACGCCTAAAGCATCCGTGCACGTCACGCTCGACCCCAAGGTAACGTACGAACACGTATACGTTGGAGCCATCACGCACTGTCGACTGGTCACCGGCGACTCGCTAGACAGCAATTGTGTTTGCGGACTTGTTCAACGATCGGTCGATCAACTCGGTGACCAGTGGTGACCCACAAGTGACTGATAGTCGCCGGTGTACCCGGGTAAAGGAGACAGCGCGTAGCCCTCCCCCTTCCCTTCAGGGTAGGCAGCGCGTATGTGTCACCCTTAGTGATACACACGCGCTCTGTCACCCTTAGTTGCCCTCGTCCATAGGCCACCGTGACCGCTTCCCATCAGGTGGGCCATGTGCTTGTCTGCCTACCTACGTAGTATAAAAAAAATCACTAATACCACATTACAGCAAATAAAATATGTTTATAACAAAAAAATTGTTCCAACAGGTGCAACCGATGTTAGGAGGGCCGATGTTCATCCCCCAGCCGGTGGGCTCGCCCCCCATCAAGCTGTCGGCATCAGCGTACTGGGTGCTACGCCTGCCCTACATGTACAGCGACGAGAGGGGCGTCATCCCCCGTCCCCGACCCCCCGCCCCCGTGGGCACGCTCATCGCCCCCCTCTTCGGCCTTCAAGACTGACGCTGAGAACAGTATACTGACGCTGAGAACAAGTTACTGATTGACTGAAATGACGTCGAAGAACTGACTTCTGGTCAGCAATGTCTGATAGCTCACATAATTATGGAAAACTAGCGTGTGCTCGTGGCTCCGCCCGCATGGATGTCGGTTTTCGCGTTTTTGACTATCTCCGGTTCTACTCAACCGATTGTGATCAAACATGCGTGAGATTTTAAGTTCTGAACAACACCTTTCAAACAAAACAAAACCGCATTTCAATCCGTTTTTTTATACCACTTAGGTGACAGACAGACCGTTCAGTATTTTCGCTCATCGCGAACAAAAGACAAGAATTCCAAAAAAAAAATTGTTCATATAACATAACCCAAGTATTTTTTTAATATCTCCAATGTACAGACACAGCTACTTTACAATTTTATAATAGTACTAGCTGTTGCCCGCGGCTCCGCCCGCGTGGATTTCGAATTCCTTAATTTTTTGAAAACAAATTATAGCTTATGTTACTCCCAGATATTGTTGCTTTCTATAGGTGAAAGAATTATTGAAATCGGTCCAGTAGTTTCGGAGCCTATTCGAGACAAACAAACGATCAAACCTTTCCACTTTATAATATTAGCATAGACAAACGGATTGCTAAGCTGTTTTGACCACTCTACATACTTACATAAATTTGTACACTGGATGCTAATATAAAATCTGATTTTATGGGTGTATATATCTTTTTACATACATACATAATGCTCACGCCTTTTTCCCTCTGGGTTAGGCAGATAATATCTTCTTGTGTACTAAGATCAATCTGAGGCTGACTGTACGTTTGATGGTAGCTCTAAGTAGTCAACCAACAATGCTGTTTTAAAAATGGCGTCCAATGGAATTGTTTATTTTTAAATTTTCTATGTTGTTATGTTAAATACACGATTGAAATATGAAGTGTTGTATTTGTATTTATTTCTAACCTGTCCGCATGATTCCATCATCACCAACTAAGCGCCCCGGGTCGACTCTGCTACTGTTTTTCTTCCTTTCCTTTAGGTTATATTGACTTTTACGAGAGCGACTATCACCTGACACCCCCACATTTGATAGGAAAACCTGCGTCGTCAATTAGTATGTGTACTTAAGGTATGGTTGGCTTGGGTCCCGAAGATCTGTAGAAAGTAGAGCCCTAGCCCTGTAAGAGGTAGAGCGCAGTAGAATATAAGAGCTACCAGCATTATTTCCCTTGGTATCTTTTAAATGACTATGGAATAATGATGAACGTAGAACGGAAAGACAGTTGGCAATTTATAATAAGTCGCTACCGTAAAAGCCAAGATAAAGTAAATAATGTATTGTACGCAGTTCAGTCGCAACATCGAGAGATAAAAAATGATTGATCATTGTCACTGGGGTCTATATTCCATTAAGTGACAATGAGGGACTCAATTTTATTGATAATTGCAATAACAAGTCGTTGATTCGATTCACGGGTTCGATGCCCAGCGGGGCTATTGCGTATCTCCGTTGACAGTCAAAGTTCTTTTAATTCATGAGCACTATTCGCAGTGATATTAAATTTGGCTGTCAAACAGTTAATTTCGTATTGTCTATCTACAGTGACAATCACGTCGTGACTTTGCACTTTGCATTACGAAGTAAGAACTCATATAAAAAATAAAAGTTTGTATGCAATAAAATAATTGTTTTGTACGTTCAAAATATTAAATAATAAATCCATACTTTTTTTTATCAAATGTATGAACTCAAGGCATAAGTAGGTACTTTATTGGTACGCTACTGAAAAAAAAGAAGTGTTCTGATGATTGTTACGGATAAATATAAGATACCTACTAGCAAAGCGTGATTAACGTTTAAATATTATAATGCAGACAAGAAAATAAATTTAAAACCCCGATCCAACATAAATGAACGCAAGAAAATAAAAAAATTACTTTCATAATTCTATTTTCCCGTTTCTGAATTATAAAACTGAATGTCAACACAGTAATTTTCAATATTTATTGCTTCTATAATTTTAGCTATAAATATCAACTCATAAATAATAAATCGCATCACATTAAACTTAAATGGACATGCGCGTTTTGGCTCAAACAGCGTGCCATTAGCCGCCATTTTGCGCGCGCACGTCACATTCCAAATTTAAACTTACAAACTTAGAATAATGCTATCATTGAGTTGGTATAACGTATTGAGATAATTTTATTATGATTTAACAAAATTTGATCATATAAAATTGTATTTTTCTTGTGATTAATTGATAAAAAGTATTGTGATGTAGGCGTGGCTTGTTGGTGGGAGAAATGTAGAGGTGGGGGAAGTGAGGGCTTCGTGCTTCGCGGCGCGCTGTATGACAGTCAGTCGTGTGTGCGCCGTCGCCGCGCAAGTATCCTAGCTCGGCACGCTGCTTGTCGTGGTCCAGTTCTACTATCGAAACTTCTGAAAACTTTTAGCGGCACCTATGCCGCTTCTACATCAGGTAAGTAGTTCTTAAATTTTTAACGAAGTCTATTTTCTACGTTGTTTATGAGTTTTTATTTATTAGATTTCTGAAATATTGACAATGTCTAGCATTGCTAGTCACTTGGCGATGTCACTGTAATGTATTTTCTGTGCCTAATGGATGTATTATGTAGATTTGAACTAATTGACCGATAGAATTTGAATTCAACCGCCGATTTTTTTTGATACCCTCGGTAAACTGATTTTGAGGAGCGCTCACGTAGCACCAATAAAGTACCAATTTCGTAATGGTCATTCTTATACCCACATTTATTATAATATAGTAAATTTTAAATCTGTACTTCATCCTAGATTTATTTGGCTTTACAATGCAATAATTTTTTGTTGCTTTTAACTAGTAAAAAAAGATTTTATACCCATTTAGATAACTTTTCGCTGACAAGAACTTTTTGTTACCAAAGTGTGGACGAATTGGGGCGAAGTATCGTATAACTTTTTGAAGACTTTCTTCTTGGACTTTGAGCTGATGGCAAATATAGTATGAAATATTTTTCAACCACCCTCTAATGAAAGAATCATTATGAACAATGGAGCCTAGATTGCTTCCAATTTGCAGTTTATTATAGTGATTATTTGTTGTACAGGACAACAGCCGCGGAGGCGGCGGCTCTAACGAGAATCGTCGCTCTATAGCAGAATTTCTGGGGCTGGACGCAACTCACCTTGGAGAATCTGCCACAGCACCTGCCGTGCATCATCGGAATAATGTTGTAAGTGCTTTCAATTTTTAATTAGGTACCTCGAAATGTGTAAGGTACTTTTCGGGGACAGTCCTTTCATTTACCTACATTACAATTTTATTTAGATTGAATGCGTTTCTGTATATCCTTTGCTAACTACCTTCAATATTTTACAAAGTTGATCAGCTTTAAACTGTATAGCGTCTCAAGACACATGTTGGGCGCCAATTATTTTTTATCACCGACCTCGCTATTTTCATACAGAGCCAAATGCTTATATCAAATTTTAAATACAAAGCACTGCTACATGTACGTTTTATTATCCGTTCATAATGTACCGTACGACATCCGGTTTGATGCCAGTTAATGTTAGCCGAGATTGGTGCCAACAGTGGCTCGTATTAATGGGTGCGCGGTGCCAAATAATGCAGGCTGGATCGCCTCGAGTAGTGCACTTAACTTTCATAGTAGTTCAATTTCAACCCCCCTCGTCTTAAAAGTAGTCGTCTAATCCTTTCGTTGCGTCTCAAAGGGGAAGTACCTTTTACTTCGAAAATTGTATATCTACCCACAAATTTAATACTAAACGGTATTGCATTTGCTATTTCGACGTATGGTCTATATATGGTTATATACCTAACTTCCTAGTGTCTGCTTATCGATTCTGCTCTGAATACCCTCGTGTGCATTAATATTTTAAGATTTGGAACCACCTTCATTTTGGTTATTTATGGAAATAGTTGCCGAGTGTTTGCGTTACGGGAACGATTCATAGCCATAGGGCATAAAAGCAATTTAGTTTTGTGTTGAGTCTTATTTGAATGTTTTTCAGAGTAGATACTTTTGTATAATACAATTTCGGCATTTGTTCAAGATTTTGTATCGCAATGTGAAAAATAGTTAACGAGGGTAACGGATTTTTTTTGCCTCGGAAATTTCTACTGGGTGAACCGATTTTTTTAAGATTCTTTTTGAAAGCTGGTGCTTTCCTTGTGGTCCCATGTTTGGTCCAGTTGAAGTAGTCTTCTTTTGTAAGAATTGTTAAAATTCTTGTTTTATTAAGTCTGATAGAGATCGGAATCTTGTACGGAACTTTTGGATTTTTTTAAATGATACCAGTACGTACTTAATCTGTTCATCTAAGCTAAATCTACTAAATAACTATCTTAGTATTGTGACCATAATAGACCATTGACGCATCAGACTTTGACTACCTACCTACTTACTAATCACTTTTCGAAATCGGATTTGAAACAAATTAAATATCTACAAACTTTCCTAACGAAATGTTAACCCTATAAATCTCTTCAATTTTCCAACTAGACAAGTCGTACATACGTCTATAAGAATAATCTAAATTGCTTTACCAAGACTCCGCGACAACTCTTTATTGCAAGTAAGTTAGCAATCTGCCTCTTGGCAATCGTCTGGCGGCGTTTCATTGTATTGGCATGCATCTGGCAATATAATATTATTTGTGTAGGCTCTGCCAAGGCCCCGCGCGTTTAATCGGCCGCCCCCGCGTGTTCGCGAGCCGGAAAACTGTCTTGGATACATACACGGCTTTTCATGCTTGTTAACCTTTAGATAAGAAGGTTATTGAATGTGTAGACGAAGATTAAAAACAGTCTACCATCCTAAGTTCGTTACTTGATTCATTACTTACAGCGAGCGCTATTATCAATTTGTGGTCCCTTAGTTTACCTACATACTTGTTGTCGAATTGCGGTTAGGGGGTATCTCGGATACAATTTTTTTTCTATTCTAGTTTATTCTACTTAAATTTGCCAATGTCGAACTTTATGTAGGTATACTTCAGTGCCCGAAACGGGTACTTGATGCAAAATGGGATGTTCGAAATTACGTAGGAATTCTAGGTGTGATCATTTTCCCTTTAGAGTAAAGGGTATAATAACCTAATAGTGCAGTTTTGTGGTCGACTCTACGTATTCCCGTTCGTGTAAATTTGAAATTTGTTCAGTTACTTTTTTAGTTGACTCTACATACTCACATTCGCAGACTACCGAAGTAATTTAGGGAAAAAAACTAAGGGGATTTTCAGATACTTGATGGACTCTACATACTGCCGTTTGTGGACTTCCCAAGTGTATGTAGAGTTAAAGCTAAGTTGATTCCCGAAAATTAAATTTTGTTCAGCTACTTTTGTTGTTGACTCTACATACTCCTGTTCAAACTTTCAAAGTATATTGAGTTAAAAATGTTTTCATAGTTTGAAATTATTACACGCCATTGAAACACTACTGAAAATCTCGGTCACCCCTCGTATAGGGTATCAGACTGGTTTCATTTTCCACCCCTCAGACGACCGTGGTCATAATTTAAATAAATAGACGTGTGTCGCTATTATTTTTTGTATTTTCATTTTTAATACTTTTCGGATTAGTTTATCTGTGGCGTAGCGGTTGAGCAAAGTTGAAGGTCGCGAGCTCGATTCCCGCTTGGTGCAAATATCTGCATTTGCACCGGTCCGAGTGTTTCTATGTATAAGTACTAACAAAAAAATATCTTCGTCTGTATATCCGCATTCTAGAGACCATAACACAAGCTGGCCAATCTATTCTTTACTCTTGAGTCTAGATAAATAGCGTTATGTCGTATTCGTGCGGAAATCCGCACGGACCACCTTTAACTAAATTACTTTGCTTAAAAATATTTTTTTTAATCTGAAAATTATCGTGTACTTTGACGCTGACACGTCGTATCTTATTGCATCATATCCTTGTTATCTTCATCACTTCGGACCTGTGCATTTCACCAGGTATATTTAGAGCCAGGTAAATGGAGGCGGCCGTTTTTAAATCTTCCTGAAGACTTCAACCACTGACTTTATATTTATTGAACGAAACTTTAATACGATTACGTACAAAATATTGAACATAAAATATTTTGCCTAATCTGGCTATAGAACCAGCGAACTTTTACTACCCCACTGCGCTTTTTGTCGTATATCTAGATAAGGCAGACAAAACAATCTCGGGATAGTCGTGCTTTTTTTATTTTACCCATGGTTTTACCCGGTGGAAAAAATTCTGACTTAATCATCCAGAAACGGCTGTGTACCATTTAACTTGGTAAACCGCGCCCAGGACAAAAATTGACTAAAGTTTTTATCATCTTCCGAATTTAGATATATTTCATGCATATGTATTTTTTTTATTCTTGATAGGCTTACGTTTGACCTCAATCTCACCTGATGGTAAGTGACAATGTGGTCTACGATGAATCACGCTTGCCTAGAAGAAACCTATTCACTCGTGACTTGAAAACTCCCAGGTTTTAGCTTTCCGGAAACAGACTCGGGCAAGGAATGCCACTCCTTACCTGTACGCACGATGAACGTTTATTATTGTATATTCATTATTGACACAGGAGTGTGGCAGTGATGAATGGCGGTGGGAGGAGCCCGGCAGTCCGGAGGTGGCGCAGACGCCGCGCGCGCTCGTGCCTTCGAACTGCTTTCCTCCACGGCACCCCAACGCTTTCACTAGCTTTAGGTAAGTTTATGAATTGTCTTCTAAAGTTTGGAGATTATCATTACATGGAGGAAGACGTATCGTTGCGAACATACATAGAAACCGCCTTTTTGAGATTGAGTCGTAATTACTTTACCTACCTACATACAATTTTTTACATTGATATACATGTACCAATAGTTAAAGCACTATCCGTTCGCGCTAACTTTGCCGCTGTCAATGATGTCGGTATAGCGTGGTCTCACTGGAACTAGAACTGAGGAGTGAGACTACGCTAAACGCGTGGCAAACTTAGCGCGAACGAGTAGTAACTAATTTTAAAATCACCAGAAGACGCAATTTCACTCGCGCATAGCACGGCTTGGTCATGAACTTGTGAGCCACCCCACGGGCAGCCGTGGCTACTGGCGACTGGCCAAGGCCGTGCAAGCAAACTTCTGCCAGCCTTCGCTGCCCCCGCTGCGTAATTCCGATGGATCCCTGGCCCATAAGCCGCAGGAGAAAGCAGATTTGCTTGCTAATCTCTTTGCGGCTAATTCCCGAATCGATGATTGCGGCATGCAGCCACCGACACTGCCCACTTGTGACCACGCAATGCCTGATATTCAGATCAGGCAACGCGATGTTCGTACTCTGCTGCAATCACTCGATGTCCGGAAAGCCAGTGGTCCCGATGGTATTCCAGCGGTTGTTCTACGTAATTGCGCAGCGGAGTTGTCTCCAATGCTTACGCGTCTGTACCGCATATCTTACATCGCGGGTACAGTGCCGCCCGCTTGGAAGGAGGCGAATGTACAGCCGATCTTCAAGAAAGGGGACCGGTCCGAGCCGGGCAATTATCGACCCATAGCCGTCACCTCAGTGCTGTGCAAGGTTTTTGAGCATATCATTAACGCACAGCTCATGCGGCACCTAGAGGATCACTCCCTAATTAATGATCGGCAATATGGCTTCAGGCCGAAACGGTCAACGGGTGATCTTCTAGCGTACGTTACCCATCTATGGGGTGAGGCTATGGACAAGCATGGCGAGTCACTGGCTATCAGCCTTGACATCGCCAAAGCTTTCGATAGAGTCTGGCACAAGTCGCTTCTTTCCAAGTTGCCTGCCTTTGGTTTACCTCCTCGATTGTGCAGCTGGATTGATAGCTTCCTGCAGGAGCGTCGAATTCGAGTGCTTTGCGACGGACAAGCATCGGAATTCTTGCAGGTTAATGCTGGTGTTCCGCAGGGGTCCGTCTTATCGCCCACTCTCTTTCTTCTGCATATCAATGACATGCTGTCAGTAGGCAGCATTCATTGTTATGCAGATGATAGTACCGTGCATGGGCGTTATCTAGGTCACCCTGCGGCTAAACAGGCTGACATCGAGGAAAAAAGGCAGCTTCTTGTCACTGAGCTTGACCGGGTCCTGAATCACATTTCTCAATGGGGCTCTGAGAACCTGGTCGAGTTCAATGCCAAGAAGACGCAGGCCTGTGCGTTTACAGCAAAGGTATCTCCTTTCCTTCCGCTCCCTACTCTTCGGGACACACCATTACCACTGCAGGACAATCTCGATATACTCGGCATGGATGTTCGCTGCAAGCTGAACAACAAAAACTACATCGAGAGCATCATTAAAACGGTCTCGCGTAAACTCGGAGTCCTGAACAGGGTGAGGCGGTTTTTCACGCCGGAACAGCGGTGTCTTTTGTACAAGACACAAATCCGTTCCGGGGTGGAATACTGTTCTCATCTCTGGGATGGCTCTGCACAGTACTTATTAGATGCTCTCGATAGATTGCAGCGACGTGCAGTCCGCATTATTGGGAGTCCAGAAATCACGAACACCCTCGAGCCTCTACAGCTACGTAGAGATATAGCGTGTTTGGCAGTTTTTTACCGTCTCTACCATGGCGAGTGTTCCGATGAGCTCTTCCAATTAATCCCACCCTCTCCTTTCCTACACAGAACTACACGTGCCAGACTGAGGTATCACCCGCACACGGTGGCTTCAATTCCATCAAGAACCAAGCGGTTCGGTGCCTCTTTTATTTGCCGAACCATAAAGGCTTGGAATTCTTTACCAGCGCATGTGTTTCCTTCCTCCTATAGTCCCGGGGCCTTTAAGCGGGGCGTGAAAAAGCATTTGATGAGGCCGTCAAGCTGAGGGCCGCCACTGTAGCACTACCGGTGTATGTGATGGTGGCCCCAGTCCTGAGACTTTGCCTTTCGCTTATCATCAGGCGAGGTGGAGTCATTTTGACGTGTCCTATATAAAAAAAAAAAAAAAAAAAAAAAAAATTATTTCATTTTTGTTATTATTTTAATAAAGGTATTCACACAATCAGAATTTGTAAAGCAACTTTTGTCGTTAACTACACCCACGAACTTTAAAATTTCTTGCAGTTACAAAAAAAAAACAGAATCCATTACCTCATCGAGGATCTTCTTGGAAGACTATAACTTGCTTCCTTGACATAAAAACCAACGGGAAAACATTATCTTACTATAGAAAGTTTTAATAAAGATACATTTAAATTCTAACACCTGCTTTTAAACAGCGCTATCCTAACTCTTAGTTTATCCATTTTTAACAACGCTCGCGGCTTGAAAGCCCAATTTTTCTTCCCAACACTTTATCTCGCCATTACTTCTAATTATAAAGTTGTGCGTGCATTATGACGCGCGACGGCTCGCAGCAACGAAGGTAGTTTACATAAAATGTTGGTATAAGTAGTGGTCCGTGTATTCTAATGTAGCAACCACAGATCTAGAAATGGGCTAGATATCGCGTTTCCATTACTAAGTAACAACAAATGAAAGTGTAGCGTAAAGATTCTTTTGAATAAATATTAATTTACCATTTTTTTTAAACACTTTTACTTACATTTCATGTAAAGTTTTAGGCATATACCGAGTGAACAATGCTTTTTGAGCGGAATACCAAGCGGTTAAAATAGCTTTGCTTTCTTTTTAACGCTTAGAGCTTTACTCTATCTCGGACATCTCATGTCTACATTTTGATATTATAGTTAAAACCTCAGTTATAAGCAATTCTTTTGAAAAGTACTCGTAACCACAATTATTAGTATCCAGTCGTCCAATCAAGTTAAATTGAGGATTAGATCCAACAAATCCTAAAATATCAAACTGTCTTTGAAAATGTCTTAACATTTCTCGTAGCAGTACTACGCCGTAGCACATGTAAAGTTCTTTGACTAATCTAGTCTTTCTAAATCTGTGGAATGTACATTAGCAATTAGTAAGAAGGATGTTTGTTGCAGCGAGAGTGCGCAGCCGGGTGCGCTGTGGGCCGAGGAGTCCACCTCTGGCCGAGGGATTACGGACCTTGTCGCTTCTCTAGTAAGTACTTGTTTTGTTTGTATTTGATTTCTCTAAAGGGTTTCTTATAACTTAGACGATTTTACTCTAGTTACGACCTCTTTTTGTCCCATGGCCGAAATGACCTCTCGATCATGAGATTCTGGGTTCGACTCTTGGGTTAGTACAAAATCTTGATAGATGCACGGAGACTACAGACGGAGCTATAAGTTCGAAATACATACTTCGGAATTATTTTTTTACCTAATGCTATTATTGCTAATGTTAATTCTAAATGGTTCGTAGCAAAGAGCCGTGGCGCGTCGCAGTTCAATTACATATTTTTACAATCGCATTGTTTTACTGATAGGCCGCACTAAACTTTACCATCGAAAATTTTTTCTCTACTTATATTCGAAACAAGCCTGATCAATACTGATTGGTTGGCTAGCTGATGTTCAACAAATCCAGGGAGTTGGGTACAACGAGCGTGTTTCAGAAGGCCCTGGCGATGCCGTCAGCGCGGGCGTCGGGCTCCGTGGCGAGCGCGCGGGCCCGCGACGACGCGCAGTGGCACGGCGCCGAGCGGAGAGACCGCGAGCGGCATCACGACCGCGCCTCGCTCATCCCCCGGCGCGCCTCGTTCTGTGAGTCCGTGTACTAGTCACCATCTTACTCGTATAGATATCATGTAAAAGATTATAAGCGTCTAGTTTCCATCAAGAGCCAAGCGGTTCGGTGCCTCTTTTATTTGCCGCACCATAAAGACTTGGAATTCTTTACCGGCGCATGTGTTTCCTTCCTCCTATAGTCCCGGGGCCTTTAAGCGGGGCGTGAAAAAGCATTTGATGAGGCCATCAATGGCCGTATGTGGTGGTGACCCCAGTCCTGAGACTTTGCCTTTAGCTTACCACCAGGCGAGGTAGTCATTATGAGGTGTCTTACCTATATAAAAAAACGCAAATATTTCCGACCCCAAATTCGACGCGTCGGTTTTGTGAAGCATTCTCAATATTGTACAACATAATATCCACAGGTTGATATCCTTTTAGAGTAGTTAAACTGAAGCTATGGTTTTAATATTTCATAAACAATTTTGACCACTATTTTAGTTAGAGGGCACTTGATCCAGCTGATCTTAATTTTTCCGCCTCGTTCAGTTGTATCCAAAAATTTTTACAAGCTCTATGAAAAAAAAAACGTTTAAAAACGACTTAAAAAACTAAAAATTATAAAATTAACTTCAATAAATAAAATACTATTGTCAGTATGTGCCACCTATTATTGATGTTTAAAGGTTAAAAATGTCATTTTACATTTCTCGTAGCACTACTACGGCGTAGCACGTCTTATTATGTATTCACGATTATTTCAAATTCATTATTTTTGTTTTTTTTTTATAGCTACATTTAACAAAATATTTCAATGGTTTCGGCATTAACATCTATAGTTTTTGTATCCAGGTGGGGTGGTATCAAGTGGTCGCAATGGGGGCGAGGTGCTCCGCTGGGGGGGCAAGTTGCCGCCGCGTTGCTCGGACCCTAGTGGAGGTTTCTCCGCCAAGGTATTTCTGGGGGGGCTGCCCTGGGACATCACAGAGCATGCACTCATGAACACCCTTAAACACTTCCAGCCAGTGCGGTGAGTAGGTTTCAGACTATAATTGTTTTTCATGAAAACTTAATTTTACACTTCAATTTTATTTGTGTAGATTTTCCATGGGCATAGTAAGGGAATTCTTTCACATCTATTTTTCGTAACCTCCCTTAAACCTGGCTACGCTCATGTACCTACTCACCCCCTTGATTCTTTAAAAGGATAAACGATTTACATTATATTTTCTACATTTTCTTTTAGGAAGGCTTCAGACTAATAGCTGTACGATGACAATTCAGCTAATTACAAGCCTTACTTAATTTAGTATACTTAACCGACTTAATAATGAAAGTATGCTTGTGATTAGGCATCTCTCGTTTCTTTTAATGTGGTTTTCATCAGTCAAATTATTAATATCGTTTGTTGTGTAGCGTGGAGTGGCCGGGGCGCGAGTGCGGGGGTGGGGGCGGGGGCGGGGCGCCGCGCGGCTACGCGTACGTGACGTTCGAGAGCGAGCGGCGCGTGCGCGCGCTGCTGGCCGCCTCGCGCCGGGACGGACACGACTGGTTCTACCGCGTCGGCTCGCGCAAGATGCGCAGCAAGGAGGTACGCGCCACTCGCCATCTGTCACTGCTACTTGTGTTACTAATGTTACTATGGATCGGTAATTTATTCCACCTAGCTTGTCCTTCCATATAGGCTGCCTTTACAGATTCTGAAATAGATTCTGTGACGACTTCTTCTCATCATCCTTGAAACCTTTTCCCAGCTCAGCCGGAATTTTCTGTAGAGCGACTGCCATCTGACCACAGCTCGCTGGTGATATTGGAGTTCTGTATTTGGACTAGGTTATCGCACTTCTAAATACTTCACCTGTAAGAATGTCATGGAAGTTTTTAGAGAACTTCTCTATTTTAGTTCTCTAAAACGACTTTTCAGATTATGCAAGCATGTCCTCTGGCTTTTATTATATAAGCGTTGTTCCTATCGTATTCGCAGCTTTCACTTTGGAGACAAGGGTCCGTTTACTATTTCTTACTTTAATTTTGGCTTACACCACTTAGAAGGAATTGGTACTGACTTTGACAAGTCGGACAGTTTTCCCTATACTCCACCTAAGAGACTTACATTCCAACCTCTCCACTTCACTGAGTTTAGTCCGTCAATCGGGTGCACTGCACCGACTTGCGGACGAGGTTGGCTTGGCCCCGCGTGTAGCATGGTTTGGGTTTTGTGGTGTGCAGGTGCAGGTGATCCCGTGGGCGCTGGCGGACTCCAACTGGGTGCTGGGCGGCTCGGTGCGGCTGGAGCCGGCGCGCACGGTGTTCGTGGGCGCGCTGCACGGCATGCTCAGCGCCTCCGCGCTCGCCACCATCATGAACGACCTGTTCTCCGGCGTCGTGTACGCCGGTACCCCACACACACATACCCACACACTACTGGACAGTCTCGGGACGACTCGCGGAATGTCCACTTTAAGATGACTTTAAATGTCCATTTTTTTTTTTCAGTTTGCAGTTTTTGCAATTGAGTCGATTTATTTTAAAAATATATATATAAAACGTGTTTTACGTGATAAAGAATTTTAGATTTGCCATTAACTTGTAATTAGCTAATTAATGAATTCTATCCTAACGAAAATTTCACTGGCAAAAAATTAAATTCCATTTTTAAAAATTGGCACCAAAAATTACTAGATAAAATCATAATTCATACCATAAATCAATATTTTCTTACTGAAATAGTTTACTTAGAAAAATGAACATGAATTCTTAAACTAGGCCTCAGGTTTAGAAAACTTATTGTGTGAAATATTCGCAGGTATTGACACAGACAAGCACAAGTACCCGATCGGGTCCGGCCGTGTTACGTTCAACAACGTGCGCTCCTACGTGCGTGCGATTTCTGCCGCATACGTTGAAATACACACAGACAAATTCACCAAAAAGGTATCGCTAATGTATAATTAAAATTTCCAATATACTTATCCATTGCATGCTATTTTCAAATATCCATTAGAAAATCTTAGTCGCAAAATGTCCAGCATTCCAAAATTTTAGTAGGTATTCAAAATGTCCATTTTGTCGACTTAAAAAATGTTTTTGTGTAGGTGCAAGTGAACCCATATCTGGAGGATTCGATGTGTTCAGTGTGTAACCTGCAGCAGGGACCCTACTTTTGCCGTGAGCCGACATGCTTTGGGTATGAAATATATAAATTAATAAATATTCTTTATCATTGTTTTAGAATACTGCTGGCTGTGTACACCTAAGGTTTTCAAAAACTACTCTTTATAGTTTTTAGCGTGGATACACTTTATGTAACTACCTGCTACTTTGCAATTGGCCTATCATGGCATGCTTATAATGCAATACAGCGCTGCTGCGGGCCAGTGGATGAGGGATCTGAGGTGTAATACTTCCATCTCTAGAACAGTTGCCTCGTACTAGATTTTGAGGTTTCAAAGCAGTTACATTCTGCCGCGGTTGTACAAAATGTCCGTACACTTGCAGTTTAGCGTCAACACAGGAAGAAAGGAAGGGGCGGGGAGGAGGGGTACAGTGAGTCCTGGCTACCCTACTTACCGGCGGGAACACAACACGATGGTTATTATGGCCGCGGTACAGGACAGCTCATTTCGGACGGGACATACCGTCATGTCCTACCTCCATCAAATGTTCTGTAGAGCGGGGAGGTACTACTCCAGTTGGACGGGAGATACCGTCGTGTCGTGTATAATGTGGGTATCCCTTCAAGAGTGATATGTGTCAGGTACTTCTGCCGCGGCTGCTGGTCGTGGCAGCACGGCGCGGGCGGCGCGGCGGGCGGCGCGCACGTGCCGCTCACGCGCAACTCGGCGCGACACGACCACCACGAGCAGCACGAGCAGCACGAGCAGCACGACCACGAGCACCACGCCAACATGTTCAACGGCATGTTCGCCACGCCCAACGATGGTAATATATATTTTTTTAGGCCCACTTCATTCTCTGAACCTTTTTAACTCGGTTGGGGTCGGCTTTCCAGTCTAACTGTGATGCGGCTGAACTCCGATATTTTCCGTGGAGCGACTGCCATCTGACCTCTACAACCAATGGGCATTATGACCAATGGCGATATCGAAGTTCCAAGTTTTCACGAAGTATTTTTGGAATTACCTTTACAAGTACACGACCTACCCGATGGGAAGCGGTTACCGTGACCTATGGACGTGTGCAATACAAAGGAAATAACACGTGCAATACTACTACACACGCGCTGCCTAACGGAACGAAAGGGAGGGCTAGGAAGAAGTGGGGAGGCTAGGAATGGCGAGGGGGGATACCTAGATGTGCTGTTACCGAGAATTTGCAGATAAAACATCAATACCATTTCAGCCTAGACTTTGTACTTTAAAGTGAATACTTTGGACGCAACCGGAATTGATAAAGAGGACTGCGCCCGATTCAAGAATGTTCACTACTGCCACAGTTACGTAGTCTGTGCTACTGCTGTGCCACCAGAAAAGTAGCGAGACAATATTATGTACCTACTCTATTCTAAATATGTGCGAAGCAATTCGTGGTTAACCAATCAACATGATTCACAATCTTTTCAATCGTTCATGTTCAAAATGTCCAAATCCTAAAATTAAAAGAGGATACAAAACGCCCATATCCCAAAATGTCCAAATTCCAGAATGCCTATATACCAGATTATTTCTTGCGTCATTTTTTTATACTGGGATCATACTAACCCTTATTTCAGTTTTCAGCTATTTATTTGTAATATTTTCCCTACAGGCACTCCGTCCCCCGCGACGAGCGGCACGAGCGCTACGAGCGGAAGCTCGGACACGTGCGACGTGGCCGATACAAGCCAGACAACGTGGCTGCACTAGTGCCCAGTACTACATGGCTACATTAGTCTTACCGCTTAAGCTGTAAGATTACCACCCACTGATGGCAATGTCACACCGCTTAAGCGGTTAGCTTAATACATAACCAGTGTCGGCCAGACCAGCTCGGCTTGACTAGTTAGTACTGGCGCTATTGCTTCAGTTGTCGACCCGCTATTAAGTTCGGCGCTTCGCCAACATGCTTCCATCGACTTAGTATAAACCCAGACCGTGTGAGTTGGACTTTATTAGACAGTTCTTCTAACTTTAACCGAAATTACTAACTATTAAATTTTTGGACATGTTATCTATGTAACAGTAATTTTATCGAAAATTTTATATGAAAAGTTATTAAAATGTATAAAATCATTTCGTTGGATTTCGATGTCTTATACTCACATGGTCAATTTAATTGGTCATGATCGATTGATTTATTTGTTAATTATTTAATTATGAATTAGAAAAATGTGATTGATAATTTATGTTTTTTTTTTTAAATTGGTAAATACTTGTCATTTTTTAATGTAAAAAATGATTATGTATTTCAGTTCATTTTTTGTACAATCATTATATTATGAAATCATTGTTTTAGTTTTTGTTTTATCGATTATTTGTTATTGTAATACGCTATCGGCGTAGAGATGTTCCTTAGACAGTTTTACATAATGTGCCTGTTAGATTTAGGTGATTTTAATCGATTTTAATGTGCCTCTTGTACTTGTCACCTAGGCCTGCGAGTTATCGTTTTAAACATTTTAAATGGCTTTTAAATTGTTTGTGATTTTAATATTTTAATGTTCATAATCAAGACTTATGAAATGTTGATTTTATCATTAATCGCTTGTTTGATTTTGAAGTATACAAATATACTGTTATACGAAAGTTTTCGTTTTATTTTACATCCACGTCTTCGTAATTTGCTGTTACCAAAATGTCCACAACTGGGCATTTTGGTAACTGTTTTCAAAATTTCTACAACTAGGCATTTTGGTAACTGTTTTCAAAATGTCCATATTATGGGGCATTTTGGCAACTATTTTCAAAATTTCCATACATACATAACAAACTCGCGCCTATATCCCCGAAGAGGTAGGCAGAGGTGCTAGCACCCACATTTCGCCAATGTAATAGGTGGCGAGCCTATTGCCATTAACTGCATGGGCACTTATAAACCTGCGATAAATACACACATAACTTCGAAAAGCATCGAAAAGTCATTCGTGTGTGCCATGGTGAACCTGGGATCGAACCCGAGACCTCGTCTCGGCAGTCAATAGCCCAGACCACTAGGCTACCGCGGCATCAAATTTCCACATCTGGGCATTTTGGTACTGTTTTCAAAATTTTCACAGCTGTGCATTTTGGTAACTGTTTTAGAAAGTGTAGTCTCAACTTTCTAAAACGGGAACAGACTGGAAAATATTAGGTTATAATAGGAAAAACACTGAAACTTAAGTAATAGTTTATTTTACACCCTTACGGTAAAATCTACACAATCTTCTCTTCAAATTGACAGTAAGCGTCAAAGTCAATGAGCATTTTCAGATTTTACCCACCACTCGCAAGTAGTGGAACTTCATTTTGCCGAAAAATGGATCTAGAAAATTTGCAAATGATCATCTACTTTTAACGCTAACTAAACGCGTAGCCGTAAGATTTGACGATTTAATCAAAACTCATGCTCATGTCCGAGTTATTTGTAGCGTCCGCATTCGGTGTGCCCGGCGCTGTGATCGCTGGTATACTAAGGTTCACAGTAGGGAACGGGAATTGAGGAATTTCTTCGTCTGGAACAATAGTATTATTTGAGTGAGTATATGCGTCGAAATTGAAAAGCCTGACTTTGCTTGTAGTATACATATACTATTTATTCATAAAAAAATATTAGACATATTTCTGGACTGACGAATACTTTACGAACTGTAGAAATCCGTAATGGCGACTTGCCTTGGAAAGCAAATTCAGTCTATCCCAGCTGCTATACAAAAATCTATGGCAAAGGTATGGAATTTCGATATCGCCAATAACCGGCTGTATACGGGTAATCTATCGCGAGTGAAAATCGATTCGCGTGTGAAAAAATGCGCGTGTAAAGATGTTGGAACAGAGGGAAAGAGCGCGCAATTGCGACCTGTTGTCTCTTTCCCCTATACACAGATTTGCCGATACGTCAAAAAGGATCGCGCGCGAAAGATTTAGTTAACTTTGAACTTAAAACGATAATCGCGCACGATTGCGCGTAATCATTCCGTCGCGCAATCCTGGACGCTCCTAAAACGCGCGATAGAGATAGACTGCCCGTGTAAAGTCGGCTATTGGGTTGCGAAAGTAAGATGGCACTCTCTTCCCATAAAATATCGTTTAACCGATTCGTAGTTGACTGAAAAACTGACCGCAACTGATCTATGAAAAATTTCTGAGGCTGATATTGGACTGACCTGTGAGCGCCTGGTCCAGTCGATCCACGATGCTGTCCAGCAGCGCGATCGCCACCACGTCGTCAGGGTCCTTGGCCAGGGCGGCATGCAGGACGTCGGCCGCCGCTCGCTCTCGGCCTAACAATGCCAAGCAGAGCCCTAGCGCGGACAGGGTGGCGGCCCGGGCGGGCCTTAGGGCCAGCGCGCGCTCGTGCCACCGAAGTGCGTCCCCTGGGCGGCCTAGGGCGCGTGCCGCGTGGCCTAGCGCGTCTAGTGTGGCTGCCCAACGAGCCGGCAACTAGGTAACACACACAATAAAATTGTGAAATGAAAGTACTCAAAGGTAAAAACGGCTATATTTATTTTACGAAACCACAAGTCAAGATCATTTTCCTATTAATCATGAAAATATACGCGAACAAAAGGTTACCTAGAAAAGATACTCATGCTTGTTAGACATGCAGGCCAACCTTTTTTCCTTGCGGAAATCCTCATGGATACCCCTCCCCCCCACGACTAGCGACGGCCAGTGTCGGCCTCTTACCGACTAAAACCGCACGCCGTCTAGGCTCAAATCATAGCAATTTTGCACAACACGAATTTCGGACGTTATGCGCATACGCATGAGGCAGCGGATAGCCTTAATCCCATAAAATATCAACAATTATAGTTATACAAAATTTAACATAACATATCATAAACTCACGCCTATATCCCCGAAGGGGTAGGCAGAGGTGCTAGCACCCACATTTCGCCAGTTTATGTTTAGGTCCCAATGTAATAGGTGGCGAGCCTATTGCCATTAACCGGGCACTTATAAACCTGCGATAAATACACACATAACTTCGAAAAGCATCGAAAAGTCATTGGTGTGTGCCACGGTGAACCTGGGATCGAACCCGAGACCTCGTCACGGCAGTCCATTACCCAGCCCACTAGGCTACCGCGGTATGAACACCACATAACATGAATAACAGCAGTTACCTGTTTGTTGGGCGGGGTGGCGGCGTCCAGCGCGTGCAGCCAGAGGTTCCTGGCGGCGAACAGGTCTCCGTCGGCGAAGGCCGCCGCCCCCGCCTCGTGCGCCACGTGCGGGTCCCGCACCAGCGCCAGCACGCGAACCCACTTCGCTTTCTCGTTGCATTCTGTTTCTTCTACGACCTAAACACGAAAATGTCCTTTAAATTTCGATCGGAAATATTTGGTACCTATTCAAAATGTCTGATTACTAAGCAGTTGAATATTTTGGGACTTGGATATTTCAAAGTTAAGGGCTAGTTTATTTCACGATTAAACGTTTCTTATTAACTTTTTTAATATGAAAAAAAAATGTATACCTACTCAAAATGTCTGTTCAAAGTTGGACATTTCGGGACTTGGACATTTCAGACTCAAGTGCTTGTTGGTTTCTACGATTATAAAAGTAATTTATTAACTTTCATAAGATTTAAAAAAATAATATTCCAAATGTCCGTTTACAGTTGGACATTTCAGGACTTGACATTTTCGACTTAAACTAGTAGCGCATCCTGGCTTCGCCCCAGTGCAATCATAGCACCATATCCGTGGATTTAAAAAAAAAAATCTTCCATGCAAACCTCATTCTGACAATAACAAACACACAATAAAAAGAATTATCCTAATTAGTGCAGTCGTTCAAAAATTATGCGCGTACATACATTTCGGTGATTCATTTTTACTTATGAAGCGAAGTGTGGTTCCGCCATAAGATTTAAGACTATCCAAAATATGTAATATAATAGCAACCCATTTATGTCTCACTGCTGGGCACGGGTCTCCTCTCCTCTAACGAGAGAGCTGAGAGGGTATAGGTCTTAATCCACACACGCTGGCCTAATGCGGGTTGGTGGATCGGACATGTCCTTAGAATTTCTTCTAGGACATATGGGTTTCCTCATGATGTTTTCCTTCACCGTCAGCAGATGGTAAATCATGTATTGTGATTAGCACATATTATAAATTCCACAAAGTGAAATTCACATTGGTGCTATCCGGCCGGATTCGAACTCGATACCTAGAGTAGAGGCTGCGTCCTTATCCATTCAACTAGCATTGCATTGCATACAAATATATTATACCTTGGCATTATTATGTAAAGATGCCGCTCTAGTGAGGAATTTCTCGCACATCACGAAGTTGTTAAGTAGTGAACACTCGACACCTACATAGAGAGGTGGCAGGTGACATCCGGCCATTAGTTGACTAGCCTGGAAAAAATACACTCGAATTGAGACACTCCTCCTTTTTTGAAATCGGTTAAAAACAGGATAAATAGTCGGGCAAAACTAATCTTAAATACTCGTAAATTGTTTTTTTTATGCTACTGAGGTGGCAGATAAGCACGCGCCCCTCTTGATGGGAAGCGGTCACTGTGGTATATAGACGTGTGCAGCACTAGGGGGGTCACACTCGCGCTGCCGACCCTGGAGGGTTTATTACAACTTTTAAAACGGGTAGAACAATAAAAACACAACACGAAGTTGTTATATAATTCTGCCAATGTAAAACATAACTTGAGACACCGGTTACATTTATTTGTCAAGCCATGTACAAGAAAGTATGCTGTTGTTAAATGATATTTTCTTATCAATATTAAATTAATTCTCTAGTTTCATGACTCGGTCAATTCAAATAAAAATGTCAAAAAACTGATACAAATTATTTCTTATTTTGAATTATTATTAAATACTGATATTAATAAAGGACACATACTTTGAAGTACGCAGCCATCGCTTGATCGTGTTCATTGTCCGCCGCAAAGCTGTGTCCATAGGCAAGCCACACGCAACCCGCGCTCGGCTCTAAGCTCTTCGCTTTGCTTAAGTAACGACGCGCCAACTCACTTTTACCTAGAAAGATATTATTACAAAATAAGAAGAATAAACAGGCCCTAAGTTTGATCCTTGAGGCACACCTCATACACAAATATTTCGAAGCTCAAATATCTCGCTTGGCTATTTCATACAAAGATGCCTCTGCCTTTTTTTAGCATGTGGAAACTTCCACCTCACTGTGAAATGGCTATATTGAAATAACTTAGGCAGAACCAGATCAGCAGACGTATTAAATGCTTATCTACAATCTATACAATACAATTTATTAGCCTAATAGTATACCTTCATAATTAGTAGGAAAGCAAAATTTGAGAGCAGAAACACCATAGACACGATAGAAGAAGAAGTAAGACTTTACCTTTAGCTTACCATCAGGCGAGGTGAAGTCATATTTAAGTGACCGACATTAAAAAAAAAGAAATAGCCTATGCCTGCGCGTACGTTGTTTTTTTGATTATATGATAAAATCTTACGCATATTTGATCACAATCGGTTAACCAAGACACAGTCTGACCAAGACCTTTCAAGCAAAAAGAGCTGCATCGAAATCCATTCAGCAGTTTTTGCATCCATTGCTAAAACTACTGAACGGACTGACTGATTAAAATATATTTTTATGGTCAGAAACATAACCTGACCCTCTATATTTTTTTTTTATATCTACAATGCAACAGACACAACTACTTACAATTTTATAACAGTAACTTACCAATAAGGTAATAATAACATCCAACCGCATACCAAGATGTCCACGCATTAGGATAGGTATCCACAAGTTCATGTGCTAGGGCAAACAGCTGGGAACATCTTTTGAGTTCTACCAGGCAAGCCGCTCGTACGTCCACACAGCACCAAGGGTCGACGGCATCAAGGGCTTTGAGGGCTTCGTGCCATCTACAAGCCGCTGCTAGGCGACGAGCGGTGCTCTGTGCAGCTTCCAGCATTCGAAAGCCTACTAATTCTGCTTCTGCAGTTATCTGAAAGAGGGGAGATAATTATGAAAAACCTGTGGTTACAAGCAAGGATGGGCAAAAACTGTTATGATTTATTTGTACATATTCGTAAAAATAAATAATTATAGTTCCCGAAATATAATAAAGTTGAGATGTAAACTGTCGACGTTAATCATCGTGCTGATATTCAAGAATATTCGGTTCGATTCACACTCAGTGCAAATATTTGTGTGCATGAATAATATTTGCATTGGTCTGGGCGGTTTTATGTATAATATGTCGGTATTTACATTTTTTTAAATATAAGTATGTTTATATTTATTCTAGAACCCATAACACAAGCTGGTTAAACTATACTTATTTGGGTCGAGAGAGCCCTGTGTAGAATTTTGTAGAACATTCGAAAACTATCCAAAATGTCCTCGCTACTCAAGAACTGACGCCAAAATACTTTTTAGTACACCATACTATATTCCATCCTTCTTCCAAAGATGGCGTTACCCTATTTTGGCCTTCAAGATAAGTCTGTACTTACAGGACAATCCTTGTCGGGAGGCGGCAGTTGCACGGGAGCGGGCGAGTATCGGTTGAGCCTCTCACGGTACGCGGCTCGTAGCAACGCACCCTCCGCTGCACTTAATTGACTGTTTATCGGCAGAGAATCTATCAACTCTTTCTCTGAAATTAATACAATAATAAGGCTTGCGGAATGAATTGTTATCAATTTATTCACTCTACATACGGTCCATCATTACCTTCAGTCCAGCTCCAATATCGGTCAAATCTATACACTTTGGGGCCAAGAATCCGCTCTCCTACTGCTGCTTCTTATTGGTTTAACTAGATTTTATAGAGAACATGTTGGGGGTTGGGGAACCCTGAGAGAACAGCATGCAGAGCTTCGTATGTCAATCGCCAGGTACTCCTTTATACCGATATCGCTATAGAGTTATTTAAATGTATTTACAAAGCCTGGGAGAATAAGCAAGATGCAATAGTTTTTTTCTGCGATTCAATCGGAGCCTTCGATTGCGTCCATCATGGTATATTAATCAGGAAATTATATTATTATGGTAAAAGGAATGAGGCTCTCGGCTTTCTGACTTCAGATTATAAAAATTGAATTCAGAGGGTCGATGTTAACAGTACACATTCAGTGGGTTGTGTGGTTTTTTAAGGTGTTTCACAGGGTTCATCACTTGGACCATTTTAGATTATAAAAACTATAACGGGCAAAAAATAGCCACCAGTGTTGATATTTAAGAAACTACCAAATTACAATGCAACAACCAGCTTTTAACAATGGCTTATTAATATTAAAATAATCACCTTGGTGAGGGGTAAGTGCGTGTTGGTCCAGAAGTAAGTCCAGCGCCTCATAACACGCGCAATCGGCTCTGAGCGCGGCAGCCAGGGCTTCGGCCGCCGCGTCCCGACGCTCTAGGGCAGCCAGCGCCCGCGCCTGCCACACTAACACGCCTGCCAGTGCACGCTACAATGTATTTTATTTTATGAATTCAACATTTATTGGTAAGAATAGCTTTTTGCATTACATTTTGCAGAATTTTTGTAACCAAGCATAAATTCTTGGCTAGGATAGTCCCTTAATTTAATAGGCCCATACAGTGCAACACAGTTTCTCCACGAGCGAATGAGCTGACTCATATATTAAAAATATTAAATTCAATATAAAATCTATGATTGTATATTAAAACGAATCTTAGTGTAATAGTAAATTTTTTCATAGCTTACATTGTGGGTCTGGTCAGTGTTCCTAGGTTCGAGCAGCATGGGATCGCATTCCTCCATTAGTTTGATGGCTGTAGCGGGTTCGCGAGCTGTCAAGTATGCTCGCATCGCCACTCCCAGACACAGTAGGTGACGTCTAAGGATGAACAAAAGATTTTTTTTTAATTATTTGTTGAATCCATTATTTCCAACAAGGAAGCCGGCGGCCGGGCATGTGATCAGCCATACCTAAGTGGGCCATTTCATCAAAAGCAAGGAATTCACAAAGCAAGGATGTGGAATATCCAATAATCATGGAACACTGTTGAATCTTCCTGTGTCCTAGCAAAATGTCATGATCTGTTCCACCTTCAGATCTAACCCACACCTGGAGAACTGCACTGTAGATGTATATCTCATCAGGTACCTAGTTACTTATGCAAAATCAAAAATGTACCATATTACGGAAAGTAATACAATATCCTACAATTTATTACATTATAAGGTCTGAAAACAATTATGAAAGTTAAAGAAGCAAAAGGAGTATGCTAAGATCGCAGCAAGTGTAGATATGTTGTCTTTGCCTACCACAATGGGAAAAAGGAGTAATTTGTATGTATGTATAAGGTCTGGGTAGACAGTGGCTATAATGTAGGACTCAAAATTAATAAGTACTTTTAACTTTAAATATACCTATGCAGCCCTCTTGATGAGACAGCATGCGCAGCTCTGTGCAGCTCTCCTCTGGCAAGCATAGCACTCGCTAGTAACCAAACATCATCCCCGCTGGCAGTGTCCAGGCCGCCTCCAGCTGCAGCAGCAGCGGCATCTGCCCAAAAGAGAGCACTGGTCCATTGCCCCTGAAACAAAATAAGTGTTGTAAACTTACCTGTACTGTTTCACAACTGCTTTATTTTCATATTACTTGGTTAATATTATTATTATTATTCTCTTTATTTATTTTGTAAACATATGAATTACATTTTTAAATATATTATTTATATATAAAAAAATATTATTATTATTATTATTATTATTGGGGAACAGGCCAGCAGTTGAAACAACTGATATCAGCCTGCATCTCGTTGTTCACTACACTGTTTTCACTACTCAATGTTTTTTTGTTGATTTATGTGTTTGTCCAGTCTATTTTTGAATTGATTGATATTTTCTGCCGTCACAATATTTTCAGGTAGCCTATTCCATGCGTTGACCACTCTATTGCTCAAAAAGTTCTTGTGTGGATTTGTATTCCAACTAGATTTTTGCAGTCTAAGGTTGTGTCCTCTACGATTTCGGTCCGGTGCGCATTTGAACAAGTTGCTGAATCCTTGTACGTCATAGTGATCAATTTTTATCTTGAAGGTCGCAATCAGGTCTCCACGTTCTCTGCGCTCCTTCAAGGTGGTCAGGTTCAATTTATCTAGTCGTTCCTCGTATGGCAAACGTTTCAACTGTCTGGGGACTTTGGTGAGTCTACGCTGCACTTTTTCCAACAGATCTATGTCTTTTATGAAATAGGGGCTCCATACTTGAAAGGCATATTCTAGTATTGGTCTTACATACGTTTTGTGGATCCTAACAGCCATTTCAGGTGTCAATGTTCCAAAGGCCTTCCGTATGAGGTATACCATGGTATTAGCTTTTTTGACAAAATTCGTGATATGGTCTTCCCATTTCAGGTTCTCCGAGATCTTAACTCCCAGATCCATCTGTATTTTGACTTCAGCTAGCTGAGTGTCGCCAAGGTTGTAAGTAAGCCTGGGGTTCCGATTTCCGATGTGCAATACCGTACATTTTGTGTGATTCAAATTTATGAGCCAGTCTTTGGACCACTTCCTGATTTTGTCCAAGTCTGCTTGAAGACGATCGTAGTCTACAAGGGGGTTTGCAAAGACCTTTGTGTCGTCCGCAAACATGCTGACTTTGCAATCAAGGCATTGACACAGATCAAAGGTGAAGATAATATAAAGCACCGGGCCCAGGACGGAGCCTTGCGGCACACCACTATGGATATCTCGTTGTTCGGACAGTGTGTCACCCACTCTCACACGGAAGGTTCTTTTGCGAAGGAAAGCTTCTATCCAGTCGAGCAATTTGCCACGTATGCCAATAAATTCGAGCTTTTGCAACAGTTTGCTTGTGGGGACTTTATCAAAAGCTTTTTCGTAGTCCAGGTAAACTACGTCGACAGGGGCTCGCTCATCGAAGATCTTGGTCCAGGTTGCCAGGCACGACAGCAGGTTTGACACAGTGGAGCGGCGTGGACAGAAGCCATGTTGACAGTCGCTTATTATTTGATGTAGGCGCAGATGTTCTCTTATGTGTTTGACTACAACTTTTTCCATGACCTTACATATAACGCTGGTCAAACTGATCGGTCTGTAGTTCACTGGTGCTAGTCTGTCTCCTTTTTTGAAGATAGGGGTCACAGTAGCTGTTTTCCAAATGTCTGGTAATGAGGATCAGTCACTTTTTTAGCTGAGTATGCAGTTTTATAGACCTAAAAAAAACAATAAATTCTGTAAAAAAATTATTTGAATCGGATCAAAAATGACGAAGTTATAGCCATTTTAGTGCGGTAATCTCAAAAACGCTCGCCACCGCGTAGAAATACCCTGTGACGTCATCGCTCACCTCGTCGCGCGTCGCCGCTGCGACGCGCCGCGCCGCTATGGAGAATATAGGGCTATTCGGATAAAACATTTGATGATTTTTTTTTAATTATAGAATTAAGTATTTTTTCTTTTTTTTATACTACGTAGGTGGCAGACAAGCACACGGCCCACCTGATGGGAAGCTGTCATCGTGGCCTATATGGACGTGTGCAACACCAGGGGTGTCACACGGGGTGTCACCAGGGGTTCTGCCGGAAGGGGGGGGGGCGGACTAGGAAGGGGTGGAGAGGCTAGGAAGAGGGGGGGGGGGGAGGAGGGGTACAGTGAGCTCTGGCTACCCTACTTACCTTGGGGAACACAACACTATGGTTATTATAGCCGCGGTGTTCTGTAGGGCGGAGGTACTACGCCAGTCGGACTGCTCAGTTCGGACGGGAGATACCGTCGGGTCCCACCTATTATTATAGTATTAAGTATTAAGAATAATATATGAAATATTTATTATTTCAGTTGTAGTGGTTCGATAGTATTTTAAGGCATGTTGGAAATCAAATACTTATATAACCCGTGCGGACCGACGAAAACCGCACTTGCTCGCGTAAGGTTACCCAATAAAGAATTTCGCTTGCACACCGCTGACCTTGGGCCATATTATACGATTTTGAAATAGCCTCATCGACCCCTCCCCCCCCCCCCCCTTTCCAGGAGCAAGAAGAGGACACCGTGGCCCGCAAACCCGAGGGGTCATCTTGAAGCCGGAGATGGTACGGGTCAGCCGGGGTCCGAGGGACATACCTTTTGGGCAACCTTATACCTCGGCGCTAGAAAACCCGAGACGGCGTGCGGTTTTAATCAGTTCGATTCAAACATAAAACGTCCCGGTTGGAGGTGTTTTTATTTTTGTCAGTCCGCCGAATTGACTGCACACCGCCTGATGGTAAGCCGAGGTGCAGTCCTAAAAGTAATGGACATGATTACATCAAAACTTGAACACTTTCCCAAATATCTAACTATAACTGGATGTCTAGGTATACAATCACTCTACCCTTATTTGCCCCCTTAGGGGTGGATTTTTGAAAACCGCGATTCACGGGGTACGTTTATTTTTACCAGAAGCAACTGTATCAAATTTCGTGCTTCTTACTTTCAAAATAACGGACTTTCCATGCAACCAGCCATCGCCTATTTTACGCCTTTAGTAGTGCAATTTTGAAAACACTGATATACGTGTACCTAAATTTATTTCTAATCAGAAGTAGGTATATGAAATTTGATGCGTCTAACATTGAAAATGAAGAACTTTCATACAAATGTTTATGCCTTATTTTGCCACCTTAGGAGTAAAAATTCTAAAAATCCGTTCTTAGTTGATTCCTACAACATAAAAAGCATCTACTGTCAAAATTTCAAGTTTGTAGGTCCAGCGGTTTAGGCTCTTCGTTGATGTACGGTCTGTTTATCAAAGGGCATCGCACACGATGTGAGCGATGACGTCATCGACAAAAATCCAGCGAGAGTGTGCGTTTTAAAATAGCTGTTTTTAAATCTTCGATAACTTCGTCATTTCTTGTCGGATTTTAATCATTTAAAAAACAAAATGCTTAGAAATGTGTAGCGCATACGTTTCATTAATTGAAAATTAAAAGTTCTGTTATGTGACTGATCCTCATTTTCCAGTGTTGTAAGAGGTTTTCATTATATCAGCCAGCACATTCGCAACATTACATTTTTGAAGGAGTACTACTGGAATTTCGTCGGGGCCGGGGGAAGAGTCTGATTTCATTTCCTTTAGGGCTTGCTGTACCTTGTCACTGGTGAACTCCAGGTCTGGAATAGATTCCTCAACTCTCAGGCTTGGTTCTATAACTGGAAGAGGACCAGGAGGTTCTTGTTGGTAGACGCTGACAAACTGGTCAACAAACGCTTCTGCTATTTCCTTGGAGCTTGTAACAGTCCGTCCTTGTTGGTCTCGTAGCACAGTTGGTATGCTTACCTTCGATGTGATTTGCTGTCGGATATAAGAATAGAATCTCTTTGGTCCAGCTTGAAGAAGAGTCATCTCACAGGAAGTTCTTTGAGAGCGACTTAGGATTGTTAGTTTGTTGTTCACCTTTCTGTATGCGTCATGGATACTTTCTAAGCCAGTCAGAATGTACCTGTTCCAAAGCACTTGCTTTTCTTTGATCATTTTGAGCATATCATTGTTTACCCATGGTTTGTTGGTAGCATTTTGTCGCACCTTGGTCAGGGGCACATGCTGGCCTATTGCATTTCTTAGTACACTTAAAAAGTTGTTTGTTTGTGCATTCACATCCATTGATTGTAGTGTTGGGCCAGGTAAGGTGTCCAGTAGCATATCATTGATTTTCTCAAAGTCAGCTCTGTGATAATCTTAATCTCTGTATTAAGTCTAACATCAAAGAATACAATAAAAATAACAACTTCTCAGTGTTTATGAAGTCTTCATTCAAAGCTTAATTAATTAAGTCCAAATAAAAAAGTAACATCAAAAAATAAAAGACAGATTAATCTATGCTTTCAGATTCCACACAATACAATGCTATATTTTGTTGTCAAATATTCTGCAAAATTAACATCAGCTGATGATGCATGAAGCAGATTTAATGTAAAAATCAAAACCTGGTTTTATATTTCTTAGAAATGGCTTAGGTGCAAAAAAAAAATCAAAGCACTGCCAACTATCCTTTTCAATGTAACTTAATATATTCAGCTGAAGTCATTACTTACTAATTCAGAGTATTGTTTCACAAGTGATCGCATGAAATCGATGTTCAAGCGCCCTTCTATACTTCTATCGGTTGTATCTGCATTTGCCATCACTTAGCTGTGTATGGAAGTGTTAATTTTATAAGCAAGTGCACTTAATCACTAACAAAATTATTAAATTATTCGTGTACTATTCAAAATTATACGAGAACTCGACTCCACAAAATTGTGAGAATTGTATTTTAAACGCTATTTTATTATATTATTGAGTTATTATAATTCATTTTCAAATAAAATATTGAGTTGTTTTGGTTTAACGCGCCGCGGCCGATCCGATAATTTGTTTTGACATTTTGACACATGACACATGACAGCTTAATTGGATAGTGTAGTGTAGGGCAATGTGGAGTTAAAAGTGGATTAAGTATATCAATGAGGAATATACAATCGATTCAGAAAACTTCAACTAATCCTATTTATTTTAAAATTAATAAAGGGTTTTTTGTTGTTGCAGTTTAGTCTAAGCTGTTTTCCTGGAATGAACTGCTATCCAACCAAGAAAATCAACATTCAAGACGAGACACATACCTGGCAGAATACTTTGATCAATTTTATTGAGCTAGTTAGACAAATCCTGATAAAAGTTGTAATTCTCCTATACATACGATTTGAGATGACGGCCACGGCGATGATGATACAATCATAAATTTGAACATTATTTTAGGCGCACATAAAATTAATGCAATTATAATTTATAGTTATGATAACTGTTGTTAACAATGCAAATTAGTAGTTGAGTTACATTACATAATATATCAAATGTCTAGGCTAGGCCATGCTATGCTATTACCGCTTAGCATCGTAGAATGAGATAACAAATAACAAGAAAATAAGATGGCATGCATGATAATGATTATTATCCAGAGAACACCTCTTCACCTCACCAAGCATCAACCAAGCATTGATAACAGTTTAATCGGTTACGAAAGAATCGAATGTTTCACAATCACTTCAAGCTTTTTTTAGTTCAACGATTTTTTAAATAGTGGATATGGATCTATTTAGCAATAATTATCAGATAGAAGAAACAAAAACAATACATTATTTTATAAATAATTAATGTAATATATATGTAACATTTTTAACATATTTTTATTACATTATCCATCTAACTTTGCATAATTTCTATCTTTCGAATGCTTTATAAGGTTATATACTGATTTGGATAGGTTTTAAATAATACTATAAAATACAGAATGTATGCACTTATTACTTTATATCTCTTTCTACATCGTATAAAACAAGGCATTTAATTTTGCCATAGGTATAAAATACAGATACAAGCTAATTTAGAGGTATATTATAGCTACCCATGCTGTCAATTGACAGATTTGAATTTTGATGACGGAAAGAAAAAGGTTATACATAGAAAAAGAGGGAATAGGCTGAATAAGATTTATTTATTATCCGTCACTGAATATTATTTAGGTAATCCTAATTTTTTATTGTGTAGTGTTTATAAAGAAGCATAGTCTGAGTTTTGTATACATTCTGGTATCCGAATTCAAGCAACGTGTCCTAGGTTAGGCCGTTAGTGAAACATGTTAATATATTTGAAATAACATGACTGAGAGGAAAATGTGCAAGTTTTACAATTTAAACGTGCCTGAACGTCGATCTGGGGAGGGAGGGCAGGGAGGCCCGACGCAGAATCATGGAGCGAACGAAGATGACGATAGGAACCCTGATGAGGCAGCACCACCAGCGGTGCCGCCACACGAGCACAAGCTCGAGTATTGTTATTGGATGTGGTTCTCGCGGCGACCGCCGGCGCGCGAACTGTCCGCCTCCACCACTGGTTATGTCCAGGTTTGTGACTTTACATTACTCTAACAACTGCTTACTGATTTATACAATAACACTAGCAAGCTTTAGATATTTATAGGTTGCATCATTTGACTCTATGTTAGGTGACACTAAACATTCATGAAGTTACATAAAGATACATAATGTATCCAGAATGTCATGAGTTATTTTAAATAATGATTTACATATGTTTACTAATATTACAATGAATCATTGGATCAATAGTATATGCCCTAGAAATTATACATTATCAAAGGCTTTGTTTACATTTGAAAAGTTTTGAAATAAGAATAATAATTAATTACTTTAAAGTTATACTTGCATGTTATACCAGTAGTTTATACTCATGTTATACCAGTAGTTTATACTCAACTTACACCAAAAGTTAAGTATAAACTTTGAAATTGTCCTCAAATTTTCTGTGGCTAATTTAAAAAAGCAATATTTTTATGGCATAAGAACTATATAAGTTTTAAACGTAACAATTTCTATGAATTAAACTGGAAACTTTTGAACAAAGAAAACACTATATATTTCACACATAGTATTTATTTCTGAATTATGCAAGAAAACCTATCCAGTAAAGCCTTTTTCAATCATCACATTACATTTTTTTTTCTGAAATCATATAATTTATATTTGAAAACAGTGTTTACAGTGAATAAAGCAGATTGAACTAAAGTTACAAATATGAAAGTTTGTTTCTTACTCAATCATTTGAAAATGGTTACACACAATTAGAGTATGTCTGGGAATAGAACATAGACTACCTACTTATTATATCCTGTAGAATGCTGAAACAGACAAAAATATTGAGATAAAAGTATTAACATGATCAAAGACACTAGTGTAAATTGTAAGAGCACTATTGTCATATAATACAACATGGTATTGTATACACGCATCAAATATCAACAGTTGAAAGGTGAAATGGTTCAAGCAGCATCTAATGCTCAAGCAAAATACATCCTAAACAACACTATAAACACTTTACTGAAAAGCTATTTTCTTGTGAACTATTATTGTTGTTTAGGCCTCTAGCCGTTCAACCATTGAATTGTAAAAAGAAGCTCAACTTCTTGGATTACTTCATTTCTAGGAATAAGTTAATTCCTTTATATATTTCCGTATATTAACTTTTAAATGCCCCCATTCATCACACAATGATGTATATGAGTGTTAAAGTAAGCACAAAGTTTTGTATATTATATTAATTTGCCTGCAGCGCTGTCTGCAATACTGATCCATTCTGGCAACCCAAAGTAATATCTCAGGATGAAAGTTGCCTATATGGTATTTTAAACTATAATCTATATCTGTACTAAAACTCATTTAGATCTGATGGACCGTTTTTGATAAAAGAGTGAAAAATGTACATACTTTCAAACTCGCACATCTCTAATATTGATGAGATTTACCTGTTGATATTCTACAATGATCAGGACCTTAAAGTAGCGTGTACCTAAAGTAGTACAAATTGAAAGAAAAAAAAATCTAAAATTACAAAAACAAATTTTAAAGTTATGTAATACAATTTTTTGTTAACTAAATAAATATTACACATACTGTACACATCTGCGTATGAAGTGAATGTTATCACCTTGTATGATCTAAACGTTAGCACTGAATTGTACCAACTATTTCACGGCCGGTCCTATGTATAGATATGATGTCAACTAAACTTAAAACTAGGTCAGATATTTCATAGTTAGCTGAAATAAACCTTTTTTATATTACTCAATACGACTCAATTATGAGTGCGGGTTAGGGTTGTTGGGCATTAACATCAGCAGGCGCAGGTTTGATTTTCTTTCAATGAATATTTTTGTATTTTGGAATGGAATATGTCTATTTGCATTTGGTGTTTCTATGTAAGAATGTCCAGCCGTGTTCTAGCATCCATTATTATTATTTAGCTGATGTATTAAGTCTTGGTACATCATACAAACTTATTTGTATATGTTTAATTACAGGCGTTACGTCTGGTGGGTCGGGTGGCCACCGTGGAACAGTGGTGGGGGCTGTATACGCATCTCGCGCGGCCTTCGGAACTACCCCCCTTGTCAGACTTGCACCTGTTCAAGATCGGCATCAAACCTATGTGGGAGGACCCAGCTAATGTTAATGGTGGAAAATGGGTAAGTGTTCTTTATATCTTGACGAGCTGTAACTGTACTAGTCCGCGTGTTTTTATTTTCCCATTGCCACTTCCGATGGGAACTTATTTCAGAAATAAACAAGCCTATGTGTTATTCAAGACTTCCTGATCTAACCCTATGCCAAATTACAGTCCCTTCCATTCAGCCGTTAGAGTGTAATTGAGTGACAAACATCCAAACATCATTACAAACGTTCGTAAATAATATTAGTAGGATATCTCCAAGGGCTTTTTAGAAGTGTTAAATAGCAAACAAGCAAATGTTCCACTTGATGATGAGTGGTTGGTCTTGGCCTATATATGCTTGTCAAGGGGTATCAGTATGTTGTCATCTACATGGACGGGAGAATGAGAAGTTTCTCTCCTATTTATACATAGGAGTAGGAAGAGTATTTTTCATGGCATGAGAAAAAGAAAAGTAGATACTTACGTTTTGCTGTCTTCTCTCTTATATATGTTGGGGCATTGAGACTTCTGTCTAATCATTGTGGGTATCTCACCTCTTTCGGATCTGTTTGTGTCTCCATATGTTTCGCGAGAGAGATATCTTGAGCTCTTACCTTCGCCGGAATTAAAAGGTTTATAGTAAACTCTATTCAACTATTAACAAAAACCTTATGAGAGGCATCATACTGTTATAATAATAATAGCCTTCATTTCAGACAGTATTTCATTAGTGATTCTTATACCTAACACTTTTATATTTCTCTTACACATACAATATTTTTTGTTACACTACTCTTGACTTTATTGCATCGACAACCCTGTCTGTATGCCACCTATTGGCAAAAGCCTCCTCCTACCTTTCATAAAGTTAATATTGAGTGGAGAGGACGGTACTGTTTACGGTTATTAGTACTAATTTAAACTGATGTTGGTTCCAGGTTGTGCGACTACGTAAAACGCAGACGGGTCGGGCGTGGGAGGACCTGTGTATGGCGATGTTGGGCGAACAGTTCATGTGCGGCCCAGAACTTTGTGGAGTCGTACTCTCCGTGCGGTTCCAGGTTTGTGCTCATTTTCTATAATTGTATAAATTGTACCCCTCTCCAGCTCTCTGCCTACGATTTAGGCGTGAGTTTATGTATGTTATAAACTGTAGTAAGTCAACATCACACAGTGATTTTGACTTACTACTATTTCTCCATGAGAAGAAGTAGAAAATATGTGATATTTTTGTTAGCTTTGCGATGGTACAAATAGCTTTCCATCGAAGTCTGTACACAATTTCATATATTTTAACCAATTTTTTACAACACATTTTCTAATTCCAAATTCCAAAATAATGGATTGATCATATGTAGATCTTCACTGAATCTGAGAATCATACACTGAATGTGACAGATCATCATGGCAATTACATTAAATTAAAAATTAAAACCCCAATTGCAATATTGGACTCCTATCCTAAGACTGACTTAATGCTGTAATGTGTTACTACTCAGCTACGAGCCTCTCAACTACTCTTGTAAAGTACCTACAAGGGTTCTTGTAGAGTTGGGTAGGGTATTGTATTTTAGTGATTCGATGGTGAGTAAGCTGTGATGTGTGTTTGCAGGACGACCACCTAGCGGTGTGGCACCGCACGGCGGCGGACGGCGCGGCGGCGGCGCGTGTCCGGGACGCGCTCCGGCGCATCCTGCAGCTGCCGGCCAGCGTGCCCATCGAGTACAAGGCGCACGGCGACTGCCTGCGCGCCTCCGCCGCCTCCGCGCCCCCAGCCCGCCACGCGCCCGACCACGAGCCCGAGCCCGAGCCCGAGCCGCCGCGCTCCTAGCGCGAGCCACCCGCCCCGCCCCCCCCGCACTGGCCCGACGAATGCGTGAGGTGGCTCTCCGCCAACTTCGAGGAAGCCCGCCTCTACTCGAGCTTCTGGTCGTAACCAATCACCTTCGACACAACCAAGTTCCAACTATAACAGCGGTCGCCATAGATTTGTTAACGAGATAAGTGTTTAAAAAACTGCACAGCGACAGAATTGAGGCACTTTTGTCTAGATCCTTCTTTCTTATGTTCTTTCTCATTGCTTCTACCTTTTGATACCATCTAAGAGTGCTAATAACATTGTCTATTTGTAATGAATCTATGTCGGCTCCGTCGTACAGAAGCGTGAAGCAGGCGGACTGACCGGACGCTAGGCGAGCCAGTGCTTTACGCCGGATTGATTTCGTAAAGCTGTAACATCTTGTCTAAAGCTCTCTTGTGTCAGTGTTCGGTGCAGTAAAATATTTTGCTCCGCCATTCCAATTTGAAAAGACTTCTGTAATTGACTACCGAGTAACCGTAACCCATAGCAACCACTAGAGAATTGTAAAACTGAGTGAGACGTCGCCTTCTGCAATAGTTCGCGTCGGTGGCTCACGGACAGTCGTGCCGACGATGTACATATAGTGAAATGTGAAGTAATTAGAAAATTTGTAGCGCTGACGTATCGTGAGAGCCGAGCGCGCCTCCGCCCGCCGCCACATTGTACAGACAACATCTGGATTTAAATAAAAATAAAGAATCAGAATTTGTATACTTTCATGTTTGTTTGTTTTCGTTACCTTTGCCCCTTTTGTCACGATCACGGTACCAAACGAGGCCACGGTTATGACTGAACTGTACGGATGTGTACCTTTGCGTAACAGAAAGAGAAGAAAAATACCATTTTTATCGTGACTTCTTGACTTCTAGTGTAATTTTAGTGACAGAATTACAAGATCGGTAGTTCTGAAATAGTTTAACTAGATGGCGTTGGGTAAACGTGGTATTTCCACAAATCATGCACATTCGAAACCCTTTCTTTGCAGTAGAGTGTACGTCATCAGCCAGAAGGCCTGAAGAGCAAGTGAGCGAGGCCCCATCCCCAGGGTTGGCTCGTTAAATATGGCCTACTGGTAAATGTCACCTCACTAGGAGTTAGGAGCGCCATGCGATGGTTTACCTTACCTATCTCAGACCTCTAATGACGTAAGCACTAGGAACAGGCGTATATTAAAAGAAACTCTTATTTCATCAAAGTATGATATCGGTTACACATAACACAGGGTGAGACGGTCGCACTTCTTTCGTGCAGAAAACCTCTCAGATAGCGGGGGCCAGTTATGTCGGGCTCGAACCGGCAAAAACCGGTGTCGAGCCGTAAGGTAGCCCTGAGTATTTTCCATCGCACCCACGGCCATCTCCGGTTTCAAGATAGCCCCCTCGGGTGCGAGTCTGTCACCTGTTACAGGGTACTTTTGCTGCTACCTCGGAACTCTTATGACAATGATTGAAGATCTAAAAATAATTGCATCGAAGGAAATGAAAAAAATATTGTCTAGAAAATATATTTTAATACATCAAATTTCAACAGACATTCACGTTTGTTAATTAAAAAATAAAAAGATAAACATGGCCATAAGACATACGTCATTCGACTACACACGAATACGATCGACCGACATCGGCAAACGCAATGTCTAAAGGTGAGTACTCACCGGTGACACACGACGTAATATAACATGTTACATAGCGAGCATTCGTTTAAGGCCTCAATTGTAAAAAGCAAGTCACTGGTATACCGCTGACACTAAAAATTCATTTTATTGTAGAATTTACACATAATATACGGTTAGTCTAAAATTAAATGAAAAGTGTAATGAAGTCTTCATTTAATTTTAGACTTGCTGTATATGTGTGAACTCTCATTTAAAAAGTTTTGTTTAAAAGAATACCTTTTTTGACAATTGGGAGATCGACATGAGAGCGAGTCTAGACTAAGAATGAAATTAACATTTTCCACGAGAATTGGCCCTCGGAGCGCTGTTTGCTCCACTGGTAGATCATAGTGGTCTGAGGGAGATTTTAGTACACGGTTTAACGATATATGCTTGCTAAGATTGTTACATTACGCCCCGTAACGCCGGCCAGTACGGACTTCAATAGATTCTATAGGCTACTCAATCTAGAAATTTCCACTACTGTTCTATAATAATAAGTTACACTATAGTTGCGACCACACTTGAGGAAATTCGACTTAGGCCTTACATTTTTTAAATATTCATAAAACCTATTTTATTTTTTGTTCGATTTTATTGATTCGGAAGTGTGTCCACAACCTAAAACTGACATTCAGACAAAAATATTCCTAAAAACTAACCTTATATGTATATATTTACATTTGGCAACATTACTTAGTCTATGTGTGTTGATATGCACACGGCGAAGGTAAATCAAAGTCATCATGATTTCCCGTTATGATATTTCAATTTATGCTCTAAAATCACAATTTCTTTTCAATGATATTTCGTTAAGAGGTTTATACACTGACGTTACTTCATACAACGATAGCAACACTGTATAAATGTTGCCTGTATGCAAAAAAAACGTGAGCGGATAAAATCACAGTTCCGTTTAACAGATATAGCGTGCTCATAAGCCTATTAAGGCTATCGCACATTAGAGACAAGACAGTCTTTAGACAGTTGTGACATGACTTGTAGGTAATTAGACAGCTTTGGCACAGTAAAATATATAAGCTAAAGCAGTATGGAAACTAGGCCTAATTGTTGAAGCAAAGACGCGTGCGACTGTGTGGGTGTCATCTTCAACGTCAAGTACGTAGTTTCTTTATTACTTTAACTTAAATATTTACTGTGGCTTTGTCTTGTTCTAATTATGCGCACTTTCATATGTTTCTATAGATCTATAGTTTGTCTTTAGACTGTCATGTCTATAATGTGCGCTCAGCCTTATTCTCATAGAAGAGGCGACTAGTATGTATAGTCTCTCGTACAAATTTTGACTAAACGCTAATTTTAACCGTCCGGTCTATGGCACAATATGTACTGTTCACTTACACTCGCAACTACAATGTCTGGCTCCTATTTAGACTCACACCATCCATAATATTACAACATTATCCAATCTTCATGAATTGAAAAGAAAACACGACTGCCCAGTCAAAGAACTGACTAAAATGTAGTATCAATCAGGATTTTTTATACCACTTAAGTGGCAGACAAGCACACGGCCCAGCTAATGTATTAATTCTAATGATACCCATACATATATCCAAAAAATTTCAGGGATTTTAAAATTATGGTGGAAGACAATAACTGCTAGATTGGCTGTACAACAAAAAATTGATATCGTTTTAAGACCACCACTTGACCAGCAACTATTAGTCTAAGATCCCGTTAAGAACGACCTTCACCGAGATGCTTATTTAATGAAACATATTTTATATTTAATTTAATATGTCAATAAATATAATCCATATGGGTTGCCTAGCAAATTTCAGTCCAGAGTATGTTTAATTAATAATTAAAAAAAAATATTTTTTTAAACATTTCACCGGTATGATTATTAGATAAATTCTATACCAATCGAAAGTATGAAGCCCATAGAATACACAAACGTTAGGTTGCCTATTCTTTTCCGGTCACAACTATCGGGTTGCCAGGTATAAACAGGTAAATCTGTACTAGCATTTTGCAACGTTCTGTTTATTGGATGAAATTTAAATGAAATTAAAGATTATTTTATTCTGAACACGGTGGTATAGGGTTGCCTGTGAAAAATAAGTCCAGAATTGCGGTTGTCGAATTTTAAAAAGTTAAATATTGCTCCGAGTGAATGTGTGCGACTGAGAGGTCCCAACCAACCATCCCATGCGATAGAAGAGGACACAGCATAGCGGCTGTTTAAAGTCCGGCCATTTAAAGAAAGAGAGTGTGCATGCTATTTGGGCTTGGAAAAGAAAAGGATAGCGATAGACTATGCATCATTTTGGAGTAGTTTATTATTAAAATAGAGAAAAAGTTTTTTTTTTTTATCAATTAATTATTTATGTGTATATTTTTTATGTGACACTAAAGTATATATACATCTTTAGTAAAAAAGAAGGTTATAGTGATACATATATAATACTATTATACAGGGTGAATTTTTCAAAAGGGATTGGATGGCCAAATCCGAAACTATAAGGAATAGCGAAAAATGCTGAAAGGAGTCACGAGCCCGATTTTGATGAAACTTAAAACCTCATCATTAGATTTTTGAAAAACCAATAATCCTAGCCAGGAATCGAACCTGTTGATTTTGAAAAAAAAACACACCCTATATTATTACACCATGCGATAGTGTTGTTATTAAGGATCTTATTCTGGGAAGTAATGACATACCGCAAACTGAAGGAAAGAGCTCATCTTTAACAAAATACATTTTACTTTTCTTACATTTACTGATTAATTGTTCAAAATGTAGACCATTGTTTTCAATACATAATCGTACTGCATTCAGTATTAGAATGTTGTTGATTCCGTTTAGAATATTCTCCAAAGAACGTTAAGTTTCAAGTCATCGACTGTATCTCTGTATCATACGTGTCTTTGTAAATTTCGTTTTTGACATACCCCCAGAGAAAGTAATCTAAGGGAGTAAGATCCAGGGATCTCACTGGCCAAGGCACAGGACCATGCCTTACAATAAAATTGTCGTCAAACTGCTGAATCAAAATCTCTTTTACGGCTATTATGGGCTGGAGCTCCATCTTGTTTAAAAAAAACATCAATCATTATAATCATTCTGAGTATAATTTGAAACACGGAATAGTTACGATCTTTTTTGGGATTTTGAACGAAACAAATAGGTACGTGAAACATGAATTTTATTAAATTCCAAATTTTCCTTAAATTTGCCGTATATCATTACTTCGCAGAATTTGTTCCTTAACAGCGACACTATCGCATGGTGTAATAATAAAGGGTATGTTTTTTTTTCAAAATCAACAAGTTCGATTCCTGGCTAGGATTATTGGTTTTTCAAAAATCTAATGATGAGGTTTTAAGTTTCATCAAAATCGGGCTCGTGACTCCTTTGACCATTTTTCGCTATTCCTTATAGTTTCGGATTTGGCCATCCAATCCCTTTTGAAAAATTCACCCTGTATATATTATATATATATATATATATATGTATATATATATATATATATATAATAATAAATGGCCGGACTTTAAACAGCCGCTATGCTGTGTCCTCTTCTATCGCATGGGATGGTTGGTTGGGACCTCTCAGTCGCACACATTCACTCGGAGCAATATTTAACTTTTTAAAATTCGACAACCGCAATTCTGGACTTATTTTTCGCAGGCAACCCTACACCACCGTGTTCAGAATAAAATAATCTTTAATTTCATTTAAATTTCATCCAATAAACAGAACGTTGCAAAATGCTAGTACAGATTTACCTGTTTATACCTGGCAACCCGATAGTTGTGACCGGAAAAGAATAGGCAACCTAACGTTTGTGTATTCTATGGGCTTCATACTTTCGATTGGTATAGAATTTATCTAATAATCATACCGTTGAAATGTTTAAAAAAATTTTTTTTTTTAATTATTAATTAAACATACTCTGGACTGAAATTTGCTAGGCAACCCATATGGATTATATTTATTGACATATTAAATTAAATATAAAATATGTTTCATTAAATAAGCATCTCGGTGAAGGTAGTTCTTAACGGGATCTTATACTATATACGCCACTTTAAATTAATATCATAAAGATAACTTTGCAAAAGGCGAGCTACATATATGTATACAGATAAGTATCAAAATTAATTACACTATTTATCTAGTTTCATCGTCCCGTCCCACATTCGAAATTCAAAATTCATTCTCGACTCACCTAGCAACATCCGCATGGAATCCATAGACAAATCTCTTTTTTTTGCTCGACCAATGATATCGCCAGAATAAACCTCACAAATCTTCTTTTTTCTGTGCTTTTATTGGTTGAAGAGTACGAAAAGATGTGTCTACGGATGCCATGCTGACGCTGCAGGAATAATATAACCTTTTTTTTCTATACAACCTGTCTAGTAGCATACATAAAAGTCAATGATATAAAACGACACATACATACACTAATCCTGAAAACATTACACTCCTTTGGGCAGTCGCGTAAAAGTGAAACAAACATAACCAAATAATGATTTTTGATCGGAAAAAGTCAACATCCAGGATGAGACTTAACCCCACGGGTCCAGGTAGCTCAGATGGTCAGTGGGGCGAGCACGAATTTTCTTTCGAATCAAGTTCGTAACGTGTGCGATTGAAATTATATGAGATTTGTACAGTTGCTTTTCCGCACGATAGGGGCGCTGTACAAATTTCATACAATTTTTGTCGCACACGTTACGAACTCGATACGAAAGAAAATTCGTGCTCGCCCCACAGAGCATTCCCCCTGTAAAGGACTGGTCGGGGATTCAAGTCCCGTCCTGGATGATCACTTTTTCCGATCAATAATAATTAAGAATAGTTAGCATACTAATTGCTTTAAAATTTCACTGAAAACCAAATAACTTTAACAAATAAACAACACGCAAGTCGCAATATCAAAATGTAGCCATTCACTAAGTAACAAGATTGCTTCTAACCGCATAATCCAATTAATTATGCGAGTAACTCGAGAGCGTGAAGCACTAATAGAAGCGAGACACACGACTCATTAGCGCTAATAATCAACATTTAAATTAACTTAGCAAATGACACCGACTTACGTAAACATTAACACTAGATTTTCATTGCTTCAATTACATCATTTAGCACTTCTTTTCGCATAAAATCATAAAGCTAAAAAACATATGGATGGAACTCGTTGAACCATATAAGTGACGACACAAGAATCGGCCCACACACACAAGTCAGCCACTACGTGGCTAAAGTCATTCAATTCAGTTTAAGTAGCGTAAAAAAATACAGCATGTCTTGTATAGCGAAATGATGTAATTTTTTTTAAATTTATTTATTATTAAAAGCAAAACATTGCTTTATTAGTGCTAGCAACATAAAAACCACGAAGTTTTATACCTGTGCTATGCCTGACAATAACAGTAGCTCAGATATATCTATGTACTTAGACAACAATCAATAGAATAAATACCGTAGTATCAGCAAGAAAAGAATCAGACATCACATTTCAATCCAATATTCAATCACACATGGTTAACCGCTGCCATTTATATGACAGTCTGGTTTTCAATGCTTTCCATCCATATGGTTTTTAGTTTCACGCATAAAATGTCCAATAAACTAAGTAAATAAAGCCAATTATATGAAATAATACCAGTCTTACAAGATAGGGGGTCGTATAAATCTATATAGGCAAGATTATTTCGGTTATGGAGGGACGTCAAGGCTAAAGCACCGCCTTTTTTGCCGTAAAAATAACTTAAAAAAATACTTACTTTCGTAAAACATTAAATAATATTATAATGTTGACTCTCAATGTTATTCTAGTCAGTAATTTAACATTATCTAGTTAAGAATTAAACAAAAATAAATATTTCTAATTCTAATGGCGCTTCAGCCATTCTAATTTATTATTGAGCTAATTTTAAAATATAAAAATGCAGATACTATAAGTAACATACATTTAAAAATTAACTTCAACTGTTTTAGATACCAATAATAATATTGTAGTATAAAATTATGTCCATATCGATAAAACAACAAATAATTCATAGGTAGGGGCAAATATCTTGACAATTTAATTCGCGCATGTGCACTAACTGGCCAACCAAAAAGCTAATGGAAGGACTGATCAACCATGGACGCGTGCCTTTTGAGCCCGTGACTAGTTTTATGTTCTATGATTGGTTGATCAGCGTTAGAGAACGATGTAAAGAATTTTGCCCCTGCCTGTACCGTTTGGTTCGGCTCGTCGCGTCGTCGGAGAGAAGAGTGAAAGTCTAGCTAAAATCACAACTGTACTCAACTTGTACAACTTCGATTTTGTAGAGCGTTCTCTCTATCGCACATCGGATTAAAGGTTTGGTACAGTTGTACCAGTTTGGTATAGTTGTACCAGTTTGGTACAGTGGTACAGGTTTAGTACACTTGTACTGGTTTGGTAAAGTTATACCAGTTTGGTACGAATGTATCAGTTTGGTACAGTTGTACCGGTATGGTACAGTAGTACCGGTATGGTACAGAGATACTGGTCTGGTACAATTGTATCGGTATGGTACAGTTATACCGGTTTAATACAGGAGTACCAGTTTGGTATAGTTGTACCGGTATGGTACAGTAGTCAGTTTGGTACAATTGTACCGGTTTGGTACAGTTATACCGGTTTGATACGGTAGTACCAGTTTGGTATAGTTGTACCAGTTTGGGGCCACTGTATCAAATCGGTCTTCAATCCGTTGTGCGATAGAGAGAACGCGAAATCGAAGCAAGTCGATCTTAGCCGGATTTTTCGCTCTCTTGCCGACAATATGCTAAATAAAAAGCCGGATACCGCACATGAAATGTCTCTGTCATCCATGCAGTTGATTAAAAACTACTTTATCAAGTTGATGAGTTTAATTTAGCGAAAGAACTATGTATGATCTAAATTATATTTCATTAATTCGACTATAATACCTAAGCGACCCCTTTAAAATTATAAATAAGCACAATACAAACAAAAAAAAATACCAAAATATAAAAACGAGTATTTATCTAGATATAGCTGCAAAAAATAAGCTACACTTTAATTTGTTAGTTTAATACGATATAATATATTAGTAGCATTGGGTAGGTATAAGCCATCCATTGTCACCATGCATGCGGCCGTTTCGTGCAGATTGTATGTATTTTTTGCACGACTATCGTGCAGATTATTTGAACGAAATTCGCTACATATAATTTGCACGAAATAGGTGTTGAAATACGCACCAGGCAGCGGACGGCTTTATTATTGTAAAATATTCCTGTCATCACTGAAATAACTCGGCACATCGTCTAGAATTGTTCGAAATTATACAAAAATAGATATATCTTTATTCAACTACGATAAAAAGATCTTTTAAATATTTACATACACTTTCTGTGACTATATGAGTTAATTCCTAATATAATAAAATTCCTTGATAGGAAACTATTAGATTTTCCGATCACTTGATATTCGCATCTCATGGACACTTGTCTGGTAGGTACTTATTTAATGCGATGCTACATTTTAAGTTGCGAACATAGATCGACGGAGCGGAAAGCGGAGATTCCGTATATTGCACATGATTATTATGTAATATTTCGTTTTATTTATGCTGGTCATAACTAGTTAAAAAGTATAATTCCATCCCTTAATATTTTCATAGTTGCCATTACAAATGAACGCTTCCAAAAGCAGTCCAATCCACGACCATTAGTAGAGTAATAGAGCTACCACAGAACTAATAAGAGCAAGTGTTTTCGCTACCATTTTCTACCGAAACGATTTCGTCACTTTCTTGTCATACAGAACTTAAATTCCATTCAAACGACGCATACTAACATTATAGACATCGCTCACGGACGCGAAACTCGGAATACGCGGTATCCGGTACAGGATCAATAAATACTCCATTCGGTTACGTACTTAACTAAACGTAAGCAATCTTGATGTGTTTATTTAATCTGTTTTATTTAAAAACTTGGTTTATGAATATTTTTGAGTTTAGAAACTAATTTTGAAAACAAAAAACCCTAATTGAACCACTAGTTAGACACCAAGTTTGCCTAATTTATTTGTTTTTATAAAAAGTCGCTAAAACATTGTTTACCTTTAGTTAAGTACCTAATCAAATGGAATATAGTATCATCCTAGAATATATATTTAAATTACTTTACAATTGAATAATTATTATTTCCTATGATATGAACATGTGCATGAATTATTTTGAAATGATAATTGTATTTAATTTTTAATCATTAATAGTGTGTGAGATTTATTATTTAGTTTTGAAGCAACTGTTTGACAAAATTGTTAAGTATAATTATTATGTTGCTACTCTGTCGCATTGGTTACAAAGTATGTATGAAATAAATAAATAAATTAAACTAACGTCAGTTCAGACGCAGACGTATCGCTACTATAGCTATTATTACTTCTGCGAGAACTACTTAGTATTCACGCTATACGCTTATGCCGTCACCGAGCTAGCGGCCTTATAGTACAAGTGCCCGGAAATCAAGATGGGTTATGGAAAGGGAGCCGAGGCGACAACACTTACGGTACATTACAACGTTAGAACTTTATTATGTTTGTGAAGGATGTTTTCGTCTGCCAATTATTTGTGAGACAATTGTTTTGAAATAGAATTTAACTTGTTTTGAACTGACTAGATAGATAAGAGACTGAATGCATATAGGGCCCTACTAAGATTTTCAGGTCTAAAGTCAACATATTTTATAGGCTCTGGTGGTGGTATTCCTTTTGGAGTTAGAGAAGGGGGGGCGGAGGGAGATAGACGAAATCACACATAAAAGCCGAAATTAGGTACCCAAAATGCTCTTTGGGCCACCTTACACCCCAGTGCTTAAATACTCGAGACGGTGTGCTGTTTTAGTCGCGAGTAGTACTATCTACGTGTGGGGCGGTTATGTCGAACTTGGTTCAAGTAAAAAAAAGAACAGGTTTGGGTGGTGAGCCGGCGTTTATTCTCGTAAAAGCCAATATAAGCCAAATTAAAAAGAGTAAGCGGACCTCGGGCTCCAAGGCGACAGCCTCAGATACATCCGGAAACAAACGCTAAGATGATGATAATGATTAATTGTGCAAAGAAATGGATGCCGATAGGCTAATTTCAAACAAATAGATAAAAAATGCAGTTGTCTATACCGGTTTCTAACATATTTTGGCTCCATTTTGAACATTGCATATAACTGTTATCTATGACGCTATATCAGTCAATATTTCACACACATTAAAGTAAGGGTTATCTCGAGACACGTATAGGTATCGCATCGTACGATGCAAAGACCCACTGACGTTACGTAATTCTGACGTACACACTGTTTATTTATATTATTATGTGTGACTTCTGAGCAAATATCTCGTCAACGACCTGTTAACCTTTCAACTTAATTCTATATTTATACCGAAACTGGGTTTCTAAAAAACACCACCGAAACTGGATTCCTAAAAACAACATTTTTTTTCGTGCAGCAATCATTATGGACCAACTTAATTTTTGTTGAAAATAGTTAATAACCAAACTGTTACCTTCCTATGGAGGCTTGCTATTAGCAATATTGTTACATATTCATTGTTACCATAACATTTGTTATTAGTCTGTAAGCCTTCTTCTTAAAAGTAAATTAATAAAAAAAACCGTACGCTGTCTCGGTATTTCAGATGCCGGGGTGTAAAGTGCACATGAGGCGTTTAAAGTACCCAGGAGGCATTTAAAGTACCCATGACGCATTTAAAGTACCCATGAGGCATTTAAAGCACCTATGAGGCATTTAATGTACCCATGAGGCATTTAAAGTACCCATGAGGCATTTAAAGCAAGCAAAAGTAATTGTAGTGTCCATAAAGCATCCCGACCCACCAAAATTGTCCGAAGAGGTGTGTAGATGGGAATTTTGGATATCCAGGATGGGTTCAGCTGGCCCAGTTGTGGGTGTTCGTCCCAGAATAGAACTGCAGGGCTACATTGCGTATCTTTCACAGTGCCAATGTCTTTATGGCCGCTGGAAGGGCACTAATCTCCATTGGTCGCAAGTTCAAATCCTAAATGTTGACTTTTTTAGATTAAAATTTCAACAAAACTAGCTGATAACAAAAAAGTTTCAAATGATGTGCGTACGCAAAAGCAGTGTTTAATTTTTATTTTGACACAAAGGGCCACGAGCTAAAAGTAACAAACCAAATATTATACGAACACTTGCTTCACAACTAAACAGAATAAAATATTCAAATCCTGATTAATGTCGCCATTTAAAGAATAGTTCGTTGATCGCGTGTGCGGGGAATATTGTGCGTTTTAATCCTACTACTATTATTATGTAAGTTTGTTACGATGGATGTATGTGTGTGTATGTTTGTTATTCTTTAATGCAAAAACGGCCTACAGATTTGGATGAAGTTTGGCACAGATATAGATTATAGTCTGGAATACCACACATTATGTATAGACTTTTCTTTTATCATGGCACGGGAATAAGTTCTTACGGGAACAGGATCAGTATTTCACACGAACGCAGCCGCGTGCACCAACTGGTACATAAACTTCACATTATTATTAAAGAAAATCCGAAAATTATTTTCAATTATAATCAAGTGATGAAAAATGGTCGGGATTGGCTGAACTTATGGTGACGTCACAACGCAGTAAATATGTCATAGGTAACAAAAACTATCTCGTGATTTGTTTAGGTTATGTCAGAATTCAGAACGTTTTTTGAACGAAATTTTTTTTCTTCTAGGCTCATTTCTAAACTTCATTTTAGGTTGCCTTGATTTTAAACAACCTATTCATCTTATTCTAGATTAGATTAGATTACTAGAAATGTAGGTCAGTTTATTGCTAGGTTTTTCTAACGAACCCATCCAACTAAGCGAAATGCTTGTTAGAAGTGGGTACAAGTCAATCGAGACCAACGCTGACGTCATCGCGCTATGGCCTAAAGATTAATTTTTATAGTCCAATTTCTTTTAATACCGATTTAAATTCATTTTGTGTGCGAACTCTGCCCTATTCTATTTCACCTGAATCCAATCTCCAATCGTTTTTTTGTCTACTGATACATACACCAAAAAATGTCCGCAATATGGCACCTCAACATACTTCCTAGTTTAACACTGCTTAAAAAGTTCCTTTAAAAAGTACATTTGACCAAACATTTGCAATATTAAGTCAAATCTTTGTTGATAGTTAACTTACACATAAATTGTATTTGAACCAATCCGCAAATGTTTGGTCCAATACGTCAAAAGCTACACAGTTCTCGAAAAGTGGGCTGATTCATCAAACACTGGTTTTCAAAACACTTGTCCTAAAGTCCTCACTTTTTAAAATTCAATGAGTGGCAGGTCCACATACTCGTTATATGGTCGTCAGCACATCTGTTGTTCAGCTAATTCGTGGATCAGCAGCGGTGTCGTGTCGGGGGTGAGGGACGAAGTTATGGCTGCGGGTTGCTGGGCTGTGACGCGCTCCAAGACGCAAGATGCGGACAGACGCGCCTCTGCATCATGGTCCCAGCATTCTTCCATTGTGTCACAGAGGACAGTTAATCCCTGTGAAACATATTGATTAGTAATTCCTTGTGCTGGATAGAGTCGGTTGCTGTGTAGGATCGCTAAAGGTTATTGGAGAGAGAGTAATTAGTAGTGTCTCTACAATTTCTATGCTGCGAGCGTTTATAGGTGCTCAGTAACTGACATACATCATGTACTTTTTAAAAATGTGGACATTCGGATATTGTAGTGGCTGGGTTTGCTAGCTAGTGGTGATGGTTGTCGCAGCACTTGTGGGACCAGTGGGTATTCCAAACCAATATTTGCGCTTTGTCACGCAGAGCTGCGACGACAATCACGTCTTCTTCCATGAGGCCGTCGAGTTGAGAGCCACCATTATTTCACTGTCGGTGTATGTTATGCGGACCCCCTTCTTCAGACTTTACCTTTGGCTTACCATCAGGCGAGGTGAAATCATATTGACGTGACCGATATATAAAAAAACATAACTGGTAATTTAATCTCCCTTGCCACTGGGTAATGACCAACCACACTAACGTTTGCTCTAGGTATGTTATACCTATAAACAGAGTTCTACTTTTATCACAACTTCCTGGAGAACTAATTGGTTAAGGTTAATCTAGAAAACCATACATAGACCAAATTCAGAAGAAGTATTGGTTAGAAGCATCGAATAACAGCAGTTGAGGAAGCACATTAGGTCAGAATACAGACAGACAAACTAGATTTTTGCCTACCTCAGAGGTAAATATATAAGTTTTCGCTAAAACAACCTTTAGTTTCCCGTCTCCGTAAATTATGTTTTGTACTGAAAAAGCTGACCCCTATTAAAGCACTATCGGTGTGTAATGGTGGTCCTCATTCCTGAGCTTTTAGCTTACCATCAGGGGATTTGAAGGTATAAAACGTGGCCAATATAAAAAAATACTTACTGGATGATTCCTCCAGTGCGGTTGTATGTGTGGTCGCAGCTTGCGTTGTACGACCGCCTCCTGCATTTCTTCGAGACTGGGGTGAGAACCCACCTCCTCTTCTAGCGGTAGTCGGTATTGTCCAGGCGGTTCTGGACACGCATCGGTGCACCTATAATGGTACCAGGTGTTATGGAAGTATTCTCTTTATTTTTTTAAAAGAATATTAGTAAGAGCAAACGTGCCTCGGAGAGCACGTTAAGCCCTCGGTCCCGGTTGCCATACAAACATCTATGGCAGTCGTTACGGGTAGTTAGAGCCCTAAAAAGTCCAACAGCCACGGTCTAGCTGCAATGCTTCGATATCGTCTAATGTCACCATTGGGTTATGAGGGTCAGATGGCAGTCGCTTCATGGTAAATATCGAGGTCCAGCCAAATCCGCAGTTAAGACTGGTAAAGCGGACCCCAGACTACGAGGTGAAAGCTTTGGATGCGACTAGGATTAACGCTAGGTTGAAAAAGAAGAAGATTAGTAAGAGCAATTACTAGTATTTCTCCTAAAACCACCAGCTAATTTCGGTAAACACATGGTTAGGAGAAGGTTCACGTCGATAGTGTATTGACCAGAATTCGAAACCGGTACCTCTAGATCGTAAGATCGACTCTAAAACTAGTGAGCTACCGCTCATTGCGTTCACTTCTGCGCTTACAAAAAATTACTATAAAGGCAAAAGCAAGTTTGTTTAGTACTTAATCACGCAAGAACAACTGGACGGATTCGTTTGAAATTTTACTCACTGGCAAAGTATGATTGGGAACATTGGCTACTTAAGTATTTGCACGGAAATAGGTTCCTGATCATGGGACGGCATCAGTAGTCCACAAATAATAACATTGTAAATGCGAATTAACTCTGTATGTCTTTTACTTTCTCGTAAATAAGAGATCACTGAATCAATTTTGTTGGAATCAGACCTTTTATATTCCGATACATAATAAGTAGTAAATTGCCGCGATACAGAGTTTCCACAAAAAACTTTTCAAAGAAAAAAAAAAACCGAACCGAAACACGGGAAGCGCCAGCCATCACATAAAAAAAGAAAGTTCTGAGAACAAACATAAAATAATACAGTTGAATTGAGAACCTCCTCCTTTTTTGAAGTCGTTAGAAATGAGGCACTACGCGCAGCAGCTAGGAGCCAAAAATTTACTTACCTAGAACTGATCTCCCACAGAACAAGAGCACAGGCGTACATATCTATCCTCAGGAACGCGTCTTTCGTGAAATTGATTGCACCATCCAGTACTTCAGGAGCCATATATCTTCGAGTTCCAACTTGGCCATGCGCATCTCCACATCCTCTACCAGGTACGAAGACTAAAGCGAGTCCGAAATCAGCAATGCAAGCGCTCAAGTCCGCTTTGAGGAGTACATTCTTGGATTTGAAGTCACGGTGGGCTACGGCTGGCTTTCCACCGCCTTCCTCGTGAAGATGAGCCAGGCCACGGGCCACGCAAGCTGCTATACGCCAGGATTCTATCCATGTTAGTGTGTGGCTTTTAAGGTAGTCGCATAGGGAACCCTGTTGAGAATAAGGTTTAGTTAGATTTGTTTTTAGTAGGTTTAAAAGGAATAAGTAGAGCCGTTTGAGCAGTATTTTACCGCCCCTAACAGACTGTTCCGTTGGCCACTTCCAGTTAGTTCTACCCTGTACTTGTTGCATGTACGTCGATAACCTATCAGTTCGATAACGGCTGGACCGGTATGGGGCATACTTATTTAGTTCGAAAAGTGACTTATTAGGTATTCCCTGAATTGATTTTTTTTTCATGGAACTCGTGCTTTTGTTCTCGGAAAATACCATGAAGAGTCAGTGACACATATTTAGTGCACATTAAAAATATATTTTAAAAATAAACAATCCATATATTTATTTGTAAGTAAATAATGTACTTTTTGATTTGTTTTCGCGTACCCAAATCAAAGGTCTACCCTACGCAATGCTGAAACAAAATTGCGTCTGACAGTTCTATTTTTAGTTAAAACCTACTTAGATTGTGTTTGTGTGGAGCAGAGATTGTCGCTATACTCTTTGCGATTATTTGTTTGCTTGTTCGTATTTTATGCGTTACCGTAATGCTCGTCCGATTGCGATAAAACTTCTATGTAGATAGGCAATTAGGCATATAACCCTGAAAGGTGTTCTTTGTAATCGAATTGTAAGCATTTTCTTACGAAATTTTTTCATGCGAAGCAGAGACTAAGTAAAATTTGCGTTTCGTCAGTTTGGCATTTCAGAAAAGAGATAACAAATATAGTTTTTATCTTGAGTTTTTGATTACTTGCCTCGTGACGTCATCGGCGCTAGGTCAACATACGATAAAGATAATTCTAATACATGGATATCAACACAAATCTGCCCTCTGTGCGTTATTCAATAGTCGGACGACCTTAAGTGGTGGAATTACGGTTAGCCCAGTATGAATGGGCCGGCTCGGTCAGAGAAGTACCTACCATCTTCTAACACAATATTGACTGTAAAGGAACGTACTGTATGAGATTTTTTTATTTAGAAACAAATAGTCATTATACATAATATAGAATACAGAGGCAAATTATAAATCGTAAACCTACAGATTAAAAACTTTTTAAGACAATAAAAAAAGACAATGACAAAACATTTATACCTACGTTTCGTAAATTTCGAATCCTACTAATTTTACTGAATCGAGCCTCAGTCTAGTCTAGATCAAAAATTGGGTCACAATTCGGGAGTAGGTATTGCGGAAACGGGACGAATGCGGGGGTGAAGGATAAAAATAGATACATAGAAAATCACGTAAAAGCTAGTTATTCATATAGATCAAACTTTTATCACTCATTCGCAAATTACGGTTCAATTTCAATATCAATCGATACATTTTTTTTGCGCCTTCGTAGATGTTATGTTAACAGATGTTAAGTTGGTAAATTTTTATCGACGTATTATAAAATTGAAATTGACTCGTATTTTTTATTTGACTTAAAAGAGTACTAGAATTAGAAATAACTGGTATTCCCGTTAACCTCTCCAGCTAAGCTAAATTGCTCGATTTAGGAGTAAGTTCACGTCGGTAGTGTACCGTAAGACGGATTCCTTAACCACTAAACAAACTTTATTATACTGTGTATTTACAATTTGCGGCCTTCTGTAATTGTTTTCTGCCTTTAGGTTTACTGGAGAACTCTTAAGAGTTAAGCACGCCTTGGTACCTAGGTACACATTTTATTTTACGTGTTATATAAGTAGGTACCTACTATAGTCTTTCATATGTAGGTATAATAAAGAATTAAGAACAATGTGGAATTTATATGTGCTAATCAAATGATTTAACATCTGCTGACGGTGAAGGAAAAACATCGTGAGGAAACCCACATAATATACTTTAGAAAAAATTCTATGTCCTATCCACCAACCCGCATTAGGCCAGCGTGGGTGGATTAAGGTCCAAACCCTCTCAGCTCTTGTTAGAGGAGAGGAGACCCGTGCCCAGCAGTGGGACATAAATGGGTTGCTATCAGAAGAACAATGAAGTTGTTCTGGGCAACCGATCTATTTGAAAAATCGGTGCCTACCTACCACCCTTCAATTTCGTGAGACCCCGTATCTGGGTCCATATCGATCTATAGAAGTGCCGTATATTTTTATCTCGCACTGTATACAATCTGACGGTTCATCCTCGTATAATATTAACAAAGGCAGACCCAGTTTATTGTGACTAAGCCTGTCTGGTATGTACACATTCTAAGTCAAGACTGTCATTTGCCGAGGTATTATTTTTACGCAAATGTTTACAATTATCATCGTCAGAGACATTATTCGTGTCTATATTAGTATTTAAGAAGTTGTTATAGGAAAGAATGGTGTGTGTTGTGTGTACCAAAGTTACGTATGGAAATTGGCAGTATTTTTAGATTTTTTTTTAACATATAAAGTGACGTAATGGAATCATTCAATGTTTACCTTTGTGATAAAAATATATTCGAAAATAGTCATTCGAATGTTCGAGTTTTAATTACCTATGTATCTTTAATATTCACATTATTTAGCAAATTACTTCGCTTTTGGTTTTGAGTACTAAAAATTAAAAAAAAAGAAAAAAAAGGCTTCCAAAAATAAATGAGGAAGAAAAAGTAGTCAAGGATCCACCGGTGGATTAATGAGGAAAAAAAAGTACTCAATGAATCCACTGGTGGATTCTTGAGGAATTAAAAGTATCCATGAATCCACCGATGGATTAAAGTGGAAAAATAAGTATCCCCAGATTCACATGTGGACCGAGATTGGTGGATTCAAGTGGAAGGAGGCAAACTTTCCTTTAGATTACGATTGGTGAGAAAAATAAAGAAATCTATGAAACTTGTACAGTTCACATAACTACAGAATTGGATTTTGTTTTGTTGAATTTTAAACTATTTCATAATAATTTTGGAAACGAATACAATATACGCCGAGCAGAAATTGGGTAATTTGGAAAGTACGTACCTTCTCATGATAAGCAGTGACTAGCCAATACTCAGCTTGAAGATTATCTCCCTTCTTGTCAACGCCAATGTAATGCAGTATATCCGGGTGATCCATCCTTGGAAGTCTAAAGATCTCCTGCTCAGCGACCCACGACTGCTTGTCTTGTAGTGGAAAAACTTTGACAGCGACGTCTTTCTGACCAAGCTTGGCCCTCCATACAGCTCCGAACCTTCCCCTAGCACGAACTTCACACAGCGTCACTTGTCCTACCAATCCAGCTATTTCGTTCTCCATTCCAGCTCCAGCAGACGGAGGTCTAGATAATGAAGCTTCTCCATTCGCCAGTTCCGCGAAAGATGTGCCTTTACGCTTTCTGTACAGCAAGTAACAGCCAACTAGTACCGCAAACAGTAAAAATAAAGGTGTCAGCGTATAAGCGATTATAGCTTTTGGGTCTTCTTCAGAACTTGGAAGCACAGATGCTGGTACGCGTTCTGGAGGAGCTTCGGTTTGTGCCGACATACCAGCTTCTATTCCTGGAAACTCGACGTCTTGGTTGCACATGTCTCCTTCGCAACAGCAGTGTAGAAGGAGGAGCTTCGAGCTGTGAAGCCGGCAGCTGGACGCCCGGTCCGTGCACGACACCGTATCGACAAAACATCCTTTGAATTTGGGATAAGCTTTGTTTGTAAAGTTATCGAATTGCCATAATACGAAGCAATGGTTAGATTTATCTGCTTCGGCTGGCGGGCATTCTTCTTTAACAACGTTTGGAATACATGTTGAGGAGTTTGATGAGGCGTCGCACGTAGGCTGCGTGCCGTTGTAGAATTCACAAACTCTGGTAGTTATTCGGCCCTCTTTAGGGCGCGGAGGAAGGTTCTCGTCCGCCGGCGGCGCTGCTAGTGTTACCTGTATACCTATTGAAAAAATAAATAGAATGACTCACTTAAAAAAACTATTATTTACCTACATACTTTGACACTGGAAATAAAATAAAATTAAAAAGTAATAAATTTTTAATTTCCATCCTATTTTTGTTTGGGCTATGTCCCATATCTATAAACAGTTTGTTAAGTTTGAAACCTAAACAATGTTCATCAATGTTTCCTTGAAACTGCACCACAGAATAAGTTCCTTCGACATAAGAACTTTATATAACCGTTGTTAGGTCATAAATTTCATTCTCAGAGCCTTATCTCAACTCAGTTGAGATATATTCCATGCAGGGACTGCCATCTGACCATACAACCATGCATGCCGTGCAACAAATATTCATATAGCAACCAAAATGACATGATTCAATAATAAAATATTAGGGATATCAGGATATCAACAAGTAACGGTTTAACTAATGTTAATACTATTATTATTCTATGAACATGATTCATACCAAGTATAGGAGTCACACACTATTTATAATTCTAATCCATTTGCTTCTGTCACTTAGGTACTACTAAGTTGTCTTTTAAATGGTACATTTTAAGATACAGTACCATAATCACACTGATATTCTCTTATAAAAATTCTATGGTGTTTTGTTGCTTTTTCATTCAAAACTACTGAACGACTTCAAAACTACTGGATTTGGATGAAATTTGGTGCAGTGATAGATTATAGTCTGGAATAGGATATAAGCTACAATTGATCCTGGAGATAGGTCCCTGTGGGTGAAGGTAATGAAATAAGTGTTTTACACTGGTAGAGCCTCGTACAGCAGTTAGTGTTATTCTGATTTCGAGATAAACTGGATCCAATAATTATGTTGATCAACCCAGAAAAATATTAGAATTAAGTTATCATTAAAATCCTTTCTCGTATTAATTTAAGAATGATTTGCAAAAAAAAACAAAAAACAAAATCAAATTAACTTGTCTTACAAAACTTCATATTGAAACTGAAAAAATGATAAAACACTTTGTTCTTTTCTTAATTATAAAATATCTGCAGACTGGCAGGGGGTGATTTCTGTTGGGGAGGTATCCGTAGGTATTTCCCCTAAAAAAATCACGTAATGCCTACTCGGTGAAACACATGGAGAGGCATAATGGACAAGATGGCAAACAACATACACTGGGATGGTCAGTGAGATTTGGGGCTTCCCCTAATCCTGCATGGTTCAACGTCAAAATTCATCAACATCCATGGTATGGTTAGTATAAAAAACTATCTGACATATGGATTTTGGCTTTGTTACATAAATAAAAAGTCAGAGCGACTTAGAAAGAAGAAAGTAGTAGTGAGTTTATTACTTGATCACACATTATCACTGAAGCTTCAAGATTTTTATTATGAATTCAACAAGACAGGTTATGCTTCTATTATTGAGATTTTGTTCTACGCAAGGATAGTAAAGGAAAATAACAGGTTTGCCTTTATTTTCTACTTATTTATAATATTGAGTAGAGCGAGTGGAGTGACACATTGAAAGTATAATGTAATCTAAATGCAATGAAATACTTCAAACTATGTAGTAACAAAAGAAAATGGGTAAGCTAATATACTTGGTTATTTTTATTGACACATCAGAGAATCTCTTACGACAAGGTTTTCATTGAAGATTTATATTTACAAATTTTACAATACAGCACAATGGACCATGAAGCTCTACTGTCATGAATAAGCATATTGAACTCAATTTTAGCACGAATTATACTCGTAACAGACAGTAAAACACAAAAACCTGTCTTCGTAATATACAAAAATCTAAAATGCTTACCTAGAACAAATAACACTGTGAAGTACGCAATGTTTGGAGCCATCATCACAACCGTGGCGCAGGCGGGATCAACACTCCCGACCCGACGCGAGAATACAATGTTATTTTTATACGCGGCCCCGACATCAAACGTCTAGTCTATTTAAGAAATTCCGACATAAGTACATGTCAGATAAACAACGCACATCCGAAAACAGCAAATCCAAACACATTCACAAAAACCAAACGAATACACAAGAATTGTAGAAATACGAGTGACAATTCATTTAAATTAATCCAATAATCTTAATTGCATTGATTTTAATTAGTATTTCCGATAAAACAGTATCAAATTATGAGTCGTATTATCCTTTACGAGTTTTTTTTGTTGTACTTTGTGGGGTTGCTATATTGAGTTTCTGGAATTTCCCATTTGTAATAAATTATGGGAAAGGGGCGTGAATTCCGGTCACGTTATTGTTTAATTATTAATTAATGAATAGTCTGTATAAACTATATTAGGTATATGCATGTATTATATTATGTATATTATATTTCCTCTTTCCAGTAGGCAGATGTCCAGGATCAAGAATTAATTTACAGTACACAACAAAATATTATTATAGTTTAAGGAATTCTAATATTATTATGGTTGAATAACTTAGTACTACTTTTATAATATTTATTTTTAATCAAAATACTCCCTCCCCAGTAAGAGATGATCTTAGCCAAGCGAGAGTATTCAAAATGAGAAAGGGCAATATTGCCTTTGTAGATATTTCTTTAACCTCAACGCACATACCGGCGAATCCGAAACATAACACGACCGAGAAACGCGAAGAAATCACGGTAATGCCCGATTTAGCAAAACATTTTTATTATTCGATTAATAACTCACGGCACTCGGTTATTACAACTAATACATAATAGTACTAATTTGCATATAAAGAGTTCACAGGTTCACTAGAACTTTGTTTTAAATTTTAAATCCAAAAAGAAGAAAACGGAATAAGAACCCCCAAATAATTCTAATACCTACCAAATAGAAACTAAGAAAAAATGTTGGCCACATCGAAGGTTTTGGTAATGGACGAGTATTTGGTATTGTATTTTCAATCTTTCAAAAATCGCTAATTTAATATGATTTTTGTATTGATATATGCGTATTTGATATTTTATTTAGATAAATCGACACGTACAGCTAAGTATAAATTTACCAAACCTTTAAACCTAATTTTATTTGACACTGACAGTACTTGACATTGACACAGTTGACTTGACACCGCTTGACACTTGACACTGTTGACATTGACACTTGGTAATTTAATTTGGTAAACAAAACAAAAAGTGGAAAAATCATGCGTTGAATTTGATAATATTGTCCAAAATCACGGGATCAACGACATATTCTTGCAGCGAGGCACACGTTTGCTGTTGCAAGTAAACGACAAAATGTCGTTCTTTTATTTATCGCCAGTGAAAGGTGAATTACCTGTACATTTGTTGGAAGTTATTCTTGATAGTAGGTTGGAGCATCTGAAAAGAATATTTAAAGGAGAGCCTGTTATTTATAACGAATATGTGATCGAAGGAAGTATTTACGACAATGTGGGACATTTTATGCTGTGCGTTATAACGATATTAAGTAAGAACAGGGAGTTTCTGCAGTTTTTTTTGAAAGCGGAATTAGAGCTGTTCAAACTCCGTTTAGCATCTCTATCTGCATATGAAATGAGATTATTCTCGAAAAAATTGTTAAGAACTATTAAGAAGTACGATAATACTCCTATATACATTGATTCACTTCAAACTTTATGTAGGCATTTGATGTTGAAAAATGTAGCACAACATTTGTGCTCTACATGCTGCATCAACAGCTGTAATACTTACAACTTCAGCTTGAAATTCACACATTGTCTTCCACTGGTAGCTAGAAGACAAGTTGAATTGAAGAATGGAAATGCTTTTATACCTTGTGGACGATGGAAACAGTACCTAGTAATACTTTTTAGCAATAATTTAAAAAGAAGAATAATTGAAACCAACTTGGAGCCTCTTAACAGTGATCCTCGGATAATGACATTGCTAAAAAAGGTTAAAACTGAATTTTCTTTATGCAAAGATAAGACTAACGTTTTAGTCAGTAAAGATGTTGATAGTGCTTCGGCTTACTTCCCACCATGTATGCTGAATTTACATAGAAGTTTAAGGGCAAAACATAGACTATCTCACTCACAGAGGTTTTATTATAGCTTATTTCTGAAGGATATTGGAATGCCTATTGAAGAGGCTATAAATTTTTGGAGAGCTGAGTACAGATTACATCCAAATGGTCACAGTTGTTGTCACAACTGGGAAAAAGATGAAAAAAAGTATTTGTATGGTATAAGACATATGTATGGTTTAGAGGGGTGTAAAAAAAATTATACATCCCTAAACTGCAAAGGTATTCAAAGCATAGACAATGCTTGTTCAGAAGGAGGTTGTCCATTTAAGTCTTTTGATAATTCAAAAATGGTTCCACTTTTAAAAAATTGCACTGAAACAGTGTTGTCACAAATACATAAATTAAAAAATAAACATTTGTATACACCAGCTTGTATGCTATTTTTGCAAAATAGTCATTTCAAAGCCAGTGGAAAAAATGACTGTGATAGTAAATATAGTTTTAATTTTACTCCTGTTAAATATTATATGACTGCTTGTAAAGTTTCTAATCAATTATAGATTTTATTTAGTAGGTTGGTACCATGTTGGTACTAGAATGAAATGATACCATTAGTCGACAAGTAATGTAAAATGCCTTAGAGCCTGCACTGGTTGGAGCATGCAAACACGCTAGTGCTGCTTCATGCAAATATATAGAGTAGTGTTGCGTTAGGCAGGTCGCCGGTCATACGATTGATCGCGACGACGACGACTTAATACTCGCGCGGGCACACGCGCGCTTTTCACGCTCATCGCAGCGCAGGCTTTATGTTTGATACCCTGTATTAGATAGTCTTTAAGTGGCTAATGTTCATATAGAGTTTGTCTAATGAAAGCTGAACCACGACATTTATTGATTTGCAACACCAGTAGACAATAATGTCACCTCCTGTCATTTCTCTGTGATTGCGCGTTTACATTATGATTTTGATACTTTGTATCTATAGATAATACAGATCAGTGCTTTGTATGTATTCACATCAAATATTAACGAGATTCAGATCAGATGCGATATCCAGAAATATTCGCTTTTGTATTAGATATTTGTACTTTTCAACAATATTTATTTAATTAATATAATTAATAAAATTATAAGTGTGACTGGTGATGGATCAAGCAGCTCGGATGATGGTGAAGAATATTTGGAATCTAATTTTGATTATAATTAATAATATTTTTTTATAATAAATGAATTTCGTGTGATTCCTATAAGCCCGCTTGAAGATAGTTTTTAGTCTGGAATAACACAGGCAATATGTCTTGCACACGCTCATAGGCCACATTTTGTCCGTGAAATATATTCCCAAGGGTAGCGGGAACGGGATCATAATTTCACGCAGGCAACAGCTAGTCTTAGTCTATATCTTCACTACATCTGCGGTTTTAGTCAGTTCGATTCCGACATAACCATCCCCAATGGCCAACGGGGGTGGTATTCGTGGGGATTTCAACATGAATAAACCTGCTACCTTTTCCCCCGATATTCCCACAGTACCAAACTCCCACGCAGGTGAAGTCGTCGGCAAAGGATAGTATTTAATAAAGAAATCAAAATATAAATAAGAATAACACCAAATAAAGTGCAATAAAATTCTTTAAAAATATCAGTTAAACTATAATAGGTACATACTTTTATTTCACGATCAAAATGTTTAAATCCAACTATAACTGGTGATACCTGCCCTAAATTTTTTAAATTTGCCGCGGTTTTGTTGGTCCAGCTTTCATTAGACAAACTATATCTGTTAAAATATCTGAATGAATTTAAACAATTTGTTTATATTGAAATTGTATTTATTGAAATTATTATTACTGCTCAAACACGCAATGAAATCGCATGAGTGCTAAATCTGACGTCAAATCTTCATAAGAAGCAGAATTGCAAAAATTCTTTAAGGGAAATGAGAATAAGTAATAGTTAGATAGACACGAAACGGCTACCTAACCACATCTTTCTGGAATGGCTCAGACTGGCGGATTACTTAGAAGCCTAATTCGGTGCATTGGAGTTACTGCAGTTCCTAGAGGAGCTGGCGCTTCAAAACCCTCCGTGAAAATTAATCCCAAAATGTTGAGTTGTGGGAAGCAAAATATGACCACCTAGAACATAATTACATTTATTACTAGACAGTAATGAATAGACTTGCTATCAAAAAAGTGACGCATATTACTTGATATTTTCTGGTTGGATTGGATGGCACAAATTGTCACAAAATTCGGCCGAGTAGGTACCACCGTGCACGATTGCGAAAATTCCTCCATAGTAATCCAATCTCGGTTGGATCGCGTTCAGGGGTCAGCAAGTGCATAGCCGGGCAGGGAAGGATTGTGGTCGCAGCACTAGTGGGACCGGTGGGTGTCACGCGGTGCTGCGACGACAACCCTCTTTTTATGAGGCCGTCAAGCTGAGTGCCACCATTGTTAACATGGTACGTGTATGTAATGGTGACCCTATTCCTAAAACTTTACCTTCAGCTTACCATCAGGCGAGGTGAAGTCAAACTGATGTGTTCTATATATATATTATATATATATATATATAAACTATTTCTTCTTCACGACAACGCTTAATCCTCATTGCGAATCGTCTTACAACTACAGACGTTTTCCTGGAAATGATTTAGGTATCTCTGTGTGATGCAGAAATCGCTTTTCGTTAGGTAGTATGTAGCACAAAATAAATAATAATAGTATTATGCAGTCGTAGGTGGTACCTACCATGTAGCTATATTATGAAGAGAAGTACAGACTAATGAAACGACTGCGTCACAGAGTGTTAAGACGATTATGGATTAATTGCTTACCTAATGTAATAATAATTATCACGACGTCACTGGCACACATGGGTATTTTATGCTTGTACTTATTATGTTATAGTAGGTACCTATACCTTATATATTTTTTAATATATTTCCTATAAAAATATCAGCGATTTTTTCCTTTTATTATCAAACCTATGTTTTTGGTGCGTCTTTACTGTGCCGCACCATAAAGACTTGGAATTCTTTCTTTAAGCGGCGTGAAAAAGCATTTGATGAGACCGTCAACTTGAGTGCCACCATTGTAGCATTGTCAGTGTCTCTAATATGACCCCATTCCTGAGACTACCTTTAACTTAACATTAGGCGAGGTGAAGTCATTTGATTTGAGCATTATAAGCAAAACGTTACAAATCCTAATTAGTGTGAATTCATATCCATTGCATAGACTTAGGAAAAGTATGGACGGAGTGCCTAGAGTAACTAGTCTGTGTCACAAAATGGCGGGCATCAATCATTGTGTGAGTAAATTGTAGGGATGCGAGGTTTTACCTAAATTTCCCCATTTTTTATTATTTTAGTTGAGGAATAGGGAGAATTATTTGGTAAATTTTAAAATATATAAATGAACAATCATTAAGGGTAATTCGTGCATTATTATTAAAAATATTATTTTCATCATAAATTAATGAAAATAATATTTTAGTTATTTTTAACATTATTTTTTTCATTATACCTGTATAAAAAAAACTTACATGGATGGTAACCGTGGGGAATATTCACACGATTAAACTAGGCACCTAATTAACAAAAAAAGTTAAAAAAATCATATTAGTCACAATTTGTATTTTTGCGATTCCTAATCCCATGTATTTATTAAAAAGAAGTTAAATCACTACGGTTATCACTACTAATAAATAGTTTATGCTATTTCATCATAAAGCCACACAATTTACAGATTTCCCCAAAATATGGGGAAATTTGCACACTTTTATGTTGGGATCACTGGTTTTGTACCGAAAAATTGAATTTTGTTTTGACATATTGAATGAACATTTATGTATAATTATTAGATAAACATTAAGTGATTGAAATATTGATTAACCTGTGAAATGTGATCCCTGGATTTATTTTCTTCCTGTCACTACGGTTTTTACACCATTTCACTGCACAAGACATGTTGTATTTTATTTTTTTTTCTTCCCGCTTAAACTGACAGATCGACCGTTTCGGCCGACGTTTGCCGCGAAGTGGCTGACTATGATGTGAGAGTGTGCGTGGCGAGTGTATACGTATACGAAAGTTGGCTGACTATGCAGCGTCACTTTTTTGTTCCCATGGCTCCGTCCATAGTTATTCCTAGGTCCATGATCCATTGTCGTCAGATTCAGTCTATAAATATTTTGTTTATTCTCGACATGGTGAGACTAATTGTTATCGAACTTGTTACGTCACTAGAATCTAGATTTCTAATTGAATCTAATAACACTGACCTAGAGACTTTATTGAACTTGGCATTCAGCGATTGCTGATAACCTTGGGTAGCAACATAACAACAATTTGAGCTACATAATTCTGCCAACAAATTCGACTTCAACTGGACCAAATTGAAATGAGACCACACGAGAAGCACCAGCTTTCAAATAAAATCGGTTCTCCAAGTCGAACGTTCTGGAGGTAACAAACATAGAAGAAAAAAAACAGTCGAATTGAGAACCTCTTTCTTTTTTGAAGTTGGTTAAAATGGCGCCTTCTGATGATAAAATGAGACGACAGTCGCTCTAGTAAAAGCCGTTTAAGCCGAACTCAAAGGAGGAGAAAGAGCAAGCGGACCGGCCCGGGTTGCCTCAGCTGCAACTACTTGCCCAACGTGCGCGTTACAGTCCCGGAACTGGAGAAGATCCTTTCTTCGTATGTAGGAACACTGCTTCCCTTTTTTTCCCCACCCCCGTTGCCAAGCGGGGCTGGTTATATCAGACTTGAATTGACTACAACTGCACGCCGCCTTAGGTCCTCAAGGCATTTCACTCGCACCACGGTTGACCCGGGCCACCTAGATACGGCTTCGTGATGGCCTAATTAAACTAATAAACCCATTTTTTAATATTGCAAACGTTGCAAAAATAATAATAATTATGCAAGGCGTTTAAAATTTTCGCGGTTTTGTTTTTATGAAAGGATGCAAATTAAAAGGAACTAAATGTTGATATCAAAGTCAGAGAGATTACTTAACGGAATAAGTATTAGGTAGGTAATGTTTTGTTAATTAGAAAATTAAAGAGGCTACGTTTGAATTCATTGATATATTGATATTATCTGAACAAGCTCGAATTAAGTATTTTGTTTAGTCTGCCCCAGTCTACCCATGAGCACGGTTGCCGTTGCCACACATTTGCCTCCCCGCCATGAATTCCCGCGATTTTTTCCCTGTCAAATATAACGGCGAAGTCTATGATTTGAATAAATTTTTGCTTGACCATCCCGGTGGTACAAATACTTTAAAATATTATAAAGGGAAGGCAATAATGCAGGCTATGGAGAAGTATGAACACAGTGCTAGTGCGTATCATATGATGAAGGATTTAAAAGTAGATGGTGGTGATTTTAAATCGGATTCAAAAGATGTTAATTTGACTGGTGAAGTTAGTGAGAACGGGAGGGTTATCACCAGCGAGGAAAGTACGAGGCCCCTTGAGGAAATTAAGTTTTTGGAGGAACTTGAGGTACGTGGGAGCTTCCTAAGTAATGATAAATATTTTTGGATGAAACTAAGTTATTTGGTAACTCTTCTAGATTTTTGACCGACTTAGAAAAAGAAGGAGGTCCTCAATTCGGATATTGTGTGTTTATATTTTTTGTTTTAAGTACTTATTTGCAAAGTTATTTTTTGTTAGACAGACATTTATTCCGAAATGGTCCCATTCCCATTTAAATTTCGTGAAGATCTGATGACAAGTTTAGAAGATGGATAGCGGAATATAATATATATGGATGGATAGCGGATAATCAAAAATTGAAACGATATACCTATACCTACCTCTAATCCAAAAATAGTTAGGTTTGGTGTACCCCAAGGCAGCATTCTAGGGCCACTTTTATTCTTGGTGTACCTACATATAAATGATCTCCCAAGTCTATTACTCATAATATATGATACTGTATGCTGATGATAGCACTACTATTTTTGCTGATTATGGCAGAAGTTTAGATTATACCAAGAATATTAATGACTCACTGGCAAAAATAATCGATTGGATGACGCAAAATAACAAAATTGAACTTGAAAAAAAACCAATTACATAGTATTTAAAAATAAAAACTTAAATCACAATTCAGTTAAATTAGAATACAAAGGTGAATCAATTAAAGAAGTGAAAACTACAAAATTTTTAGGAATACACATAGACTCTGATTTAAGTTGGAAAACCCAGGTCAATCACATCTGTAATAGACTCAATTCGTTCTCGTATGCCCTTTACATGATCAGAAAGGTAGCAAGTGAAGAGACAATGTTAACAGCCTATCATGCTAATGTAGGTTCCATTCTCAAATATGGTAAGTATTCTTTATTGGGGCAACTCTGTGAATAAAGAAGATGCCTTTAAAGCCCAAAAGAAATGCATCAGAAGTATTTGTGGACTTAAAGAGACAGAATCATGCAAACCATCGTTCCTAAAACTAAAAATACTTACTCGCACAATCTTGGAACAATTTGGGTTTTCTTTACAAGTACAGTCATTAACTCATTAAAATCTTATATAAAATCTTACAACCGTAGATGGCCCAGTGTCAGCTGGAGTGCGGGGTTATGCCTATTAGGTAACCTTACACCCCGGTAATTAAGCCCCGAGACGGCGTAAGGTTTTAGTCGGTTCGATCCCGACATAACCACCCCCGATGGTCGACGGGGGTGGTGGTATCCATGGGGATTTCCGCACGATAAAAAAAAGTCAGTCGGGGTGCATGGGAAATGCCTTATGTACCACCTTACAAATGTAGACCCAAGACGGCGTGCGGTTTAAGTCGGTTTGAGTCCGATAACACACCCACGGGCCAGGGAGGTGGTATCCATGAGGATATCCGCGTGGGAAAAAACGTATGTAAGTACCTACTTTAATTTAGTACCTAACACCAGGCGACCAGTATCGCACAGTTCCTACCTACATCTGAAAAAAACAAAATTGTCGTATCAGTAACTTCTCATTATGAACGACATAGTCAAATGGCTGATTAGATTATGAAATATTAGCTATTATAATAATTGGCAGGAAGGAATTTCTTCCTTATGATAAACTAGTAATAGTTAATAAACAACCTAAAAGCACGCTTGCCATTCGCACTAGTTATATACCACTTTAACTGTAATCTCGTATTCTGTAATCTGTCTATCTATACATATAATAATTATTATTATAATAAATCTGTAACTGATCGGTGTCTGTACATGGAAGATATTATACTTATATGACAAAAAAAATTATTAGGGGACTTTATGAATGTAATAGATGCCAAAACAATGATTTTTAGAATTTTTATCTGTTTGTCCGCAAATTTTTGTGCAGCGCCTCCAATTCGCAACAGGAGACGCTGCTGCCTGCGGTTAATCCGGCCGGGGTGGCAGTGGCTCTATAGAGGGCTGCTTCGAGGCTCTTCACGTGTCCCTCTGACTAGCAGAGGGCAGAGTGGAGAGCGAGCGGGGGCGAGACCTCCCTTGACCAGAGTCGAGGGGGCCATCTTACAACCGTGGATGGCCCAGGGTCAGCTGGGGTGCGAGGATAATGCCTATTAGGTAACCTTACACCCCGGTAATTAAGCACCGAGACGGCGTAAGGTTTTAGTCGGTTCGATCCCGACATAACCACCCCCGATGGTCAACGGGGGTGGTGGTATCCATGGGGGGATTTCCTCACGATAAAAAAAGTCAGTCGGGGTGCATAGGAAATGCCTTATGTACCACCTTACAAATGTAGACTCCAGACGGCGTGCGGTTTAAGTCGGTTTGAGTCCGATAACACACCCGCGGGCCGGGGAGGAGGAGGTACATGGGGAATGGGGATATCCGCGTGGGAAAAAAGGTATGTACTCTAATTTAATACCTAACACCAGGCGACTAGTATCGCACAGTTCCTCCTACCTACATCTGAAAAAAAAAACAAAATTGTCGTATCAATAACTTCTCATTATAAACGACATAGTCAAATGGCTGATTAGATTATGAAATATTAGCTATAATAATTGGCAGGAAGGAATTTCTTCCTTATGATAAACTAGTAATAGTTAATAAACAACCTAAAAGCACGCTTGCCATTCGCGCTAAGTATACCACTTTAACTGCATCACAATACTTAATTCTGTAATCTAGGTATCTATCTATACACACATATACCTATAATAAATCTGTAACTGATCGGTGTCTGTACATGGAAGATATATGAGAAAATAAATAAATTAGGGGACTTTATGAATATAATAGATGCCAAAACAATGATGTTAGAATTTTTGTCTGTTTGTCCGCAAATTTTTGTGCGCGCAAAAATCAAAAACTACTGCAGGGATTTTGATCAAATTTGGTAGGTACGATAATAGTTCATAGTTCTGGGCAACATAAAGGCTGATAGGTACCCGTGGCTTCGCCCACGCTTCGTTTTTAGGTCGTTTTTGGTCATTTCCGGTTCTACTTACTGTATAAGAGCTGGCTATAAGAGCTCATAGAAAGGCCCATGTCCTTGTTATTGTAGTATCATCCTACCATCCTACGCGGTATTTTGGATGCATAACGTTGATTTGCGTGTTGATTGCGTGCCAGGCTACGTGGGTAACAAATGTCTGGACATACCACCTCCGTTGGGCCCCGGTAGAAGTAGGCGTAGACCAAGATGCGAAGTGGATAAGAAAAAGACAGGAAAGCGGACATCAGAATTTGGGGGGAGACCCTTGGTTGTGACACTTGTGACGGAGACTAATAATGCTAGTATAATGATGAACGTTGACTTACGTGTACCTACACTATGTCAATTTTAATAATCTGCGTAATGAACTTTTTATCAGTTGGCAAATAGACAGTTAATGTCTAGATAATAGTAATAGGTGAGATAGTATAATTGTCGTAAAAGCCTATATCTTAAGGTGAGTTTTGACTAGTGTGGTGGTATGGTAGAGTTGTCCAGAAAAAAAGCCATGTCAGAGAAAAAGCTTTATTATAAAATACCAACACTACCAACAGCTATAACGCCTCACTGCGATCTTCACAAGTTATGCTACTAAGCCCTAGCGTTCGATTGTCTTATGTAGGTAGATTAGATTAGGAATGTAGGGTAGGTAGGTATTTTGGTAATGAAAAATGCATCTAAGTACTATCCAGGACTTGAGAGAATATGGACAAATGGATCAATAGTGATAGTTATTAGGTATTTTACAAATAGTCGGTTAACTACCAATTAAGTAGGTCGGTACTAATTTCTTCAATATCAGTACCACCGATTATCAGTCCTAGCTGCGAAACATGTCGTGAAAAATAAAAAAAAACGGATGCACTTAAGCAATTTTAAACACGCCGGATGTACTTGTGAACTACTTTGTCTAACGATTATTTTATAATCGATTTTATAGGCCATTAAATATACTTGCCTCCTCGTTATTTTTTGTTAACTTTGCACTTTCATACCGATCCAAATTTATTCTTCTAAAGGTTAGCGATCACTCTAGGTCTGTATGAAATAACATAAAATGCGGGCAGATCCCAGTGGAGCTTCAGGCGCCATTTTGGAACGAAGCTTTTGGTCAAAATCTCATCTTGGGCCAAATTTAAAAGAGCTTTAGGTATGTATTTAGTGAATAAAATTTCGCGTCTTTTCTTAAATTTTGGCAACCTTACCACTTACTACTTGGTCTGAAAGAGAATACCTATTGTGCCGAGAATTAAAAAGGGTACCTATGCTAAGAGTTGGGTTGGGCACTTAGAAAATGAGTACCTACCTACTGAAAAGCGGCCAGGCACGTCTGGAAACCGTAGATGGCCTAGGGTTAGTTAGGGTGCGAGAGAAGAGAGAAAATGTCTTATTGTGCTATATTACACACTTAGATGGCGGCGTGGGGTTTCGGTCGGTTTGGGTCCGACATAACTTATGTCCGGGGTGTGGGATATTCCGTAAGAAAAATGTATGTACACTGGTAGAAACATTTGTGTCTCACTGTACCTACTGTAGGTACATCTGGTAAACAAGAACTCTAAGATATTGAATTACGTTTCATATGATACTTTACGTTATTACTACCTACTATCTAATAGGTATTATATTCCACTATTATTTGTACAGTCCGAAAAGTCAACATCTTGTTTACCATTGCGTATAAATAGTATACCACGTTCATTATGTTTGCTTAGCTAAGCCTAGTTCCATAAGATTACTAGATGAATTAGACCCGTCATTGATAGGAGAACACGAAGTGGCTATGTTTGCGTAACTCAACTCAACCAATTGCAATCAAAGATGCTGCAGATTTTAAGTCCGACTAAGACCTTTCTCATAAAAGAAAGCATCAAAATCCGTTCAGTAGTTTCTGCGTCCATTGCGCACAAACATACAAACAGACAGGAATTCCAAAAAATAATATTTTGTGTTCAGAATCATTCAACTTAACACAGCTACTTTACAATTTTTTATTAGGAATTCTAGTTTAGAATTATGTTTAAGCATAATATATGTTTACATATAGGTACTTATTTCTCCAAACCCCAAGCACAGATTTCTTAATAGTCAGAACTTCCGTTCTTGTAGGTATCTGTAGCATCCTTTGTTTTGACTTGCATTATGAGGTGAAGTCCCGGATTTTGCAGAAGTCAGCGTCGTGCGTCGTCTCGAAGCGAAGTACTAACCTAAGCTTTTATATATATACTCGTTGGCACCTACCTACATAGTTAGACGCCTTAATTCTGACACAAGTATTTTAAGAGGGAGACGTTGCGGCCTCTGTTGCCCGGATGCACAGCATAGACCTTCTCAAATTAACCTGAGAACCTGAATCGCTGTAATCTGCAGTTATTATAAGTCACATACTATATTTTCAGGGCAGGTTGGATTGGTCGAAACCTCTTCTAAATCAGCTAGATGCCATAGCACCTCACTACGAGAAGTGGATGAACACTCCGGTTTACAGACGCTGCATAATATTCAGCAACCCTCTGTTAGAGAAGTTGACCTACACTCCTTGGTACATGGTACCCATATGTTGGATACCTGTCATTCTGTACCTTGGAATCACGCAGTATTTGGAGTTGGTAACGTGTGGAGGTACGTTTCTTTTGTTTTATTTTTTAACCATAAGTATCCAGGGTAGGCAGCGCGTGTGTGACACCCTTAGTGTTGCACACGTTCATAGGCCACGGTGACCGCTTCCCATCAGGTGGGCCGTGTGCTTGTCTGCCACCTAAGTAGTATATAAAAAAAAATATACGAGGAGGTAGAACATGGCGGTATGTCCCGTCCGAAATGAGCTGTCCGACTGGGTAGTACCTTCGCCCTACAGAAGACCGCGACCATAATAACCTTGAGTTGTGTTCCTGCCGGTAAGTAGGGTAGCCAGAGCTCATTGTATCCCTCCTCCCCCACCCCTTCCTAGCTTCCCCCCTTCCCTTCAGGGTAGGCAGCGTGGCTGTGACACCTTTAGTGTTGCACACGTCCATAGGTCACGGTGACCGCTTCCCATCAGGTGGGCCGTGTGCTTGTCTGCCACCTACGTGGTATAAAAATAAATAAATACATATAATAGGTATACTTAAATCATATGAAAAGGGTATGCTACGGTGGTTTGGGCACGTAGAGCTAATGAATACTAGGCGAATGACACACCAAGTACGTGATGGTGGAACCACACTTCGGTATTCGCTTTTCGACTTTATTCACGTGTATAAATCGAAGTGGGGAGGGCTTATTCGTGTCATATTTGGTTTATTCGCACGAATATTCGTCTTAGTCACTGTTCTATGATGAATTGTGGAGGGTTTAGTCATCTATAAGAATTTCATTGAATACAATATAGGCGAATAGCTAAGTTTGGTTCCACCATAAGACAAAATGTAAGTGGGCAGGCAAGCCGGGGTCGACCTCGTAGAAACACTGACCAAATTAATGATTTAAGTACTACCTATTGAAAAACATGACCCAAATTCTTTTGACAAGTCTCCAATGTATAGAAATAGATAATTCATAATTTTATATAGCAAAACTAAAGTGACTTTATTTAGTGTTAAAATGCTTTAAAAATATCCTGCAAATGTTTCAGATACCTGCCAACAAAAGCCACTGACAAACTTACAGTTCATATATCAGGTAGCACTAGGACTGTTCATATGGACAGCACTTGAGTATGTGCTGCACAGGTGGGTGTTCCACCTCCACCCTGGCTCTTCAGTCACTCTGATTAAGGCCCAGTTCCTCATACATGGCATTCATCATAAGGTAAGAATATAGATTAAAATATACAACGAAAAAATGTTGTAGCGGTAGAGATACTTTGTACAGTGAATAAAATAGTGTAAAGAAATCTTTCCATTTATTTTTTTATATGTCGATTACGTCAATATGACTTCACCTCGCCTGATGGCAAGCTGAAGGTAAAGTCTTTAAAAATTTTAGACTTTAATGTATACTGCTAAAAGTTTACAATTGAATGGTATTATTTTTTGGAGTGTCAGTGGCTTGACACTCCAAAAAAATGGTTGCTTTAACAGAATCGAGTTTCTTGGTTTTTTAGCGATACCTACCATTTAGGTGGATGACAGACACATGGCCCACCTGATGGTCACGTGTGCAACACCAGGGGCGTCACACTCGCGCTGCTGACTCTAGAGGGGGAGAGGTTGGGGGATTGGCAGAGGAGAATGGGAATGGGAGAAGGAGGTTGACAGCATAGAATCCCTCCAGTGAGCTCTGGCTACTCTACTTACTGCCGGCAACACAACACGATGGTTATTATGACCGCGGTCTTCTGTAGGGCGGAGGTACTACCCCAATCGGACGGGCGATAGGTACCATCGTGTCCTACCTCCATTAAATGGTTCTATTTACAGACGCCATTCGACGATCTTCGGCAAGTGTTCCCACCAGTCCCGGCGTTCTTCCTGATAATCATCTCATACAACATGCTGCGACATTTCCTTCCGTATTCACTGCTCAATTGTGCGGGAGCCATTATGGGTAAGAATCTAATCTCCGTGTCTCAGAGCTCCCAGTTGCCATACGAACATCTATGGCAGTCGTTACGGGTATTTGGAGCCCTTAAAAGTCCGACAAGTAGTTTGTGGAGGTCAGATGGCAGTCGCTTCACGGAAAATATCGAAGTTTGATCACTTCGTAGTTAGACTGAAAAGTCAACCCAACTGAGTTAGGTAAACTCTCGGAGCGATCGCATCCCTACTGCATAAACGCATAAACTCACGCCTATATCTCCGAAGGGGTAGGCAGAGGTGCTAGCACCCACATTTCGCCAGTTTATGTTTAGGTCCCAATATGTATTTATGAGTAAATAGGTGGCGCCTATTGCCATTAACCGGGCACTTATAAACCTGCGATAAATACACACATAACTTCGAAAAGCATCGAAAAGCCATTGGTGTGTGCCATGGTGAACCTGGGATCGAACCCGAGACCTCGTCTCAGCAGTCCATTACCCAGACCACTAGGCTACCACGGCATGTTACCTACTGCCTCTACCTACTGCTGACGTAATATTTATCAATTCATAACCATAAGCTATAATTGGGAGAAGTGATATTATTATATTTATATTAGAATGGACGAAAATAAAAACATATCAATATTACCACAATATAAGATCAGGGACAGGTTAAAATATTTAAACCCGTGATTTGAAGTTATGTTTCTATAGAAAATGACAGAGTGAAGAAGCAGTCATCCTTTTAGGGTCCCTCCGAAAGGGTCATCTCGGGACCCATTATTACTCAGGTCAGTTGGGGTGCGAGGGAAATGCCCTTTGGCCACCGGAATATTCCCAGTAATTCCATGAAGCCAGTTCTACATGGAAACATTTGCAACCTTACAACATACAATTTTTGTCCCATTTGTTCCCTGATGGTTCCATGTAATTTTATACTCAGTTACTTTTACTGGTGACATTATTAAATAAAAATTATTTTAATTTTAAATTGTTTTATCTTTATAAAAACAAATGAAAGTCTGGGAAAACAACTAAACATCAGAAATAAATGACTGCTTCAGAAAATAATATAATTTAAATTATAAATAATTATTTTTTCCGCTACAAGTAGCTATTCCCATTTGTTCCTTGTATGGAGCTAGTGCGTTGCAAAAGTTCAATGTGAAACTGGTTTTTATGGAACTACTGGGAATAAACCTGACCACCGTACACCCCGGTGCTAAAAGACCCCAGACGGAATGCGGTATTAGTTGGTTCGATTCCGACATAACTACTGGTGAAAAAAAAAAGGTTGTGTATAAAGTGTAAAAACAGGTCCGTCTGTTTGTGTGACTTTTTTATACTACATAGGTGGCAGAAAAACACACGGCCCACCTGATGGGAAGCGGTCACCGTTACCGGTCTATGGACATGTGCAACACTGAAGGGAAGGCGGGAGGGCTAGGTAGGGGTGGGGAAGGCTGTATTTCATGAACCGTTATAACTAGAAGTAGACATTTTCATGAATGATGATGATTAATTTTGAATCAACAGGCTACGTAATATATGACATGATACACTACTATGTACACCATGGCGCGCCTGCCGCCGGCTCCTATCTGTACACCATGAAGAGATACCATTCTAACCATCACTTCATCAACCATGACAAAGGTAAGAATATTATACTGAACCAGGGCTTCGATTCTGTTAAAACAAGCCACTGTCATGTCACTGTCATGCCACTGACACTTTAAAAAATGGCATTTAATTGTAGACTTTATTATTATACAGTTAAAGTCTAAAATCAAATGAAAAGAATTCATTAAACTTTTCCATTCACTCTACAAAATATCATTTAATTTTAGACTTTATTTATTTGACAACAATAAAGTCCAAAATTAAATGGCATTTTTATAGTGTCAGTGGCGTGACAGTGGCTTGTTTTAACAGAATCGAGGGCCTTTATGGTATAGCGGTAGACCGTCTGACTGCCTCGTCAGGGGTTGTGGGTTCAAAATAATGAAATAAAGGGGATAGACTGTAAGCTTAGGCATTGAAAAATTCCTCCAACCCCGTTCATAGATTTTTGGTAATACCTACATATTTTTTTATTCCAGCTTTCGGCATAAGCAGCAAACTGTGGGACTACGTGTTCAGAACTCTGGTGCATGTGAAACAATTAGGGTTTGTTTTACATTGGAAGCATTCTGTTTAATATTTTACTGTTATTCTGTAATGTTCCTCCTCCCCCCTCCCCTTCCTAGCCCTCCTCCCTTCCCTTCAGGGTAGGCAGCGCGTGTGTGGCACCCTCAGTGTTGCACACGTCCATAGGCAACGGTGACCGCTTCCTATCAGGTGGGCCATGTGCTTGTCTACCACCTACGTAGTATAAAAAAATTAGGGTGTAAATGTACGAATTCGCTATCGAATCTCACTTAAGCGAGAGACTTTATTTTGGTGGCGTTTGTCTGGTTCAGCCATTATGGTCAGACGAAGCCAATGTCGTTCGTGGTTGGGCAATACACTTATAGCTACTCAGTTTGCTTTGCCTAATCACGAACGGTCTTTTCGCGATTAGGCAAAGCGCTCTGTAAATGTAAACCATTATGGTATTGACAAAGGTCCGCTGTTCGTGACTGGGCAAAGTTCATTCAGTTTGCTCGCCCAGGTCGTTCGTGACTGAGCAATAGCGCGCTGTTGGCGCTAACTATTTATCTTTGCCCAATCACGAACGACATTACTTTAAGATTTTATCATTCTTCATTCATTTTAATTTCATACTTTTTGACTGTAAAGGCTATAATTATGGGCAGGGAAAGGCATACTGGTATTTTTTAAGTATCTACACACTATTTTGTTATGCTATTTTGCAGCAGAATCTATAGATTTGTTTTAATAATTTGTTCTAATAAAATTATCATCCTACTAGAATATGTTAGATAGACTGTATAAAATAGGCCATATTATGTAGGTACAAGTTGGATCTAGTAAAAAGTGCCTTATTACTTTCCATTAGTAGTACCTATTGTCATTTGTTATACACAATGAACTTAAATTAAAACGAGGTAGAATCTGAATATATCGTATTGCCAAAAGTGTAGACAAAGCATAGCATAGGTCAAAAGTAGATGATTATTTTTAGATTTTAAAAATTAGCTTTGTTTCACTTTTTAGTGCATGCTCTGTGTTGCAGTCAATGTGTACTACGTGACTGCCTTTGATTATATAAAGGTGACTGCATTCAGGTAGGCTAATTAGCCTACCTTTGAGTGATTGTTTTTAAACGCTAAAATCATGTGTACCTATATCTCATCATTATAAAATCATTGGTTAAACAGATTTTTAGTGTTATTTTAAAGTTATTATGCAATTAAACGTTTTGTTGCGAATTTGCTGTTTTTTTTAAATCACAACATGGCTATTCGTGCTTCGTGCTTGCATACATACCTACAAGTTGAAGAATATATATTTTGTTTATTTTTATAATCAGTTAGCCAATCGATATAGCGAAGTAAGGTGCAACAAAATACTGATTATGAAATTGGAGATAACGATTTATTAATTTTTTATTAGGAAAATGTATGTAATGTATGTACGTGACATGATTAGATGTTATAATAAAACCCATTTCCTTGATTACTTTAGTTCTACATTTTACGCGGCAAACAACTTTCTGGAATATAGTTCGTTAAATTGAAACCATTACGAGTTTAACTTAACATAGACAATTTTTGTGAAATATCTTACTAATTATTCTAAATTCAAATAATCGAATAGTCATCTATTATTTTTTTAAATTAACGATTCGAAATTCAAACAGTCGAATCGATACTTAGACTTGACAAATTTGTTTTTTAATATCGATTCGAAATTCAAACAGTCGAATACTTACTTTTTAATTACATAACTTAAAGGAGAAAGTTATATTAATTAATCCAATTGGATAGAGTGCCAGTACTTAATGATAAAATATGATTAATTTAAGTGTGTACAAGATGGCGTTGCGTGTGTGCGTGTTGTTCGGTGTGTTGTTCAATGTGAACGGTTCTTTATTAAATGGATGGGACTTCTTAAGTGAGCTGACTGAGGATTTAAATTCTATATGTCCTATCTTGGAGAAAACTTCTTCTATCATCGTTGATTTGTTCGGGATATCTGCTCCTGGTAAGTTTACTGTAAGATTTTTTGACGAGCTGTGGGTAAGGGTCCATTCACATATACCTATATTATCAGAAATTGATTGAAAAGTAGTTTAGAGGCAAACACGCCACGAGAAATCGTCACGATTACACTATTACTGTGCTGTAACTGAACCGATAAATCGATGTGACTGTGCTTAAAATATCTAAAATCTTAAAAAGCTGAAGTGTTTGTTTCATGAAACGCTAATCTCTAGAACTAGGTGCTAGGTATGACAACAAATCGCGCAAAACTCATTACACTATTGTAAAACGAACGGGCTTGTATGAGATAAATGGGGGCGAAGAACGCCACGGGCGAAACCAAACGGCACAGCTAGTATGGTCCTTGAACTTCAATTGCGCGATGCAGACTCGGCAGTTCTTAAGAAGTTCAGCTTCCTGTCGCTAGATGGCTCTGGGTACATGTGGTGTCACCACCATTTTTTAAATAGATACTTATCCTACAACATTTGTCGTTTAGGTACCTTCATGATTTACGGCTTTTTCAAAAATCTATTCTATAAATTGCATTCTCTAAATTCCAAATAGAGGAAGATGCCCCAATTCCACCAGAAATCGTGGCCGAAAGCCTCAAACGCGGACGCGACCTTTCACGAGCGGCGAATCGAAAAGGCAACGAGCTTGTACGCAGCGGCATCAATCTGGATCCGTACCCTCCAGGGATTCTGCACTTCTTCTCATCAGACCTACCCTCAGAGGTCAGGAAAGCGTCTGAAATGTCCAAGGAGATTCTAACAGCTACAAAACTGTTGCAGATGAAAATGTATTCTGGGTAGGTACTATTTTCGTATTTCCTTTGTTTGAATTATTATTTAAATGGCACTTAGTTACATAATTAAAAAAAATATGAGTATTATATTCTGAATACAAAAATATTATTTTGGAATTTTTGTGCGCGATGGAATCAAAAACTATTGAAGAGATTGGATGTGGTTTTTTTACAGGTCTTTGTCAAACTTAAAATCTTACGTTTGTTTAATTACAATCGATTGAGCAGGACTGGAGATATAGTCAAAAAATAAAGGTCATAATAAAAAGTCCACTTTTGTAACATATTTCCAGCATAACACCCAATATGTTTAACTCGTACCTGGAGAACCAAGGTATTTGCTTACGGGACCCGTACTGCCAGCCTTCCCTGGTGACTTGCAGCTGCACCGACAAGTACCGCAGTATCGACGGCACTTGTAACAATGAGGAGCATCCCGAGTGGGGCCGAAAGGGGGCGCCGTTCACCAGGATATCAGTACCTAGATATGCTGATGGTAAGATTGATGAATGAAGTTTTGCTGGGAGCTCAAATTCTTGTAGATTTTAGAGATACTAAGCCTTAGAAGACTAATTGAGTGATGCGTAGTTGCCGTAACCTGCCAACATTCCATCCGGCAACGTTGATCTATGCTTTCCGCGTACCTTTGAAGAATTGAACCCACTTTCCAACAGTCGGAGTGAATTGGCAAATAAGCTCAATGAGACCGCCAAATTGGCATATTAAGCAACTTATTGAGCAAGCAGTCTCACATGGTAGCCACGCGAGGCATAATCTTGATCGGTCAAGACGTGCCTCAGCTGAAGCAAACGTACGCGCTGCCTCGCCCATGCATGTTTCGGTCCGAGTCAAAGGGCTGCTTCACGAGGCCGCTTACTCAGTCAATATGCGGCTTATACTTGCCAAGTAAGCCATTTAAATTACCTTCTGAAATCCTATGCTTCTAGGTATATACACGATGCCAGTAGCCCGCAGCGGTCGTCCTCTACCCAATGCGCGGGTCTTATCAACAAGACTGTTCGCGGATCAGCCTATCTGCAGTCGAGTGCTGTCGAACTTGAACATGCAATGGGGGCAGTTTGTCACGCACGATCTGTTGTTCCAAGTCATGGAAGTTACTGGTAACATTTATTTTTGTAATGAGGAAACATGCTCCCTGAAAAGTAAACACACCATTACATAAAATTTAACCGTAAAACTTGTAACACGTAGTGATATTGCAGGATCCATCCAAATTGCTACGCCGAATATCGAGCAATCCGAAGTGTCTACGACCGTTTTGATAGAGTCTAACCAACGGTCAATAGGGCGGACCCGCGGAAGGTTGGATCCTGTCATATCGATGCTACAAGTTTAAGTGCACTCTCTCCATCTAAGATTCTCAAATTTAAACTTTCATTTATCCATAGACGAAGGCGGTATTCAATGCTGTATGGGTGACGGGCGAGACGTATTACCTCCTGAATGGTTAAACGACAAGTGCATTCCTATCACCGTGCCAGACGACGACCCCTTCTACCAGCAACATGGCATCAAGTGCCTCAACTTCGTAAGAAGTGTCACTACTCCACGAGATGACTGCAGTCTTGGACATGCTGAACAGGTTGGTGACTGTGTAGCGTGCAGGCGAGTGTGCTGTCGAAAAAGGTGACCGGTGGACAGGGAGCATTCTATGAAACATAGTTAAATTAAAAACTAACTACATTTAAAACTTTGAACCTGCATCAAACTGAACCAAAGACATGCTTATTTGTTTTCTATTGTTTCCTGTTTTGCCTAGGAAGGAAGCAAAATCTAATGGATATGTTTCTAACTTCTTCAATACCGACGCGGGTTCTCAAGATATTCCTGAGTTTCATTACTCGGTGCGTTAGTGTTGATCCTGGTGATATACCTACAAGAGTTGTAGTTGTGGTAATGACGTGGCAACATGCAACACGATTATGAACTGTTACTGGTGTTTTCGTTACTCACCTGTGTATATAGGGACCATAGGGACACTCGCCTACTCCATAAAATTGGAACATCTCGTGAACTGTGATAAATAGTTATACCTACCCTTTTCCTTTTCTACCCTACCTTTTCTTGAAGATGAATACGGTAACCAGTTACTTGGACGGCTCTACAATCTACGGCTCCGACAAGAAACTGTCCTTCAATCTTCGCACCAAATCCGGTGGACGTCTTCGGCAAGAGGAACGCAAGGACTGCATCCGAGGGTTCCTGCCGAGCGTCCGCGACAAGTCGGCTGTATGTGACCTGAGAAATTCTTCTGAACCGTGTTATTTAGCTGGTAATTAACCTTTTAAGTTATCTGGATGAGGGTTTATCTGGGCTCTAACAAGATCTTTGGGATGGATTGCTGGATGAAGTTCTGGCACACGTGGTGGCAAGAAATTTTGGACTTTCTCATCATACATTTACAGTGTAAAAAAGGAAGAGAATTCGTTACACATTGTCATTTTCGCTTTATTTTTTAAACTTTATTTATAAAATAATAGCAATCCATAAATATCCCACTGCTGGGCACGGGTATCCTCTCCTCTAACGAGAGAGCTAAGAGGGTTTAAACCTTAATCCACACACACTGTCTTAATGCGGGTTGGTGGATCGGACATGTTCTTAGAACTTCTTCTAGGACATGTGGGTTTCCTCACGATGTTTTCCTTCACCGTCAGCAGATTGATGGTAAAGCATGTGATTAGCACAACATATTATATAAATTCCGCAAATTGAAATTCACATTGGTACTGTCCGGCCGGATTCGAACTCGATACCTCTGAGTAGAGTACCATCGCTTTTTATTTACATGTAGTTAAAGTTTAAAATCAAACGGCATTATTTGAATTCATACCCTGAACTAACGCTGTAATGATGATGGCTTCCTCGTTTGCAGGAGATCTTCGTATAAACCAGACCCCTACGTTAGCCATGCTGCATACCTTACTACTCCGAGAACACAATCGCATCGCAAACAAACTGTCGAAGCTGAACCCGCTATGGTGTGATGAGAAGCTGTTCCAAGAGGCGAGGAAGATCGTCATAGCTGAAATACAGCATATTACTTATCAGGAATGGCTGCCGACTAACTTTGGTAAGTAGCCTTTACTACCTACTCCTAATATTTAAATATGGAAGTTTATGAGGATGTATTTAGATGGATGTAAGTATGGGTGCAAGGATGGATGGATGTATATGTATCTAAGGGTGGATGTATGTATGGGTGGATATATGTATGTATGGAGGTATGTATGTATGGAGGTATGTATGTATGGATGGATGTATGTTTGGAAAACAATGTTCTCGCAAATAAAGATTATTATTATTATTATATTATTATTATGGATGTATGTATGTATATATGGATGGATGTATGTATGGATGTATGGATGGATGTATGTATGGAAGTATGGATGGATGTATGTATGGATGGATGGATGAAGGTATGTATAAATAGCGTCCTATAATATATACTCGTATGTTCATTCCTAGGTGCCGACTACCTCCGCTATTATCGAATATCGCCGTCGAGTCTGTACAGCCGCGACTACAACCCGGAGGCGAACCCTGGAATCATCAATAGCTTCGGCGCGGCCGCGTTCAGGTTCCTGCACTCCATAATCAGTGACAACATTGTGACCTGCCCACAGAGTTATGACAAGGCCTATTTGTACAGGTATGCGTTTGACCTTCGTAACCAACTTTACTGGGGAGGGGGTCAGGAATTTTTGAACCCTTTCTAAGAAACCGCATCAAAATCCGTTCAGATATTTTTGTGTCCAGACAAGAAGAAGCCCCTTCCCAGCCCTCCCCGCTTCCCTTCTGGGTAGGCAGCGCGTGTGTGACACCCTTAGTGTTGCACACGTTCATAGGCCACGGTGACCGCTTCCCATCAGGTGGGCCGTGTGCTTGTCTGCCACCTAAGTACCTAGTATAAAAAAAAAAAGAATTCCAAAAAATATATTATTGTGTTCCGAATCCTTCATGAAACATCCACCTAAGTATTTTTTAAATATCTCCAACGTATAGACACAGCCACTTCACAATTTTATAATAGTATACCTATGCAATACATATTATAATTTCAGATTAAGTGACTACTACTTCAATCCATGTCTCCTGGAATCCACTCCCGACTCATTTGATGACGTCGTCCGCGGGATCCTCACCTCGAACGCGGGGGAATCTGACCCCTTCTGCACAGGGGAGATCACCAACCTGCTCTTCAAGTCCCGCAACAAGTGGGGCATGGACCTCATAGCTATGGACATACAGAGGGGACGTGACCATGGCATCGGGTCTTATAATGATTTTAGGTTAGTATGAGTCATTATCGAGGCAGGACACGACTGTATCTCCCGTCCGAATTGAGCTGTCCGACTGGGGAAGTACCTCCACCCTACAGAACACCACGGCCATAATAACCATCGTGTTGTGTTCCCGGCGGTAAGTAGGATAGCCAGAGCTCACTGAAGAGATTCTGTGCTGTCAGCGGGGAGACCAAAGTCTTCTGCATCCTTTTCTTCACCCAATCCTCACCAACCCCCTCCTCCAGGTTCGGCTGCGCAAGTGTCATGCCTCTGGTGTTGCACACGTCCATAGGCCACTGTGACGTGACTGCTTCCCATCAGGTGGGCCGTGTGCTTCTTTGCCACCTAAGTTTTTCGTGCAGGAATCCCCAAGGATACCACTCCCGTTGGCCATAGGGGTGGTTATATCAAACTCGGCGATTAAAAGCGTCTGTTGTAAAAATATTTAAGTGACTGTCTTTACGAATAAATTTGATTTGATAAGAGTTTATTTTTTCAGGGAAATATGCGGCTTGCCAAGAGCTAGAACTTTTCAAGACTTAGCTAACGAAATGTCACAGGATGTAAGTATGCATACTTAAAATGTGGTGATCCAAAAAGAATTTCCCTGCCCCCCTGGCTGATGCGGGCCATCTCCGGCTTCGAGATCACCTCCTAGTGTTTGGGAAACCACCGTGTCTCCGTCATGCCCCTAGGAAAGGGGGGCGGCTACTTCTGTCTTCTGTTAAACCCAGGCCTGCGCTCATGGAGGATGGAGGTCGTTCATTGAATTAATTATTACCTTCCAGCGTATCAACGCGCTTCAGCATCTCTACGAATGCGTAGATGACGTAGATCTGTTCGTGGGAGGGGCTTTGGAGCGGGACGTCCACGGTTCGATCCTCGGTCACACCTTCCAGTGCATAGTCGCCGAACAGTTCTATAGGACCAGGATAGGAGACCGGTTCTTCTATGACAATGGGGAGATGACGCATTCTTTTACCACAGGTAATATATTGTATGTTTTGTAGATTATAAGGTTGTTCTAGTAGGGTAGTGGTAGTTAGTGTTACTGTTAGGTTTCGGTTTTGATTCCTGGATTGGACAATTTTTTGTTAAGAAATTACTAGTAGGTAGCAGTAGTCTCGAAAGTGTCTATTTGGCGGCAATTATGGTCCATACTTTTTTACGAACTAAGGGCACATAATATATAACATATTTAAATAAGTAGTACCTACTAACGCTAAGGGACAGAATTTTTTTTGAAAACGCCTTCCCCTTTTTGAAGATAAGTATAGGTATAGAGGTACTTTCATAGATTTAGGCCGAACGCTAAAACTTGAGCGGGCGCCCGCGGGCGGACTCTCAATGAAAAATAGTTGTCGCAGCGCAGGCGCGTGCGACGGAGCGCGGACGCGGGCGACGGATTGTAACACGCGCGGCGGGCGACGGGCGCACGGCGCGGACGCACGCGACGGTCCCCCGCTCGCGGGTTGGTTTCAACAAATCAGTCGAGCGCCGCTAGATGCTACGGTCACACGCGTCGGAGGTTAGATAAAAGTACAATCATGAACATCGATACAGAGCGTGTAATAATCGAAGTGCAATATCGGCCAGTATTATGGTTCTCATTTTGAAAATAATTCATCATAATGTCTTTGTACTTAATTTTAAATATTTGTAAAATTCGTTTTCATTGTCCCTCAACTTCGAAAATTTGGTTACAAATTCTCCGCTGAGTAGCCTGTTTGTCACGAACAGGTTAGGTAGTCGACGTTGTTTGCGCATACGTCTCTTTGCCAAATAATAAATAAGCAAATAATCCATGGTAATCTACTCGACACAACTGTAGACGCTCGAGATCAAAATTATACTGGCAGCGCTAAATGAGACGGACGCACGCGACGGGTGCCCGCTCGCGGACTCGTTGCCCGCGGCGGACGTCCGACGCGGGCACCCGCGTCCGCTTCCGCTTGTGTTTTAGCGTTCGGCCTTAAAGTGTACAGATTTTTTGTTAGATAATAATTTATTGTTGCCTCGCAACACCGATTTTCCGGATTTTAAAATAAAGAACAGCGCCATCTAGTGAGCCCAACTACAGCTAATAACCACCCAAGCACTGATCTGTATTATCTGCACCCAAGTGACCAACATAAGTACTAAAAACAAATTCAAACTTTGTCAAGCTGTCTATTCTACGAAAACTTACTAGCATCGGATTGTTTTAAGAAAAATAAAATATATTTTTCTTATTTTAGATCAGCTAAAGGAAATAAAGAAAGCGTCAATGGCCCGCCTGATCTGTGACAACACGGACGGCGTCCACTTCGTACAGCAGAAGGCCTTCGAAGTGGAGTCTGCCTATAACCCTAAGTTCAAGTGCAATGATTACAACAATATACCTTATGTAGACCTCACCGCCTGGAAGAAGTCCACTGCTTTTGACTAAATATATATTGTGGTCGATTCTGTTGTACAGTTTCACTAAGCTTAACTAAAAAATCTCTAAATTTTATACATACATGTTCACGCCTTTTTCCCTCTGGGGTAGGCAGAGGCAAATTTTAGGTTAACTTTGAAGCCAAGCCAGCTGTTGATTGTTTTCAAAATTGGCAAATACAATCAGGTTTAAGTTGTCGTCAGCTGTGGTAATATTTAATGGTTGAAAAAAGTTCTGAAACAAGCAAAACTTAAAAAGCGAAATTTTAATTTGGAGATTTTAGATAAGTTTTGTGAAAATTAACGACATATGTGATTGACGTCAAAGTGGTCAGTCTACGCGATTTTAACGGATTCTATCGCGATATTAACGGATTGTATCGCGATATTGACGGGTCCCAATTTTTGAAAATGATCATGATTTTTTGCGGTGACTGAACAACTAAAACGTTGGGATTTGTATAAAAAATAAAATTAATCTCGAAAGAATACTTTCAAATAGTTTTATATCACTAAAGTTGAAGAAAAGTTGCTTTAACGGTGTAGTAACCTACAAAATTCTTACCTACCTATTTATTTTAATTTTAATGTAATAATGTAAATAAAGTTGTTTGCTTATAATGTTTATTTCATTTTATTTCATTGCAAGTACCTTAACCGGGAAAATATCACCCATTCACTTAGGGTCCCGCCATCTGTACGTATAGATAATAATATAATATAATTGTTGAGTGAGTATCTTCAGGGATATAGGTACAGTAGTCGCCTTCAGAAGTTGCTGAACACTAACCAATTTACAAACGATCTTTAAATTGAAATAAGGCAATAAATAATAATTGATTTAGAAGGTACACTTAAGTACAAAATATTGTAAGCTTCAGAGTACAAACTTTTTAAAAGTTTTGTTTTTAATTTTATGAAAACCTGTGGAACCAATGTAATCGATAACTTGGAACGTGTCAAGCTACTTCTAAGGGCGAATGTACACAGGAATGAAAAAAAGATACGAAAAATAATCATAATTCATTATAATATCTCAACTGTACAATATATCTCAATCGAAGTCCTTATTTCATTGTACAATTCATTAATAGTAAGAAAAAACTATTTATTAATAATAATAAAAAATGGTATAATAACTCCTCTTATAATTACAAAATAATATAATGGCATTACACGGTTCAATGACATTTATGTGTGAGTGAGAGAATAAAAGAGAATGAGAGAGGGCGGGAAGGAAGAGGGGGAGGAAGGAAAAGAGATAGAGATAGGGGAAGAAAGAGAGGGTGGAGTGAGTGAGTGAGTGAGGCTATCGCACATTAGAGACAAGCCTTATTGGTCAAAATTTGATCTAGATAATTATCACATTTGATTATAAAGAAACCACTTGAAAAATCTTTCATAATTACTATAAAATATTAGGCATTCATTTGGTTTCTACGACAAACCGCCGCAGTTTTTTTACTCCACACTTAACCAATAGAGTAACAAGATTATTTTGATTATTTATTTAAACTCAATAGGAGTACTCAGTGGCTAAAAATAATTAAATACATGTGCTAAAGGGCTCCAAGAGAAGGAATATCCTTTCTTCTTGAAGGTGTTGTACAAGGTTACTGCGGAAAAAGTGCCCTGTAATGGCAGTACGATTCCCGGATCATTGCATTGTTGCATGCTAGCTAAACATTTTAAAATTTGAACACTGTTGACAAGCAGAGAACTCGCAAGTAGTATATTATTGGGAACTCTACCCCACATCGTTCGGCCAGGCCTCCGGCCAGGCCTCACTCTATGAGGTATCGTTCCCAATAATATACTATATTTTTTTTTTTTACAACAGATGAATTACATTATTGTTTACAACAGATGAATCGAACGCGATGGCATTCAACGCTTCAGTCCGTTTAACGCGTTTATGAACTCTACCCCACATCGTTCGGTCAGGCCTCCGGCCAAATAATATACTACCTATTTTTTTTTTTTTTACAGCAGATGAATTACATTATTGTTTACAACAGATGAATCGAACGCGGTGGCATTCAACGCTTTAGTCCGTTTAACGCGTTTATGGGTTTCCGTTCAACGATCTACGTTTTCGATTTCGATTAACGTTTCCCGTGCAAACGTGAAACAGACTCATGCCTAAAGTAAAACATACGTACTCAAATAGTTTTCATCGCTTATGGGATCGAACCATAATAATCAGCGATACAGTGTCATAACACGAGACGATACAGAAAAATTAAAAATAAAAGCAACACGATTACTGAAACACACGATATTTATTTATCTTATATTATATACATTATGGGCTAAACCTAGGTGGAGCCCCTTCAAACACCGCGTCAAGGGACTCCACCAAGTTTTGAAGCTTACGCCACTGCGTGCTGTCATCGTCGGTCTGGAACTTGATACGCACCAGCGCTTTCTTCCACAACTCCGTCGGCTCCGTTGTGCGGACGTCGCTGGTGGCGTAAACTTTTAAGTCCACATGATAGTGACCAACGGTGTTTGCTGTTCGCCGCTCCGTCCCGTTGGCCACTCTGTTCACGAAGTAAGACAGCACGGCTGACGTCGATGTTGATGAATCGGAGTCTGCGTTCCGTCGACTGACTCCGAACACATCGGAAGTCTTTGGGGTTTTGCTTCTGAAACAATAAATATTTAATTACCTTATGGATTGTTAAATTACATTGTTGACGTCATATAGAGGGTCGTCCGTCATCAACACGTTATTATATTAAGCGATACCTGTGCCTATACCTATTATAAGTACTCCCGACCAAGTCAACCTCCTCTGCTAGTCGATACACCTGTTGATTGACAATCGAGGCTGTGGTGCCGGGTCCTTTCACGAAGTTGAGAGTACAACGTCAACCGGCAGTCGCTCTCACAAAAGTTAACAACGGTGCAATGCTAAGATAATACACAAAATTATTTAGTTAAAAAACGAAATCAATTACCTCATAGTAGCAGAAGATTTTTTTGCGGCAGCTTGTTTGCGTTTCTTGCTACTCTTTAATGTTTCTGTAGTTGAGCTGTGAAGCGGATGATCGAATTCTGAATCAGACCTGAAACATTTAAATTGAATATTTAAAAAGGAAAGTATCATTCGAAATTACATCACAGTAATCTCATCTGAGTTTACAGCTTTCTATCAGGAGGGTCGTACCTACGCTTGTCTGCCACAAAAAAAAAAAAAAAAAAAAAAAAAAAAAAAAAAAAAAAAAAAAAAAACAAGTCTGTCAGATAAACTCCTTTAGACAAGTGGAAATACTTTTTGTAGCGTATTGTAGAATACGTTGATCAATGTATGGGATTGACAACGCTTGTCACGACTGACATAATTAATGTCAAAATATGCGTCAAGCCAATCCCGTATATTTATCAATCTATTCTACAATGATACGCCAGTCAACGAATTGCCACTTGTGTAAGGGAGGAAGGAGGCTATCTAAAGCTCGGTCCCCTACGACAGCGATTTGATTCGACAGTAATTCGTAGAAGATGTTAAAAATCAACGTATGTTTTACGTACATACGCTGATTTTAACTTCACCGAGAAGTTGCTGTCGATTCAACTCGCTGACGTACGGACCGAGCTCGATGGAAGGCTATCTAAAAATAGGTACACGCACACAAACCAAAACAAAGAAACAAATCGTAGAAAAATGGTAATAAATGAATTTGTTTAATACTCACATTTTAGACGAAAGTCTCGAACACTGTTTTCCCACTAGGTACTGTTACGAGTATACGTAGTAGTTTGATTACTTCTGGGTGATGTATAAAACATTAACAAAAACCAAGTAAATTATATACCGCATTACGTGTATTATGCGGTTATATTAAATATGACCTTACAACATTAGTATAATATATAACGATGAAATGACATTTCTTTTTGTAAGTATTATATTAATTGAATCGCATTAATTCATTGACACGTGCCCTAAGTCAGCATAATCGAAAGCGTGCAATTTTGTTAATGCTTCATAAATACTTAGGGCTGACACGCTAGTAATACGTAATTTGCATACAATGATAATTACTATAAGTACCATAATGCGAATGCATATCAACCCTATCGAAAATTGATGAATTGCTGACTGTGAAAAAATGCTGTTTCGAAACAAAATTGTAATTCAAGTAATTCAAATTATATGTATTCATTTACACAGAATAAGCACTAGGTTAACACGAGAAAGAAATTTGATATTTAATTATTATTTTTTTTTTTCTAAAAAAAAAATTACTATTAAATTAACGTATTGTTTGAGTTTAATAAACCATTTAATTGGAACATATACCTACAGGTAATTTTTCACATTTTTTAATCTAAAATATTTTTTATATTTCTATAATATGGATACATACGTCATAATTTTTGTTTTTAAATATTTCAGGAGTGTTAATATTACACTAAGCTGCGAAGGAAGTGTCGATGCTCATATTACATAGCAAACGCTAGTAATAGATCTTTGAAGAACGTGGTTTATCTGCGGACATCAATATTACATTTTCAGGTAATTTTAAGTTTTAAGTCATTATTTTATCTCTAAAGTTAATTAGTATTTTATTTTTATTCATGTAATAAATATTATGTATAGTGCTGAGTAAAATGATGGGAATATTTATTTATTTATTTATTTATTTTTTTTTTTTTTTTTAGGATCCACCTTTTGATCGAAAGCAAATTCATGAGATCTGATACAAGTACCTACTTCAAATAAAAATATTTTAGGAGTGTTAATATACACTAAGCTGCGAAGGTAGTGTTGATGCTTATATTACATAGCAAACGCTAGTAATAGATCTTTGAAGAACGTGGTTTATCTGCGGACATCAAGTTTACATTTTCAGGTAATTTCATGTTTTAAGTCATTATTTTATCTCTAAAGTTAATTATTATTTCATTTTTATTCATGTAATAAATATTATGTATAGTGCTGAGTAAAATGATGGGAATATTTATTTATTTAATTTTTTATTTTTTATTTTTTAGGATCCGCATTTTGATCGAAAGCAAATACATGAGATCTGATACAAGGACACTTAGTGAAGATATCACCAAACGTACCAGCAAGTACCTACTTCAAACGTTCAAAGTAACCGGCGTGTATCTGTTTACCAGTATATATTATTTTATAATTGGTAGTTATGTATTAGTATACTTAGAGGGTTTAGCAGAGGTTTATTTATAGAACAAATTTCATTAATTTTCTAGAAAGAAGTACCTAGAGTTTATTGTAGGAGGTACTCGCACTTATTTCACAAACTATTGTTAACTTGAGCCACGCAGCTGGAGACTGTTTGTAAGTAGATACTTTTAATCTAAATTTACTCTCGATCTTATACAATATACCTACCAACTCCATAATGCCTCACTGTACGGGTTGTAAAATGTTCGTAGCTAATCGTCAATGGGCTGGGCATTTACGAAGTAATTCTCATAAAAATAATAGCACGATTTCGATGACTGATAACGTTCAAATGATTAAGTCTTCTTTTAAAGAGCGAATCGTAAGCTATCGGATCATTGCAACTAACGAACAAATACATAATTTCCCAGATATTTTTCTTTATGCCATTAGAGATCGAGTTAAATATTTAATAGATCAAACGTTAAAAAAACACACGTCGGTCAAGATCAATTTTGAACAGTTTTCTTTTTTTGTTATATACAAAAGTGATCAACAAGAGTTGAAATCATTTGCTACAAAAAACTATATTATACATTTGCACCATGATTTTGATTTGATTTATAAGACAGCAGTGGAGTTCCTCAAAAACAAAATTGAAGATTTTCAAGAAAAAGACAGTGGCTGGGCATTTTTGTCTAATTCTCATATAGAAATTAACATTAATAAATACCAACCTTTGGGTGGTTCTAGATTTATCTCGTTACCAAAAATTATAGCAAATAAAAAAGCATGTCTAAATATTATGAATAAAGATAATTATTGTTTTTTATGGAGCATAGTTGCGGCATTGTACCCTGCCAGGAAACATTCTGAAAGAGTTACTTCATATCCTCATTTTCGAAATGTTTTGAATATAAATGATTTATCATTTCCAATTACGTTATCCGATATAGCTATATTTGAGAAAAATAACCCATCCTTAAATATTTTTGTTTATGGGTTACGAAATAACAAAACAATAATTGGCCCCTTGTATACTACAAGGAATGGAAAATCAAAAAGCGTCCATCTATTATTCTTAGAAAATAGCACACATTCTCATTTTTGTCTTATCAAAGATTTACCGCGTTTAGTTCGAAGACAATTGACTAAACACCATGGAAAACTATACTTCTGTGAAACATGCTTATTATTTTTTAGAACTTTAATTGAATTCGAAAATCATCTGTGTGGAGGGGTGGTTACAGTTCTGCCGGAAGAAGGTTCAGTCTTAAAATTTAAAAATTACGAGAGAAAACAAGATATTCCCTTTGTCATATACGCAGATTTTGAAACATTACTCAACCCGATTTCCGACGTGAAATTAGATAGTGCTAACACATCATGTTTACAACGACACGTTCCAGTAGCATTCGCATATAACATAGTGTCAGCATTTTCTACTACAGTAGAAGGCTATAGAAGTTATCGAGGCCAAAACTGTGTTTCAAAATTTATTGATTTCTTAATAAAGGATGTAACCGCAATTCATAAAATTCTTACTAAATCTGAAACTATGATATTTACCGAAAAAAATGCGTATGAATTTAAACATGCGACAATATGTCACATATGTGGCAATTTGTTATGGAATAATAAGGTTAGGGACCACTGTCATATTTCAGGAAAATATCGCGGCGCAGCTCATTCTATTTGTAATTTGCAGTATAAAATACCTAAGTTTATTCCCATATTTTTTCACAATTTGTCTGGATACGATTGTCATTTATTTATTAAAAAATTAGGAGAAATTCCCGGTCAAATAAAAATTATAGCTAAAACTAAGGAAAAATATATTACTTTTACAAAATTTATTCCCATTTCAAAAAATGAGTATATACAATTAAGATTTTTGGACTCCTTTAACTTTTTAGGAACAAGTTTAGACAAACTCGCTAAAACAATGAGAGTAGAAGATTTTATAAATCTCCGCTCTCAATATCCTGATGAAAGACAATTCAGTTTACTCACAAGAAAAGGAGTATATCCGTATGATTATATGTCGGATTGGAAATTTTATGAGGAAAAATCGTTACCACCTAAATCTTGTTTTCATAACTCTTTGACCAATGAAGACATCAGCGATGAAGATTATTTTCACGCTCAAACTGTTTGGAAAGAATTCAATATTAGCAACTTAGGCGAATATACAGACCTGTATCTGAAAACTGATGTGCTATTATTAACGGATATATTTCAAAATTTTCGAAATACTTGTAAACAGCATTATAGTCTGGACCCCGCGTTTTACGTAACCGCTCCTAGTTTGTCATTCGACGCAATGTTGCTTAAAACAAATGTTCAGTTAGAGCTCATATCGGATTTATCTATTATTCGTATGATTCAAAATGGTATACGGGGTGGTTTGTGTATGTGTTCCCATCGATATGCAAAAGCCAATCATAAATATATGCCAGAATATGATTCTTCGAAACCTGATTGCTTTATAGTATATCTAGACTGTAACAATCTTTATGGGTACAGCATGTGTCAGTATTTACCTTATTCTAGTTTTCGATTTTTAAGCCAAAATGAAATAGATAATTTACACATTAGAGACATTGAGGATGACGCCGAATGGGGTTTCATATTAGAAGTGGATCTCTTTTATCCGGATCATTTGCACTCTCTTCATAACGATTTACCTTTTTGTCCCGAGAAATGTCTACCTCCAGGAGGTAAAACAAAAAAACTAGTAGCTAATTTATATAACAAGTATGGATACGTCATTCATTATATTCATTTAAAAAAATGTTTAGATCATGGTTTAGTATTACGTAAAATTCATAGAGTTTTAACTTTCAGACAAAGTCCATATTTAAAAAAATATATAGATTTGAATACACAATTAAGACAAAAGGCAAAAAGTTCTTTTGAACAAGACTTTTTTAAGCTATTAAACAACAGCGTCTTTGGTAAGACACTAGAAAATACTGAGAATCGAGTAGATGTTCATTTAGTTAATAAATGGTGTGACAATTTAAATCGTACAAAAAAATATATATCCGCTGAGAGACTTGTAGCTAGCCCATATTTCCATAGCGCATCTATTCTCACTGAAAACTTAGTTGCAATACAAATGAAAGCCGATCAAATTATTTTAAATAAACCTATTTATATTGGTTTCACTGTATTAGAACTTTCTAAGTCTCATATGTACGACTTTCATTACAATACCGTGAAACCTTTTTACAAAGATCGAGTGAAGTTGTGTTATACAGATACAGATTCTTTTATCTATAAAATTTACACTAATGACTTTTATCAAGATTTAAAATATGAATTTTTACACTATTTTGATAGCAGTAATTATGATGTGCAAAATCAACACAACATTCCAATAAAGAACAAAAAAGTTCCTGGTCTGTTTAAGGATGAAATGGGAGGTCAATACATTTGTGATTTTGTGGGTTTGAGATCTAAACTTTATTGTTTAAGAACTCCCGATAAAGTTATTAAAAAGGCAAAAGGTGTGAAATCTTGTGTAGTCAGAGGTATTAGTATGAACGAGTATAAAGATGTTTTATTTAAAGATATTGTTATTCGTAAAAAGAACATTATATTTAAATCGATCAAGCACGAAATTTTTACTCAGAGTGTTGACAAAATAGCCTTGTCCAATAATGACGACAAGCGTTCACTCTCCGTAGATAAAATATCAACTCGAGCCTGGGGTCATTCATGTATTTTTAAAAATAACCAATTAAAATAGCAGCCCTCCATCACACATAACATCACTATTCCACTTTTTATCAAAACATTCATACGAACAGAGCTACGGTCATAGGCTAGTTAATGTACAATTATTGATTTCATTTTTTTTTTATAAAATATAATGGTAAGGAAAAAATAAATATTTTCGTCTCTGCCTAGCCCATTGGTGACATATCAACATGAATAGGTAATATTTCGCGATAGTAGAACGGATGTATTGCATAATAATTGTTTAGCGGTTCGCGTTTCATTGCGCCTAGGTATTACAACATTGTCTCTTATTAAAATGCTTATTTTATAAAATTTACCCAACGAGTTAATGTATGATGTATAGCAGGGTAGGCGAACCTATGGCGCGTGTGTCATAGGTGGCACGCGGCACAATATTTTGAGCACGTCGCCGATCATAAAATTTGTGTAAAGAATGTATTTAGGTATTTTATGACGAGCTAACGAGAATGATCCTATGCTACGGAGTGTTCAAATATTGTGTTATAAAACGTCGTATGACACTCGTGAGGTATGAAAATTACTTATCCTCGGCTTCTATAACGACGGCTAGCAATATCGCCTCTGCCGTAATTTTCAACTTACCTCCCTTGTATCATAATATACTAATTATTATGCGTACCTATAACAAAAACATTTCAAAAATAAACAAAAGAGGTATATACCTCTTTTGTTTACATTATTTCATAGAGAGTTTTGATGGCACGCCAGTGACCCTATAAAACATGTTTTAGAAAAAAAATGGCACGTTGATGCATAAAGGTTCGCCTACCCTGATGTATTGCTTAATAATTGTTTTGCGGTTAGCGTTAATTGCACCCAGGTATTATGTTACAGCATTGTCTCTTATTATTAAAATGCTTATTTTATAAAAATTTACCCAATGAGTTAAGTGGTTGATTATAAATTATTTTTAATCAAAAGTATGTCAGTTCAAATCCATAACGTAGGTACTTTTTTTTTTTTTTTGCTAAACGTAGTAACTTTGGCGTGGCTCTCTCATGTTAGTAAGTACGTTTAACCGTAAGTACGCGTACTAAAATATGAGAACATAGTCCTGTAGTAAATTAAGAATAACAACTTATACCCTGTTTTTTTTTTTTTACTCTATTTTTGATGTATAGTATAATAAAAATTGATATTTAATATACTTGGATGTTTCATTTCACTAATTATTATTTTCACTTTCCGATCATCGCCTGTCAGCGGATGCAAATCCTTCAGTCATTGCATTAGGTACATAATTATAATACATCCAGACGAGCGGATCTGCGAGCATATATAGAGCTAGACAGTATATTTATGTATTGCACATTATTTTGTCCGTGATTCGAGTAAGCACTAATATCAACTTACGTTCAACATTCATATTATAATGAAAAAAGCTTAACATAGCAAAATTTATGTGACCGTAGTATAGTGGATAATTTTATCGAAAGGATATCAGTTCAAATCTATAATGTAATATTAGAAACTTAATCTTAGTGCAGTTACTGTTGTGTTGTTGTGTTCTGTAGGTACTGTATGTAGGCTGTTCTGTGTAAACACTAAATACATTTTATATATTTTTACAAAAATTTGGAATACTTATACACTTATTTTATTTTATTTTTACTTTATTTTTGTTTTATAGTATTATACAAATTGATACTTAATATACTTGAAAGTTTTATTTTGAAGTCACGAGCTTAGGCTTGTCTAGAAAATTACGAAATATTAAATCAGATTGCGATATGTTTACTAATCAGAGGATGTGAATCATCATTCATTAACTATATTATTAATATATTTGAAAGTGTTACATCAACAATATTGTAGGGCATTGACCCTGTAGTGCATGTTCGGTCCCGAGCGATCGTAAATATTAATTACAATTTTCATGTTCTAACTTGTTCATCATACTAATAAATACTTTATGTCAGCATAATTTTTTATATAAACTGCTTTAGCAAAATATTACTACCTGGTTCATTCTTTATTAAACAGTCAAGACGAGCATATCTAACAACATGGTAGGTATTTTATAACTTTCAATCTATTGAAAATTTCAAACTATTTAAAAAATATAAGTTATGATTTATTACAAATGTTTTAAATAATTTTCAGAATACCAACAACGAATTTTTAAACGGAACAGAAGAGAGCTCTCCTGAATATCTTCCAGACCTGCAAGATCAGTTCGACTTGGACAACGCAATGAATAGACCTTGGATAACACCCATTGAAGAAGTTACAAGAAACAAAAAGAAAACTAATCGAAAAAGATCAGCTACAAGCAAACGCAGTGCATCGAATTCCTATATTATTAACAGTGAAAGAAGAAAAGGACGACGTTTAATAAAAATTAAGATCATGGATTTCAGTGAGTCAAGAGACGACGAAGATGAAGCTAAGGAGATTATCAGTGCGCAGTATACTGTACACGATACGGTAGATGATATATCGGATCAAGCTGAAAAATTAATACACAATATTTCGAAAAAATTGTGTGGCTACTCATATCATATTTTTTAATTAGGTAATAATTCATTAGTGTAATAATTTTTGACGCCATGTAAATATTTATTTTGTTTAGTTTTTAGTTTTTATTGTTGTCAATATTATTTAATTTTCATTGTATTTTTATAAGTATTAAAACTAATTAGTGTAACTAGTAGGTAAAGTGATGACTTATTTTGATTTTATTAAAATTTTATTTACTGTGAAAATATTGTTAAAAAATTATTAATATTAAAAATGCGTGTTAAAAAATAAAAAACCATTTACTTTAAAAAATTGTTTTATTTATTAAAACTGCGTATAGGTTGACTTTCTTGCTCTATTAAATAATTCTTTATACATAAAACATTTTTAAGTGCACATTGTTTAATATGATTAATACAATTAAAACTGGTTTCATTATTTGAATATTTTTTATGCAACAGTGATAAATTTGGACACTTGTCTTGATCAAGCTCCGATACTATACAATTCTTACAAAGGTCCTTAATCCACTTAACTTTCTCTAAACCTTTTACAATAATTTCCTTATTTTCTAGGTATGGAATAATTATACGATGAAATTCTCTATAATCGATATAGCCCTCATTCCAGTAAATCCCTCTGTTTTTTTCCAACCACACAACTTGTTTCTTTTCATCAGCAGTTAAATATTTAAATAAATATGGAGGCTTTACTAAGAACGTTTGAGTATAATAACGAGTAGCCAAAGCTAATTCTTTAACTATAAAGTTATTATAAAGGTCTTTAAATCCTTGAACATCAACTATAATCGTATTCGGGTTCATGATATTTTTTTCACAGTGCTGCTTAATGGTTTATACTCAATTATACAGTCGTTCAATATAAGACAATATGCTGAAGTTTGATCTGGGATATCAATATCACTTTCAATTTCCACTCTTACGTCCACGACAGGACCTGTCTTAAGATTATCTGGCTGTCTAGAACAGTCTACGACGAATAACGGAGCAACGTTTTTAAATTGTTTCTCACTTAATAAAGGCTCAGCGCGACGTCCATAATAAGACTGTTGAAATTTAGCATAATGTTCATATATTAAAGCAATTCGATTATTCGAGAAACTTATATTTATATTTTCATATGGGAAGTAGGTGGAATTAAGGTATACCTTAACATCACGAATCTCACAATGATCAAACTGAGACATATCAGATCTAGCATTATTTTTTCTATTTGTCTGTAAACCAATAACGACAAATCTGGGTTTCTCTATTTGCGAAGATGTTTTTATTGACCAAGTATGTTTGGTGGTTTTAGGCAACATTGGATATTCATACAAATCCCAATTCCTGAATATCATCTGAAGTGGTCGATCTTTTTCTAACAATTTTAGAATGTTTATTTTTTCTCTATCAGATACTTTAACATGCGGTACACGCCATATTATTTTGTTTATAATAATATCTTCTACAATTTCACCAGGGTTAAGTTTTAGTGCGTTCAGATTAGTATTACTTCGTAATAAGATTAATTCATGTTTACTGTTTATTACTATTTTCTTAAAATCTTCTGCAAAACCAAGAATGTTGCGAAGTGGTATAGAAGCAGAAAAGCTACCTCCATTAGTACTTTTTATTCCATCAATATTCCAACCCCAAGCAGAAGATGTTTTAGCTTCGCTTTCATTCATTGATATAAATGATTTCATCGTGCTAGTTATACCAGCATTTTTTATTTTATCTATCTCCACTCCATTTATCTCATACCTTATATCTTGAAACAAGTAAAGTAAACTATTGTTTGTGAAATGAACACTACTGACTCTCTCTTTCGAATTTTCAGCCTTGTTTACAATAACAGTTCCTTCCAAAAACAAAGTGCTTTCTGATGGTAATATATACAAGTCTTGCTGATTAATAGGTATCCTGATTTCATCATTCCTATTAAAACTTGTAACGTATGGCTTATAAGAATGGTACTCGATTCCTTCAACAGTATTATCATAGGTTGGTGCGGATACAATATCTAAGATATTCATTTTAGTAAACCGATCGCTTTAAGGAAAGCTTTATTTTCTCTAGTTAATTTCGTTTTCTTTTTTGAGATAGCTCTTTGAGGCTTGGGAGCTTGTGTTGAACTGCTACTTTTTTTCGGTTGATGTGCATATTTATTGTAATCAATCATTTTTTTCTTCTGAGATGTAAATACAGCTGTACTTCTTCACCGCGTAGATTTATTAAATGATTGTTTATATCTAATAACCGTATATGTATGCAGCTTATGTTGTTTTGATTAATGGGGAAGTATATTGAGTTTGTAGGAATTTCTATAATTCTGTATCCAGGAGGAACGTTGAGTGCAAATTCATGTATTATATGACTAGGTATTCCATTTATATACGATCCACTCACAATATCACATTCAATCCTGATCACGGTCGTAGGTAGAATGTTTACTGGAAACTCAGAGACATGCCATTTATTTCCTTCTAAAATCTGCTTATTAAAGCCTAATAAACTTCTAAGTGTGTCTTCTTTCATGAAATTTATATTTTTTGTACAGTGTATAGTCGTTTTTAAAGTATTATTATTGCACAGTAGTTTGATTGAAGCATTTTTTATTTCTGACTTTAAATAATCACTAATATCTTGTAATTCATAGGTACCTTCGGGTATTTCAATAACTTCATCTGTGTCATAATATATCTTATTGTTCGTTTTATCAATGTTTGGAATAGAATTAAACGTTGAGAAATGTAATAAAGCACACTCATATTGACCGTCTAATTGTAGTGTGTCGGGATAGTAGGTAAATAAATCTGATGAGTTGCCAGTTATCGACAAAGTGAGAGACATCTTGAGAATGAGTAAATTAAAAGACAGACATTTTATTTTATATAATTTTATTTTCCCAAAAGTTCCACAGATACTTTAAACATAAATGCCCACAATTTATTGTATTGAATTGTTGATATCTTGTATAGTTATAGGAAACATCACAGTTTTTAAAATACTTTATCAATTCTAATGGTGGTTTCAAATCACCAAAGCTATCAAAATATTCGCAATAATTATTAACTTTAACATATGCTACCCAATGCGTACCTATATTTTTAGAATCATCCAAGTTAACGATAGCACATTCAATCTGCTTTGGTGTTCTTGGTAACTGATCCTTCATGTATACACCTCTAAAGTGAGGCAAGTCGCAAGCATATTTTTGAATGTCTAAATTAGTTAAAGGTCGATTAGGTAGCTTATTCAGTTTTTTGTTGATTTTATAAACAACCCTTTGCCATTTTTATGTGGCTTGATGTACAGCCCCTTACCCAACGCTAAAGCCTCCATAGTCTTATTGTGTCGTTCGGTTTCTTGCAATTTCTTTTGAACCGCTTTATAATCGTTAACTGTTTTTGCTATGCCTGCAGCACCACCTGCCAAAGAGCCTAACGCAGATAAACCAGCGAATATTGGAATCAAAGGTAGAAAGCCCCCAGTCTTCGGTATAGGTATAACTCGGGGTACTCGAATATTCGCTATGCATGGAAATAATTTTCGTGCAGCTAAGTAAGCTGCATTGATGAGAGTCTTGCTGTCCTTAGATTTCAGTTTTTTAATTTTTGATCTTATTTTCGATACAAAAGTATTAAACGTTTTAATCCCTGCACCGGACTTCAGTTTCGCTTTCATCACTTTGCTCACTAACCATGAGCTAAGTTTTTCACCCTTGCCAGCGTCTTTTGAGGTAAGTCTTTGTTTGGCCATGTTTAAAAGCTGCAAATCAGCTTTATGACGATTGGATAAATCTGCGTGATTTTGGTAAGCAATGTCGTGATGCATACAAGCTTCGTCTAACTTATTGACACCTCGATCGCCTCGAAGTAATCGTTTCTGAAGTTTTGTACCAGGTCCACAATAGTTGTAACCAGGCAAATGAAGTTCAAATGGTAAATTATTAATTACACTGTTAACTAGTCCGCCGCCTTGCATTCCTCTAAATTAAATGAAATAAATATAACAAAGCGAATGCTTTTAAGGATTGATTAATATATCAATTAACTATTGCAGCTTTGTCGATCCAGCTGTTTTCTTCATTGCTTAAACCTAGCCACTTTACAAAAAGTTTATTTCCTTTTCTTTTTAAAACCTTTTCAATCAAATAAACATCAGGATGGTACGATTTTTGAAGCTCATGTTCATAAAAGCTTCCTAATATCTTTTGTTTTCGCTGATCTTCTATATGATACGTTATTGGTAAAGTTTCATTAACCTTTTTTATGGTAAATATTTCCGTTGACCAGTTAGGGGTGTATCCTTTTTTGAAAATATGTTTGTATTTACTGACGCGAATTTTATCACCTACTTTGAACTTAGGTCTGCACCGAACAGATGGCCGTTTATGAGAATTTTGAATATTGGCTTTTATTATTAACTCATTGTATTTATGTACTTCTATAGGTTTGCATTGAATAGTACGATGTTTTGTGTTGTTATATGTATTTAATATATCTTTCAATACCGAACCAAACCACTTATAGTTTCCATTTAGACTGAAACATTTATATAACATACTTTTGATAGTTTTTATCAGTCGTTCAACAATTGAAGCTTTCTTTGTTGAAAATGATGAGTAATGATGAATATTATACTTCTTTATAAACGTTTGAAAAGTTGTGTTATAAAACTCCTTACCAGAATCCGTTTGCAAATTAACTGGCACGCGTTTGCTTACCGTAAGTATATTTTGAAAGGCGCTTGTAACGTCAAGTTTATTTTTTGTTTTTAGTGGTTCTGCCCAAGCAAACTTGGAAAAGCAATCAATCACTGTTAAAATATAATTATGTCCACCATTGATTTTTTTCATAGCCTGCATATCTATGAGGTCAGCCTGCCATAAGTCATCTATTCCCTTTAAAATTACAGAACGCCTGGCAAAATTTTTTCGCGCAGGTCTGTGTATTTCATTAACAATTTGTAATTTAGACATTATGAGGAGGTTTTAAATGCTAATAATTTATGCACATCCTCTTTAGTGTAAAACTTGTTATCTAATTGAGTGAAAACCTCACTCAATGCTGTTTTTAAAGTATTTTCAACAGTGTTTTGAATATCCATAATAATTTGTTTACTTAGCTTATCCATAATTTTATACGAATCTTTATGTAAATCCTGTTTAATTTTTGTTGTTACTAGATCTATATATTCTTTATTTACTGCATCGTCTGCTTCTACTGGAGATCTGATTCCTCTAAGCCTAACTGCCTTCATATCAAAATCGCCACTTTCTGATTTTAGCAATGCATTATTATTAAATTCAAGTAATTCTGATAAACGCATTCGCTTATGAATATGATGACCGAATTTGTCGACATTCATGTTTAAGGTGTATTGTATTGAAAGGTTTAAAGTAAAATGAAAGTAGATTACTGATAACATATTTATTTATTTAATAATTTTACTTTCACGTAACTCTTCAATTATGGATATAATTTCATTGTCCAACCCAGTGTTACCAGCATCTCGAGATGCGATTATTAACTTTAACCTATCGACCAGTTCATTTGGATCATTCCAATATATAAAATCACAATTTTTTTGCCAAAATTTTGTCATAGGTAAACCTTTTCCAATCGACTGACTGGAACTAGCTAGTGTGAAAAGAGGTTTAATAACTTGCATATATTTTTGTCCTTTATTACTTTTGATCGGCTTACTTGGATCAAAATCTCGTCGATGTGCATTTGTAAAAAGTAGCATCGACTTATAATGTTGCATATCTCTATCTGTAACTAAACTTAAATCAATGTCCTTGTTGAGTAACAATTGTTTCAAACCAGGCGTAGTGCGGTATTTGTTTGCCCCCACAGTGATGTATTCGTCCCCGATAGCTATGACCGCAGAACCTAGCATTAATTTCCCACGATCTCTTCGAACACCAAACGGTACTTCAGTCAACACCTCTGAAGATAAGGACCAAGATGATGTATCATCCTCTTGTTTGTTATCGACCAATGATTGATATGAAGCGTCCGAATCAATATGAGATTCATCACTATTATCTGTATGTAAGTCTTTCTTCAACGTTTGATTCAAAAACGGTATGTCGGTTTCATCATTCACAGTGCTTTGAGAAAGGGGAGTTTGATCGTTAGTGTTGGTTAATAAATTGATCGATTCCGTTACGGGCTTAAAAACTGTTTCCAGAGCTTGCTTATTATCAGTCTCCATATCCCTCATATTACGAACTTTTTTCTTTATAGCTTCTGCAGCAATGACGATTTGTCTTTTTAATGACTTATCCATAATAATAAAAGGGTCTGTTATCGGTTAAGAGTTGCCTAAAGAATAATGACATCGCAACGACGTACGGTCTTAAATACGGTCATAAGTTCTTAATCAAATTCAACAAAAGTATCAAATTTACTTCTATAACATCCATTGTTTTTAGAGCATTCCTTATTAATTACTACGTAATTAAAAGGCTCACTCCATATCTTTGAACACATTTCACGAAACTCAAGCCACGTGATATCTGAATTTACGTGCTCATCATAAATATGTTTTAAATTAATGTCATCTTGTTTAAACAGTACTATTAAATTAGCATTATCTCTAACCAACTGTTTAGGAATTTTACTATATGTTTGGTTTAGATAAAAACAGTCAATATATTTATGTCGACCCATGGCAAAATAATCTCGCATGTTGTTTTGATTTTCACAAGCAACGTCGTCAAATATAATAACAGAGTTAGGTTTTGCATCTTGTACACTCAATACATCCTCATTTCCCGTATATTTCTGAAGTGAAATACTTGGAATCCGTTGCAAAACTTTTTCCAAAAAGATATACTTAGGCTGGTGTAAAGTTTTTGAATAAACATAGACGTTTTGAAACTTCAATCCATTTTCATGTATAAGAAGACCTACAAGTAAATTCGTTTTACCACAATTTGACGGTCCGCAAATAATGCATCGTATTACATTGGGTAATAACTTGCTATGACGAACATGAAACTTTGGCAAATCATCGCAGATTGTGTTTACGTGCAAAGATTGCGCCTGTTTAACAAATTTCATGATCAGTACCTTTGTGTTTAGAGTTGAACGTTGAATGAGAGAGCGCGTTCACGACATTATCATTTAAACTAGATCGACCGATGGGTATGAAACGTTGAATTGATTGAGTTCATCTGCAGTGACAATCATTTCGTGCACTTGTATATTATTGGGAACGATGCCTCACAGAGTGAGGCCCGGCCGAACGATGTGGGGTTAAGTAGATTATTAGCCGTAGTATATTATTGGGAACGATACCTCATAGAGTGAGGCCTGGCCGGAGGCCTGGCCGAACGATGTGGGGTAGAGTTCCCAATAATATACTACTCTCGCACATAATGTTATAATATCTATGTACCTGTCTTATGCGAATAAAGAGGATATACTGTTAAGAGATTGGGCAATTGTCAGTATGACACAGGTATCATAAATTTAAAGCCATCGAAATGTTTTTTTTACTAATTAACGGTTGGCACTGAGCTTACCTATTGAGTTAAACCATACTACTTTTAGCTATATTTTCGTGTACCTATAATAACAATAAATGTACGCTATATTTATAAAACATGCATATTTGTATAATATTTAATTATTTATATATTTGGCAGGATAAGTATAACAACCTTAGGTAACAATATAATATTATAAACATTTTAAAATTAAAATACATTTCCTTCAAACAAATCTGTTGACAAAAACTAACTAAACGAGTTTGATAACACTAAAATGTATATTCATCCTTGTCTTGCCTTCGGTATTAAAAGAGATGGGGTCACATTTTAGTATTGTCAACTAGTTAAGTTTTTGTAACAACAGAACAGAACTGAGGTCGTCCGCTGTGTCGAGCAGGTCCACAAAGCGCTGCTGTTTTGTGAAAATACATGGGGTTAATACGTTACGCGTATCGCCCATCACACGACCGCGAGCGCTCGCAGCGGTTACCGCCCAACGCAGTGGACGGCCGAATAACATCTTAAATTGTCAATATTTCCTAATTATACCCCAATTTTGTAATTTTAGTATCTCCATGAGGTTTCTAATTATATCTATCAATTGAGCAAAAAGTAAAGTTCCCTAGAATAAATTATTGAGTCAAACTCAACTAACAATACATTTGTATGCAAAGGACAAACCGACTTGAAATAACCTCAACAATTTCAATATATAAAACATTGTTTGAAAAGGATTTTATTGGACATGCCATCGTCAATTTTTGGTGTCGCAAGAGATAATTTGTTATTAATTTCAGTTTTTCAAATTATTTGTTCGGAGGACCATCACCTCCTTCAAGAGAGCTTGCTTGAGAGCACTTCGTAATTTCCATTGTATGATATTTCTATTTTTGAGTGTTGTATTGACATACGGTCGCCAAAAAATAGAAGGTAGTAGGTAGCCTTAGTAGTAGATCCCCCTTGTTTTTTTTTCAAAAGTATTTTTTGAATAGCTCTTAAGCGCGACTTCTTTTGTTTTCTATGCAGATTATCAGGCTGTCACTAACCGTTCAGACTTTTTGTACTTTGGGTTTTTCATCTTAAAATTAATCCCTTTTCCCGCCACCCAATTAATCCCCCTCCCCCTTCCTACTGAGTCATTCCTCTCTTTAGCCACTAAATTTGCCTTCTACCGCACTATCTTGCCCCTTCAAAATTGTAAGCCATTAGTAAAAAAAGTATACTAGATTTAAGCTAGGTTTTCAAAATTTCGGCCTGTCTGCAAGGCTGGATTCGGCCCTGGCGTCCGAACCTGCAATTTGATTGCAAGGCCACATGAAAACGCATCCACAGATAAGCATCTACATGTATACAACACAAACATGGATTCTACCTATAACCAACCAATGTCCTCCAAAACGGTTTCAATATGGCAGTCACGTAAAGATGGTTTTATATGCCATTAACATAGGTTTCTGTACGGAGCGGGATCTATACTGTATTTCAACCAGGTGCAACTGTGTGCTAGTTTATATTATCTAGGTTATAACTAGATGTGCCCCGCGGCTTCGCTCGTGGTATACTTCGCCCCCGTAGTACCCATTTATCTTTATTTGGCTGATTTATTGGCATTTGTGATTACTACTCCGCTCTCCTGTAGTAGCGTGATGATACATAGCATATAATTTACTACAGGTAAATGGGCTACCCATTACAAAAAAAAATCTATTTGAACCAGTACTGCCTGAGATTTGCACGTACAACCAACTAAACAAAATTTAAATACACTGCTCTATATCAAATAATTTTTGTCAATTTTTTTGTTCTTACCTAAATACATTGTAATCTTATTCTGAACACTATTCCAAGTGACTGAAGTGTTGACGAACTGCGAGATGCTGGCTCCAGGGTTCACTATCCTCTCAAAGAACGGCCTCTTGTAGAGCCGTTGAGCTTCAAGTCTCTGGTCTTCGGTAACTCGCCTGTCATCCAAATGTGTTAGCGCATGGAACTGGGATATCACGAACAGCCTGTAACATGAAGTGCATATATCAATAACTAGCCTATGCACGCTGCTCCACCCGGTGGATATCGATTTTTTATTATATAGGACACGTCAAAATGACTTAACCTTACCTGATGGTAAGCTAAAGGCAAAGTCTCAGGACTGGGGTCACCACCACATACACCGGTAGTGCTACAGTGGCGGCCCTCAGCTTGACGGCCTCATCAAATGCTTTTTCACGCCCCGCTTAAAGGCCCCGGACCGGACTATAGGATTTTCGCGTTTTTAAATATATTCTGTAATTCTGTTCTACTCAACAGATTGTGATCAAACAAGTGTAAGATTTTAAGTCTGAGCAAGACCTTTTAAATAAAAAAAACCGCATATAAATCCGTTCAGTTGTTTTTGCGTAAAACATGCCTCCACTAGTGATCGAAAATTGAAGAGCAAATCGTTTTTCGGCTAGACTTTGTACTGATATTATAAAGCAATCTAAAGAATAGCTTACCGGTATTGAAGGTATTCGTAAAAGGTGCCCCCGTTGAAGTAGCTAGGTGCTGCCGGGTTGCCCATCAGGGAAAGATATTGCAAGTTGGGACATGACTCCTTAAGTTTGCCCACCCACGGGTAAAGAGAGGCGATTTTGCATCGGTTCAGCCTGTTGATATAAAAGAAGGTAATGAATTAAGCAAAATGAATAAGAACGCGGCCTCTACTCAGAGGTATAATCTACTAGGTAATGTCCATGGTTTCACCCGCACGGACGTCGGTTTTCATGTATTATGAGTTATAGGTAAAATGATTCTTACCATAATAGTTCTAATTTGGGCAGCGGTGGCAAATAACAGGCCTCAGTGAGCGGGTTGCCATCAACTATTAAGGAAGTAAGGTTCTTGAAATACACTAAGACATCCAAGTTTCTAGAAAACAATATTATTTTGGTAAAGTAAAATGTAGTGTTGTTTGTTAATAAAGACGTAAATTTTTATTTGAATAAAAGCATAAACAATCATATTTATTTACTTACGTGATCTTGTTGTGACTGAGATCTAAATATTTGATATGAACGGCAAATTTCTCGACTATAGTCTTTGGTATCTCGTACAGGTTCTCATATGCTAAAGTTAATCTGGTTTCATCGTCCTTCTCTGCAGTTGTATCTACAGACCTGCAAGTTTTCAGTACCTTTGTATATCAATAAGACTCACCCCTCCCATTATGATTATATTGGTAAGGGGTAGGGATTAGAGACGAAATGGAATAAAAGGTTAGCCCCCATTGAGCTACGGCAGGTATTTGTGGATAGGTGCTTATAACAAGGCAAGTAATTAAGATGGCATAGGTATAAATTTAACTGATTTAGGCTAGTAGGCGGAAGGAAGGGACTGCAATCTGACCACCCAAGCATGTCAGTCCATTAATTGGTAGATGTATATCAGCAGGTGAGGTGGAATTCTATGCCCCCTTTATGTCCAGCCAGTAATAATTATTTATGTCAGCCCCGAACTGACTAGAACCACACTCTATTTCAGTTCTTCAAACGCCAGGGTGCAAGATGGTTCAAAATGGCCCCCTTCGGGTTTGGGAATTATACAGGCACCTTAGAGAAATAATCTCTGGCGTACTTACGTTATAATATCTGGAGGTAGCGGCGTCTCAGACATGTCGGTCATGGAGTCTACTAGAACGTCGCGAGAAACGTCCACCGATATCACACCCTCATCTGGTGCGTGTGATGAAGATGTGCTGGGGTAGCTATAATAGTCACATCAAATCTATGTTAGACAATTCCGAAATAAAAGTAGCTCACGTATTTTCACTTTCAAAGAGTAGGTACACACAATACTCGTTGAAAGTGAAAATTAATAAAAAATAGTATGTATTAAATATGATTTGTACAAAAAAGCAACAACACCTTTCGATAAAAATGAACTTGAATTGCAATTTGACGGGGCTTAATTATGTCTTATCTCTTAACGCAGCTAAATGATATTAAAACATTGAAGGTAGCAAGTAGGGAGCTTGAAAAGTAAAAAGTTACGGACAAAATACTGTTTACTTACAATTTTTATTGACTTTTATAATGTAAATTGCAATAAAAAGTTTTACGTTTATGTAAAAATGATAAGTATTTATTTTAAACTGATACATAAAATTATTAATTAATTTTTATAAATAATAAAAACAAGTTTTTCAAAGTTGAATGAATAGGACGGTGTTGTCAGACTTTTCAGATGTAATATAAAATAATACCATTTAAATTATTTTTAATCTCAAATAGTGGTATTTTTTTTTTATGTCCTCAGTCCTTATATAAAACTAGCTGTTGCCCGCGGCTCCGCCCGCGTGGATGTCGAAATCCGTTTCAAAAACTATCCTAGATCTCTCAAGTTGGATCGAACTGCACATGGTGTGCGAATTTTATTATAATCGGTTAAGTGGTTTAGGAGTCCATTGAGGACAAACATTGTGACACGAGATTTATATATATTAAGATATTCTTCATTGCTAATTTTTGATTCCTCAACGCAGAGCCTAAACCACTGTGCTACAAATTTGAAATTTTGGCAGTTCATGTCTTTCAGATTGCTTAGCAAGAAATATAAAATTTTACATAGGTAGTGTACCTGTTTCCAGTTTGGTTATCGTTGGCTTTTTTTTTAGAAACGAAGAACACCCACCTTAAGGTAATTGAGTACCTAAGAGTCTAAGAGCAGTGGCATAGGTACCATGCTATAAAGGTAAGGCTGCTAGCAATGGTTTTTACCCGACTGCCGAAGAAAGGAGGGTAATGTTTTTTAATACCACTTAGGTAGCAGAGGGATACTAACTTACGTCTGAACTGGATGAAAGCCGTACCTAATATCGAATTTCGTTTCTTCGAGCACTTATCGTAACGTGTAACGTGCCCAAACTGACGTAAATATCACCGATAAAAGTGCTCGAAGAAACGAAATTCAATGTTACGGCTTTCACACAGATGCAAGTATCCCGGTGGCAGAAAAGTACACGGCCCACCTGATGAGAAGCAGTCACCGTGGCCTATGCATACTCACGCGGCCGTGCCGACCCCTCCGTGCTACGGAGAGCACTGTGGCAACTTGTCTAACATCAAAACTTCGATATCACCAATGGGCTGTGGAGGTCAGATGGCAGTCGATTCACGGAAAATATCGGAGTATGGCCGTTTCGTAGTTAGACTGAAAAGCCGACCCCAACTTAATGTCAAAAAAGCTCGGTAGATGAGTTTACTGTAAACATTAAAAACTCATTTAACAATCTTATTTAAGTAGAGATAAAGTTAGATGCATTTTCGTCCTTAAGTGCAGTCAGCGTCAAAAGTAGATGATGATTGCACCGATATCAAATTAAAAAAAAAAAACGAATAAAGCTTATTACTTAATTATATTTTAACCACTAAGAAGTTGAACAGCATTCTCACGGCTGGTTCTTCAGTAGGTAAAGAAAAATACCTATATCGGTATAGTCATGTGAGGCATTTGACTTCAGCACATCAAAAGATAGTTCATTAAACACGGAGTTTATCTACGACTAATCTTAATTTTTGACATCAACGCCGTATAATCATAATGATGATAATCATACTACACTATAATCATACCTGTCTTTAAAGGGCTCATTGATATCCATGATAAATGTTTATAAATTCACTATATCACATTTACACTTAACACAAACTTTAAAGACAACATTAGTGATCCTCAAACGCGTTTATTGAGAAATTTATGTACTTATTAGAAAACTTAAATACGAGCACGAGGTACATCTATGTGTGCGGTTATCTATCGACTTGGACTTGGACAAAGCAATACCGAGGAAGAGATAAGCAAAATATTGTTTATTTGCGTAATGAAGTACTTAGATAACGCATTGAGGTGAATCGTTCGTATATTATAAATTTTGGTTCTATTGACATTCACACAACGTAATGATAATAGTAACTGAAACTATTTCGATATAATTAATTATAACACATAAGTGGGTATATTAACTAATTTGAATACCCTCCTTTCTTCGGCAGTCGGGTAAAAACTCAAAAGGGCAATATTTTGAAAATCTGCAATGTAAAAGTGATATGAACGGAAGGAATACTATGTCATTAGTGGTGGCTTCGCAGGGTCAAACATTTAGGACTGTACCCTGAGCTTAGATAACATTTTTAGTTTAGTGATAAGAAAAAAGATAAGTTGAAGAATCACTGTCAGTGAGTTTTATTTGAGTTCACCATACTGTGTGAGTCACAGGTTATGGGTCACTTTCATTGTGTTGGATACTAATTTATTAGAGTCATCTGAAGTCGCACATTTAAATATTAAAGGAATAAATTGCCTCTGAAGATATCTGTGGCGTAGCGGTGTAGAACCCGTAGAATGTTCAATAACTACGTCGGAGGTCACGGGTTCAATTCTCGCACAGTGCACTTATATAAGTAGGCATGAGTGTGAATATTTGCATTGGTCTGAGTGTTTCTATTCATTGTGTTTATAAAAAAAATATTTAAATATAATATTTATCCGCATTCTAGAACCCATAACACTAGCTAATTAAACTATACTTACTTTGGGTTTAGATCCCTCTGTGTAGAATGTCATGGAATATCTATTAACATACTTATACTAATTTCATATAGCTGGCTTAATGATTCTTAGTTTACTGCGAATAAAACTTGTTTAACAGGCGTAGACCGCGTAGATACTGGTTTTAAAAGTACTTCCAATCCATAACTTCGTTGGTAGTAATTTTAGTTTATAAAATGGCAATTCCTATCGGTAGTTGTCAACATTTGTTAACACGTCATTGATGACAACAAGTACAAAAACATTCAAGTTCATTCATAATTTTATTGCAGCATTAACAGCATAAACAGCTGACAATAGCAGCTGTTACACTGCTAAAGTGTAATAATACATAATAGATTGAATTAATAACCAATAGATAGCTAAGTTGTCAGTCATTATCCTAACAAAAACATGAACGTAAGTTATCTCACCTTAGAAAACAATTAAACGTAACCATGAAGTGTTTACAATCAATTTGCTGTTTTTAGGAAAGTAACATTCCTATTGACATAAACATCGGAAAGTTGCAAGACTGGCTAGTAAGCCGTCGTCATGTAAACAAGGAATGGTTGAAAAGCATCCAGCCCGTGCGAGAGAAGATCAACAATGCTTTACAGGACATGCCTGCACATGACGGCATCGCCAACTTGCTAACTGGCAGCTATATTAACTATTTCCATTGCTTAAAGATCATTGAGATACTAAAAGAGACAGAGGCTGACACGAAAAATTTGTTTGGAAGGTATGTGTCTACTCTTAAATAATTATTCAGAATTTGTTTATTTAAATATTAAGAATTTGTTTTATAGTACCTTCCTAAGTAGGTATGAAGGGACAAGTGGTGAAAGGGAGCAACACGATTCCCTACCTTACCATTTGAATAATTATATAATATTTTGTATAATAAATGAAAATGTTACTGTATGTAAATTTTGTTGTGTAACCTTCAACTGTTTAAATATTTTAATAATAATAGCTCCATACTACTTGACACAGGTTCACATATTTAATAAATTAAACACAGTTCATAAACATGTGACTTGTGAACCTCCTCCTTTTTGAAGTCGGTAAAAAACAGAAAAGTTAGTAAGTCTAGTGGCTGCCAGTAGAATACAACTTGCCATCAAGACGTTACAAGTTAAACCTTACCATCACTTTTAAACCTAATTGTATGCTTTAACAAGAATACTAGTACTGTGTGTATTGTTATTATTAATTTGTCATTAACATTAATTTTCTAATTGTAAATAATAAATACATATAGGTAAATTCAAATAATAATAAATAACATCAATTCTAGCTATGGGTCAAAGAGGATGAAGGACTGGCAGGATGTAGTCCGAAACTATGAGAAAGAAAACCTATATTTAGCAGAAGCAGCTCAGATATTCGTTAGAAACATCAATTATGAGATACCTGGCCTGAAGAAGCAGATTGCTAAGGAGGAGCAATTGCAAGCTGTTAGTATAATGCATCATTTTTGATTTAGTTTACCTTATCTGTCATCATCAACATCATTCCATCATCATATCATCATCATCATTATCACCCTAGTGCATGTCCCAGTTGCATCTGAAACTTCCACTTAAGAGACTTTCCATATGCCACTTTCATGCTTTGACATAACCACTTCATACCATCTTTATCAGGGTTGGCATTCGAATGGTGACACAAAAAGCTAAGTAATTTAATTAACCGAATAATTCCAGGAATCCGAAAAGAAGCACACAGATTTCCTAAAGAATGAAGCATCAAGTAAGTCCGAGTTCCTGACGTTATGCAAGCAGCTTGGAATCCACGGTGATAGGATCAAGAAAGAGCTGGTGGACCGGCTGCAGGAACTACCTGAGCTGTACGAAAAGGTAAATATTTGAAGACCTATAAAGTATGGGTTCAAAGTTTGACTGCTAAGTGTGGGTCGTGAGTTCAATTTGCACTCCAATACATATATACATTGGCATTAGTCAGGGTGTGTCTATGTATAATAATGTAGGTATAAGTCTTGCCAAGCTACTTGTCAAAAATGGCTCCCATATGTGCATGTAAATGACCAACCAAAAAGCGCAGATCAACCAATGACGTGAGCCGTTTAATGTTATAAATCTATGATTGGTTGATTGGTTGAGGTCAAATTGTCAAGTTGTTTGGCTACAACTATATTTTACAAAAAAAAAAACGATTTACCTTGTAGCTAGATGGATTAAAAAATTTTCGACAATATACATTATATATTTGTTTCACTTTTAGTGACTAGTCTTAGGGTAGTCTAACCTTTTTTTAAGTGGCAATATCCAAATATACTTCTTTTGCCCCTTACAGTCTTTTATTTAATTCTTTATTGAATTAAAATGCCTCTGTTTTCTTTACAGATTGGAAAATCCCTGAAGCCACTATTACCAGGCATCGAGCTATATTCTGCATTCTCTAAGTATATTTTAGGCGACAAATATTCGGAAGTTCTACCATTATTACAATATGTGGTTGAGCATGGCAACACCACAGTTTACGAGTGGAGTTATGGAGAACCACCGCTGAGTGTGGAGCCTGATCCAATACATATTGAGATGGATGATGAGGAGCAAGGCGCTGGGGACCAGGTGAGAGCTTATTACGGCAATATTTATATGGTGTCTTTACTTTTCAAAGAAATTGGCAATTGACACTTAATTTTGTGGTATTCCTGCGACCAGAATGGCCTTCAATGCGCCACAAAGTCTGTATTTTTTAATACCTCTAGGATTAGGGGGGGAGGGGGCTTGGAAAGGGTGGGGCGAGGGGGCTATGGAGGGTTAGGGGAAGAAGGGTTCCAGTGACTGGCTACTCTTTTTTGCTCTTTTTAAACTCTAATTTTTACTGTCCAGACGCTATGGTAACCCCCCACCTAGATCATAATACATCCAGGCAATGAGAGTAGAGTAATAATGAAATGTAAAAATTTAATTTTTGCAGATCGATTTTGGTGAAGACAATGCCATAGACTTCGGTTCAATAGACGCGGCAGCAGCTGAAATAGATTTTGGTGAAGGCGACGCGGGCGCAGAGATTGACTGGGGAAACATAGACGCTGGATCTACTGATAATATTGTAAGCAATCATTAATATTGACAGTTCTGACGCGAGCAAAGTCATTTTGACTTGTTTAGTCAAAGCATATAGTTTAGTGGGTAGAATATTAATAATATACCATTAGTATATCATGCGATCTTTCAAAGGCTTTTGATTCCGTGTAGCATAATATATTTCTGTAGAAGCGTAGACGCTGTGAGACTAGAGATGACTTAGAAGACTTCTTACCTTATATAACTTAGAGATTAAATAAAATGTACGAATTTAAACGACGGCATAAATTTTTTTGTCTTTACTGTGTATGGGTGTGCCACAGGGATCTAAACTCGGTCCTATACAAAAGCTGTGAAAGTCTTAAATTTTACTTGATATCTTAGGTAATTATTTTTTTTATTCTAGGATCTGTCAGCGGATTTGGCTCACGTATCGCTTGAAGAGTCAGGCATTGTGGTGGAAGAGCAGGGGGTGTGCGGGGGAGTGGCGCGGGGGAAAGATGCACTGACGCTGCTTGATAACCCGGCCACGAGGAATCAGATCATTGATCAATTAGTTGAGGTAAGCTATCGTTGATCTATATTTTTCTAAACTAGTATACTAGGTATATTCGATTCAAGCGCTCTATACAGAATATTTTTTTCAACTGAGCTTGGATGATCAAATTTAATTCTATACTAAGAGGAATAGCGAAAAATTTTGATGGTGGGTTGGAGACGGGGATTGGGGTTATGGGTGTAGGTTGTTAGCTCTGGCTACCCTACTTACCGCCGGGAACACAACACGATGGTTATTATGACCGCGGTCTTCTGTAGGGCGGAGGTACTACCCCAGTCGGACAGCTCAATTCGGACGGGAGATACCGTCGTGACAGCCTATAAAAAGACTAAAGAAGACAAGCTAATAAAATTGTCTTTCCAGCTGGAGTCGTTCCTCAAGATGCGTCTGTACGAGACCAACACATCGGGTGACAGCCACAGTTTCAGCCTGCTGCAGCAGCTGCCGGCGGAGAGTTCGGCCGCACTCACCGCCATGCTGGACGCCGTCCAGGTGGCCGCCGCGAGACTCACCGCGCCCGAGATCAACCACCTGCACAATGTTAAACACTCACCCAGGTAACCAAATGCAATATACAGGGTGTGTGGGGAATCTACCAAAGTTTTAGGGGCCCAACTTAGGGCCTATAACCTATAAATTATTTTCGGCGTTGGGGGAAGTGTCAGTTGGCAATCAGTTGTGCTGAAATTTTGAATTTACAGGTTAAATTTTTTGAACTGTGGATGGTCAGATCGGAAACTATAAGGAAAAGTGAAAAATGCTCTAAGACGTCAGACGGTCTGTCTGTCCATTATGATGGAAACTAAAACTGTCTCATTGGACTTGGCCATCCACGCCCTGTTGAAAAATTCATCCTGTATATTATCCATATTCCACCGGTTTATAGCGTGGTTCCATCTTGAACTGGGGCTAAGTGTAAAAAATATAAAGTATATTTATCCGCATTCTGGAACCCATAACACGAGTTAGTTAAGTTATGCATACTTTAGTTCTGGGTGGCGCTGTGTAGAATGTTCTAGAATATTCATTTATTTGTTCTCAGATACGTAGACGTGCTAACAGCCCAACTGAAGCAGAAACTGGCTCTGTGCGACAAGTTGTCCCGCCTCGCCGCGCGAGCCGCCGAGCAACGCGCCGCGGCCAGCGCACGCGCAGCCGACATGCGGCCCGTACTCGTGCGCATTATCGATAGAACGCGCGAGCTGCAGGCGCAGGTACAGTGGCCCCCAAACAACTTGACAATGTACTCTAGCTGCGCAGAACACATTTTTAGGTATCTTTGGTGGAAATGCGGTGTGACGGCCGAAGGGATCGTAGAATCCCCACCTCTGAGTCTTTTTCCCAGTCCGTTGGGGTCAGATTTTCAGTCTAACTACTAAGCGGTCAAACTTCGATATTTTCCGGTGCGCGATGGACGCGAAAACTACTGAACATATTTTGATGCAGATTTTTTTGTTTGGAAGGTCTTGGGCAGACTTAGATCTTACGTATATTTGGTCACAAACCGCGAAAAACGACGTCCACTCAGGTGGAACCGCGGGCATAAGCTAGTTTTTTTTCCACGTAGGTGGCAGACAAGCACACGATCCACCCGATTCAACAGCAAAGGTGTCACACACGCGCTGCCTACCCTGAAGGGAAGGGCAATAGTTTCAATAAAGTCTTTAATGAATTTATAATTTTTATTTCAGATCGAAGCTGACATATCAAAGAAGTACAAAGGCAGGCCGGTGAACATTATAGGGGGTGTCAAGTTTCTATAAAAATCGTGTATATAATATGTACATAGTATATTCATTGTTAACTTTTAAAAATATATATATATTGGAGGTTTTATACAACTGTAAATAATAGTGTAGTTTTATTGCAACTATTTTTTATACCACATTCTACATTTTTTTTATATTTTGGTCACGTCAATATGACTTCACCTCACCTGATAGTAAGCTAAAGGTAGACTAGACTAGACCCAAAGTAAGCATAGTTAACCTGATTATAATATGGGTTCTAGATTGAGAATGAAAATACTTGAATATTTTTAACCGATTTAAAAGGAGGAGAGGAAAGGAGAGAAACACTAAAAAAAGTGCAATGAAAAATCTTATTATAGGATTTTAATCTTAGGTTTAGTTCAGAAAATAATGCCAATAATTTAATTTAAAAAAAAACATTTTGACATGTCCATATTATGTACGTAGAGATACATAAGGCATACATAATGTTAAGTGGTTACCATAACGCACGTTACCACCTGAGTCTTCCTACAATCCCCTGAAGATCTATATTTAACCATAATAATACCCTGAGTTATAATAATACGGATAATAATACGGGTAATAGTACGGATAATAGTAATAATAAGGGTAGGCCCACTCTGTTGGGTAATAACAATATATGCCTGGCGCACATTCGGTGTTCTCTTTTGAAGAGCGCTGACTTTGTGGAGAGTCGCTCGCGTCAATGACATAACTGCTCAATAATAATAATGTCGTTAATAAAAACATTATTAGAGGCCGTTGGGATGGTTTCTGTAACAAACAAGTATATTTATTTAAATAAAACATATTCTGTGACTTTCTACACAGCGCTCTCTATACCATTATGGGTTCCAGAATGCGGATAAACATAGGTACTAAGATACATTTTGTTTGTAAATACATTACATATTATACATAGAAACACCCAGACCAATGCAAATAGACACATTTTATTTAAACGTAAAAAAGTAAAAAACTTTAAAAATACATACCGCCATGTTGATGTGAACACAATACTTGAATGTGTTGACGCAACCTTCCTAGCTCTTGATTTATATGCTTATAACATGGACCTTAAAAACTTATGGATGGAAAGCGTTGAAAACGAGGCTGTGTCCCAAAAATAGTAGCGGCTATCCATGTGTGAGTGAATTTTAGGTTGCAATATGTTACCCAAATTAGATTGAAAAGTTATTCCTGGATATTATATCGGCCTGCTTCTGCTAGGGTGACAGGCGACTCCACCCTTCACCGCCAGGCCTGCGCTCATGGAGGATGGAGGTCGTTCAGTAACCTCGGACGCCTGAGTCGCTTGCGCCTGTTGTGGGTTTGGTCCAGGGGAGTCCTGAGGAATGTCTCCTAGGTTAGATCCGTCGCCTCCTTCTCGAGCAGTGTGGCAAGCAAGTAGGCCGACTCTAGTGTCGTCACTTGTATTCTTTAACAAGCCCCTTCCATTAATTTTGTAGGTTCATGGCGTTTAAGTGTGATGTTGTATGATTTGTTCATAATATCGTTTAGCGATAAGAATTGACGAACGGTGTATAAATTAATTTTCAATTAAGACTATTTAAAATACTTTGTTCTGTCTGATTACTATTTATTAACCTTCCAATGCTCACTTATTGGTCTATCAGACTGAAAAAATATATTTGCGTAATTTTCTTTACAATGGAAAACGTAGGCGGTTTGCATTCCTTGTTAATTGCAAAGTTCGTGACTAATTCTCTCTTCTTAGGCCCGTATTAAAATTAATAACTAATTAGTTATTATTTTAATTAATAATAATTACGTAAATTAATTCGCAGAGCATCTCAAGTGCATGCTTGATACCTATATAAGTGTCATCTATTAATACGGGTCTCAGAGTCGCAATATATCGCCTTAGAGTCCAATAGCAAATTTCAGCTAGTCAATTAGATGTGATCATCTAATTGACTAGCCGACCACTAACCACTTCATAGACTACTCTAAAAAGCTACCTACACTACAAAAGTGTACCGACTGGTAACCGAAATTACCTACTAATAAATTATTATCATTTAACCAGTTCAACATAGTCAATTAGTTTTGTTAAGAATGAGCGGGGGTTGGTGGGCAATACTGTTTAGGTTTGGTTTTAGGACATTTTCATTCTGCATCTTTCGGCCTGACAGACCAATGCGGGTATGAGAAGGTTAATTCATTATGGGTAATAATTTTATTTAATATTATTGCTATTCGTATAATTATGTCCAGTAGCTAAGTAAGGTCGGTGTTTTGCGCAAGCACCTATTTGGCACCAGGGGCAAGGGAATTGATTTTTGGGGCACCTTACAACCCCGCCGTCTGAAGACCAGAGACGGGGTGCGGTTTTAGTAGGTTTGAGTCGGACATAACCGGGCATACCTACTGGGTACCTACGCATTATAACAACAAAAAAATGTCCGAAATATTTTGAACGCTTTATTATAAAAAAATACTTTAAAATTAACCATAGATATAAGGATAGGGGTAATAATAATATACATAGTACGGATAATAGTAATAGTAAAAAGGTATGCCGGGCAGGGCCATGGTCGAGAAACAAATAGTATTATCATTTCCGGGCTTGCATGTTGCTTCGTCTTGCTTCGCTGCCGCTGTCGTGGACTCAGGATGGTCAGGGGTGTCGTCGCGTCTTCTTGTGTGGGACTCTTTGAATAATGTGATTACAAGCAAGGTGACTATAAACCTTTGGGCTAGCATCTGCAACAAATAATGTGTTACCTATTTATTTATGGAAGTCAGTGAATCTTTTATCTATAATAATAATAATAAATATTCTACGACATTCTACACATCGCTCCCTAGACCCAAAGTAAGCTTAGTTTAGGTAACTAGCTTGTGTTATGGGTTCTAGAATGCTGATAAACATACTTATATGCTTTTTTTTTGTAAATACATACTTATTATACATAGAAACGCCCAGACCAATGCAAATAGACATATTCATGCATACAAATATTTGCACTGAGCGGGAATCGAACCTGCGCCCCCTGTGTAACAGTCGCATGCACTACCGCTACGCCACAGAGGCCGCCATATCTATACTGCGGCGGTGAGTAGAGCAGTCGGAGCTCACAATCCCACATCCACCAAATCCCCTCCCATCTTCCCAGCTCCCAGCTTCCCATCAGGTGGGTCGTGTGATTGTCTGCCACTTAAGTAGTTTAATAAAGAAAAACTGTTATAAAATTGTAAAGTAGCCGTGTCTGTACATTGGAGACATAAAAAATACTTGGGTTATATTGTATGAACAATACTGCAAACACAAAATCATTTTTTTGGAATGCTTGTCTGTTTGATGGATGCAAAAATTACTGAACGGATTTTGATGCGGTTTTTTTTGTTTGATAGGTCTTGGTCAGACTTAAAATTTTACGATCTTGTTTGATCACAATCGGTTGAGTAGAACCGGTGATATCCATAGTCAAAAAACGTGAAAATCGACGTCTACGCGAGCGAATCCGCGGACATAGGCTGTATTGAATAAAACAAAACATCTAAATATATTTAAGAGATAAATATATTTCTTAAAAAATCACAACATTATAAGTCAGTCGTTAATCTTATTTGTACGGTATTTTTTGCCACCAAGCAAGCGTTGTAGTTGGAGTGGTCGGTTTTGGCGAAGTGGTTTCCATATAAAAATATACGTAGGGATAGTTATGGAAATAGTTGTCATGGGGGTAGGCAGCATAACTATGAAATGGGTAGTGGTGTGGCCAGTATAAGACGCAAGATAGATATATTTTTTTCGTGATATCGTGCGGTACTTTCATTGTATGACTGTTCGGCAAGCAAGGTGGATGGTCTTCGTCAACTTCCCCTGTAACGCGGGTTATAAGTAATATACAGTATAATATTATTGTGGGCTGTGGCCATGACATCTGAAAATACAATACATAAAAATAAATAAATTTGGAGTGTTTATTTGTAAGTATTTGCGTCCATCGCGCACAAACAGACGAACAGCCAAACCGGCAAACCGGCAAACCGGCAAACCGGCAAACCGACAAACCAACAAATAGACGAGAATTCTAAAAACAATATTTTGTGTCCAGAAATTGTATCTACATAGGTACATATATAACATAACCCAAGTTTTTTTAAATATCAGATAATTTACAATGTTATAATAGTATAAAGAAGTACAAAATATTCTTCAATATAAAACTTACTTTGTAATAAAATTGTTATGTCACGAGACTCACGAGTGATGGTTGTTATATCCGAGAGTTTCTGGCGTACACATTCACTAACTGAATCCATCAAATCGATTAAAACATAAAATTTCTAATCAAGAGATGATTTACCTTATCTGTGACTTATTACCACGAACAAATTCTGAAAATTTTCTGTTTAAATGGAAGAAAGATCTTAACTGTAGGGACTGTCTATTATTTGTTCACGTATTCTTGCTCCCTTTTCAGGTGATAGTTGCTCCCTTAAGTCAAGATAAGCCACATAAAGTATTTCAGGACACACTTGTAGATATACGTATCCAATTCTTACTTATACTTGTATTAAAACTTTCTATACATGAATAAGTCTCTCTCCAGGGAAAGAGAGTCAGTATGCGGGTATCGACGAACTGTGATGGACAAGTTAAACCTTTTCCAGGATTTATCAGGCCTCGATCGGGCCGGCCAATTACTGCGATAACGGGCCCGAGGCTGATAGCAAGGCCTTACTGAGGGACAGACAAAAATGTTAATATTTGTTTAACTGTTCAATACTTTTTAATTGTTGTAGTTATCCGTTGGGACGTGAGGTAAAGGCGAATGAGATCCGTGTGACAATGAATCAATCAATTTTTGCGTGATTGATTAGTTATCAATCACACAAATTATCACTTTCGAATTTACAATATTGCTAAGGATTGACATGAAATTCTGAACCGCTTGTAGCTTTCACAATGTACCGGATTACCTTTCCGGGAGGCATTCTGCCTGCAGAGTAAGAACCCCAATGATGGGATCTGCTGCTTTTTCACCAAGACTCCTGCAGGGATATCACGTCCACCATCCATCTGGAGAGTGATACACATGCTGAGTTGAGCGATGTAGCTATCGCTCAACTCAGCATGTGTATCATTGGATCGTCATATTGCGAAGCGGTTTTGTTCAGTTACACTTTGGACGTAGGGACGTAGCTTATGTAGCCCTTGTCCACTTGTCACAAGAATCGAGTGAAGCTTCGATCTGCGTCTGCGCCCTGGATTTATCGTGAATCTCCCTTATTGTAACCATTTTTTTTGGTTTACTTTGACCGCCGAACTTGTGCCAGAGCCGTGTCCGTTAATACATAGGCAGGTGTAAGTAATAATTGGTGGTGAGGTGAACCTTGGAGATGAGGTTGGCCTAGGTCTCTAAGAGTCCTAAGTAGGATCCATACACTCTGTGCATACCCACATATAAAGCCTTCGAAAGCTTACACAATTGTAATCATTAAAGCATTGATGACTATCACAAGATAACCAGCTCATTGTTGGGTTCACCTGCGTTAACTACTGACATACGACCTTACTTTTCACTCTCGAAGTATTTTCTCACGATAATATTATAATCTGAATTGTTTTGTGTGAATACTAGATTAGATTTATTAAGTAAAGTTTTCAGATTATAGTAATTTTATTATACAACACGTTACTATTCCCGTAACAATTATTATTTTAATGTTATGGGAAATAGTGTTGTACCTACTTCATAGGTCAACACAAATTTTGTCTTTGATAAAATATTAAGAAATTTTGATAAATTTCTTGATAAATAAAACAAATTTTCTGAACTGAAAAAGTTTGCTTTGGTATCCAGGAAAACGGTTCCTCATAAATATTTGCACTGAGTGGGAATCGAACCTGATGGAGAGTCAAATGCACTGCCGCCAAGCCATAAAGATAGTCGAAGTGTGCCTTGTCAATCAATGCTTTCATCACCGTGAAAAGGTCGAAATATAATAATGGAACTGGACAGTGTTGGCGGTTTCCCAATGAAGTTCGGCTTAATGAGGTAGGTGGAAAGGTTGAAGAATTCACCTATGGTGTAATAATAATAATATAAAGGTGTACCTAACCTTCAATTACATATATTATTATTAAGTACATCACAGAATGAGTGGTGAGATAATTATTAGTAATAGAATGCCATGTAATCGTAATACATTAGATTTTTAAGTGTGTGAACGTCATTGGACTTTGACAAAGAGTTTGAATCAGTTAATACACTATTATTATTTTATTATATAATTATTATTATTATCTTATGAGAATTTTATGCACAAATACGGCGCATTATGTATTTGACAGATGCTAAAAGATATGGCCGTGCATTTTTTAAATTCTAGGTCAAGGTTTTTATTGGGGTAGACTTTGCACCGCTGCCCTCAGGTTATAACTAATCATTCTACAAAATTTTCTCTAGTTTAATTTAAGAAATAATCGTGAAATGATTCGGTAACGAGATAGGTTTCTATGACAAAATTTTCCAATATGGTGGCGTGAAAAGAGGAGGCAAATTTAAAATACGGAAAGAACATATCGAAATCGAAATCTATGATACCACAAATTTTCAAGATCGTCTTTTCGGTCTAACTACGAATCGACCAAATTTCGATATTTTCCATAAAACGCCAACCATCTGACCTCCACAACCCATTTGCGATATCGAAATGCTCTAGTTAGACCAGTTGCCGGACTTTTTAGGGCTCAAAGTACTCGTAATGACTGCTTTAGATGTTCGCATGGGAACCGGGACTAACAACTTAACGTGCTCTTCGAGGCACGTACGGTCTCAATTTGTTCAAAATGGTCACCTATCCTAAGACTGACCTTAGTATTGCTAACTATGCAATTAAAATACACTTAACCATGATTCTACATACATACATACATATATGCTCACGCCTTTTACCCTTCGGGGTAGGCAGAGACAACAAACCGCTATCTGCCTCTGTCCTTACATACTTCACGCGCTGCCTGTACTGTTATTAAACCTTTCATGCAAGTTCACCCGTTTAGGGTGCTTTTGACCTGCCGTTTTTGCAATAAATCACTAGTTTGGTCAGTATATACTCTGCGAGGCCAACCCCGGCTTGCCTGCCCACTTAAATATGCCTTACATATTTGGTGTCCAACCATGAGTCTGTATTTATTTAAACAAAACTTCAAAACGAATTACTTACTCAACTCTTAGTTTACTAAGCAGACTTCTGCAAGAAACTCAGCACCTATTCTTTATCTTTACGCATCAATGCACCTGAAAGCCAATATCGGCATTCAAAATAGCATTTAACTTCGCAATTACTTACATTATCTTATTGAAAGCATATGTGAAAATGACGAAAGTAAGATGTAACTTTGAATAGGCGGGCTGATTGGTAAAGCTTTGTATCTATTGATGGTTAATTATCCAGAAAAGGTAGGATTGAATATCAAGATTAATGTTTTGTGATCGCGTGTATCTGTGGGTTTGGATTTCAATATGAATTCCGTTTTGATTAGTGTACCGATTTTGGGTTGTGTTATTTTGAATAGAAATTCTATTTTGGTGAATATGTAAATATCAGTTGTTAAGGTAAATTAATTGATGTTTTAGAGGACTAAAATAATTGTGCACTTTCCTAGAGTTAAAAAAATTACACTACGCTTATGAAAAGTTGTTTAGCACTTGTGAATATTTAGGTTGTGTTAAATTAACGATTCTGAACACAAAAAAAAATATTTTGAATTGTCTATAGATTCGCAAGAACGCAAAAACTACTGAACCGATTTAGATGCGGATTTTCTATTAGAAAGGTCTTTGTCAGACTTATAATCTGCCGTATAATAGCAATTGGTTAAATCGGCGATATCACCAAAAAATCATTGGTTAAATGTGCTCGGGCGAAGCTGCGTGCATTGACTAGTGTATAATTACAAAAATTGCAAATGATGCAGCACAACATACTGTGACAATGCAGCGTGAGACCCTATTGTGTTTCTAATACAATAGTTAGTTGTAATTTGGTATAGATCCAAAGATAGCGGGTCACTCGTGCGTACCCTTCAACATAATGTTTAAACATACCTCCAATTTTGGTGCAATTTAGGGAAAGTATGGCGGCGTTTTATCAAATGCTTTCAAATTTATGCTATTGTGTTTATATATACGAGCTTCATGTGTTTCACCATTTTTGCGTGGACATACCCAGAAATTGGAACGTTACATAATTTGGTCTGTTTGCAATTTATCATAATTTTGCAGCTCTGTTAATTTTTACTTTGCACGTCTGCACAAGGTTACGTCATTTAGAAGATTAACTATCTCATATTGCGTTTAATGGTACGATGATACAATAATCTTTTCGTTTTACTTTTATTTACAAATTTAAGTATAAGTACCTATCTGGTTCTAGATGTACCTAATTGGTAAATAAACAAAAAAACTATGTTTTACTATGTAGGTACCTATTACACAAAGTTAGTTAATGATTTTGTCGCCTAGGGACCTGCTGATTGAAGAACTAGTCCTCTTGGGGTATGGCGAGGGTATCAGGAAATTCGGAACCATAGGAGATAAAAGGAAAATGAGAAAAAATGAAACAATACCAAATAAAGCACATTAGATTCAGTTAAAAATACTTTTATTTTAAGGCCGTAGGTACTATAGTGTAAATGAACTTAATCTGTACAATGTTCATAATATTATGATATTTGTGCCCCATAGAGCACTTTTGCTATTGGTCTTTGGTAACATAGGGACTACCCCAATAAAGATAATTGTTCAGTCCCCGGGTCGTGTAAAATTGAATTACATTTTTTTGTTAAGAGTCAGAATAGTTGATGAAGAAACTCGTCAGCAGTAAATTGGAACCAAAATCAGTTGATGAAATGTGGTCTTTGATATAACTCTGCCTTCACCTTTAGGGATATAAAAACCTGAATAATAAAAAAAAATCTTGTTCCATCACCAGTTTTTCTTTCATCGTAGGATTTTAGGTACTTTAATAAATCAAGATATACTTTTGCTTGTAGCCGACTTCAAAAAAGGAGGAATTTCTCAATTCACCTCTATTTTTTGTTTGTTGCGTCAAAACTTTCAACTGACTGAACCAATATTGATGATTCAATTATAGACACTGCAATGGTTCGGATTCGGACCAGTAGTTCCTAACATTAGCAACCAAACAAAGAAACCCTTCAGCTCTATAATATAAGGCATAGATTATTCTATATGGTACATGGCCTTATCTCACAGGCAATTGGCATTCATCATCTGAACATAAGTAAGTTTTGCAGCAATCGTATCGGTGAGGAGTGGCAGAGAGCCCGCCGCTGTGGACATCTGTATCTTCTGATGCACATCGCGAATTGTCTGCAAAATATATACAAGAAATGGTTTCAGATACTACAGGTTACAGTCTACAGTTACAGGTTACAGTCTATTATTAAAGGTTACAGTCTATAGTTAGATGTTACACTTACAGGTTACAGTCTATAGCTAGAGGTTACAGTTACAGGCTACAGTCTATAGTTAGAGGCAACAATCTATAGTTACAGGTTACAGTCTACAGTTACAGGTTACAGTTATAGATTACCGAACGCCAGCGGTGTCACACTCAAGCTGCCCAACCTGGAGGTTGCAGGGAAAATGGGGAGAAGGATGGCTGTTCTTTCCTCACCTATCGCATTCACAGAGTCTGCCAGCACATCCGTTGATGAATTGGTACCGCGAGTTGAAATTCTCGAGTGCGCACAGCGGCTGTCCGTGGTAGCACTTCCAGAGGTAAGGCTGAAGGTACACGGTGTAGAATGGACAGTAGATGTTCTCGTAACACTGGTCGTGAAGCTGGCAACATCTGTATAGACAAATTGAGATTTTGGGTAACTTTACCTATTAGCTTTATTTAGCTAGGCAAAAGTGGGTATCTGGGACGGGAGTTGAACCCGTGACTAGTCGCTTACAAGGGGAATACTGTGACTAAGTTGACACGTCCTGTGTTGGAAATTCTCCAATATTATTATACGTCTTGGGGCGATGCTGGAGTCACTATCGTAATTCTTGCGAAATAATTCACTTCATCACCAAGGATAACCCCAAGATCTATACATTTACTCAATCTATAAGTAATCGGTGTCTGTACATGGAAGATATTATGAGAAAAAAATATTGTACTATATATATAATATACTTACATTATATATACTTTATGAATGTAATAGATGCCAAAACAATGATTTTTAGAAGTTTCGTCTGTTTGTCTGTTGGTCTGTTTGTCTATGTGTGTCTTTTTAGTACTGAACGGGTTTTGATGCGGTTTTCAATTAGAAAGGTCTTGATTAGATTCAAAATCTTACGCATATTTGATCACAATCGGCTGATTAGAACCGGCGATATAGTAAAAAACGCGAAAATCGACGTCCACGCGGGTGGAGCCGCGGGCAACAGCTAGTGCCAGGTAGATAAGTTGTTCAAAGTATTCCTGTAGGGCACTGGTCGCGGGTTTATGTCGCATCTATTTTGACCTAAATCTATGAAATGACGTATTCATAAAAATATCTAAATATAAAATTAAGAAAACTGCAAGGCTGGGTTGTCGAAAGAGACAGTTTTGGGGCATCTTTCACGAGTTTACATGTACCCTGAAGATTTTGGCACGGCTCCTAATGGGTATAAAAATCCTTACCTGTCAATACCGTCTGTAGGTCTACCAGCACCCAGGAACCCGCAATAGCACCCGTAGCCCTTGTAGGAGACTGGGTCACATCCAGTGGCGCAATACAACATATTGGCTAAATGGAGTATGCCGCGTTTACCCCGGTTTTCTTTCCTATTCATGTACGTTTGAGGGTCTATGTGTCTGAAATTAAAAAAAATATTATTGCTTGTACTTAAAATATGGTCCAGGTTGCCTTACGAACATCTATGGCAGTCGTTACGGGTAATTGGGGGCTTTAAAAAGTTCGACAACTAGTCTAATAACATAACTTCGAGATACCCAATGGGTTATGGAGATTCATGGAGATCCAATAGCAGTCGCTTTATGGAAAATATCGAAGTACGCCGCTTCGTAGTCGATTGAAAAGATAACCCCAATTGAATTGGGAAAAGCCTCGGAGGATGATATGCCGGGGTCAACCATGGCAGAAAAGGTATTTCCCTCGCAGCCCTGCTCACCCAGGCTATCTCTGGCTCACCGGTTTTGGGAACCACGGGAGAGAGTTCACGCATTCGCCTCGGCCTGCTTCTGCTAGGGTGATAAGTGGCTCCACTCGTTACCTCCAGGCCTGCGTTCATGGAGCAAATGGAAGTCGTTCAGCAACCGGCCAGATCTTTTTTTTATATTGGTAACGTTAATATGACTTAACGTCGCCTGATGGTAAGCACATAATTGTATACATCGATAGCGTCATAATAGCGGCTTTCAGCTTGATGGCATCATCAAAATGCTTTTTCACGCCCCGCTTAAAGAACCCGGGACTGTAGGAGGAAGGAATCGCGTGAGCTGATAAAGAATTCCAGGTCTTTATGGTGCGGCAAGGAAAAGAGGCATTGAGCCTCTTGGTTCTTGATGAAATTGTTTGCACAGTATGAGGGTGATGTCTCAGACTTGCATGTGTTGTCTATGGTATATCTATAAGTACTGTATTCTTTTTCCTCTTATAGGTATATGTTTTTATGACACGAATGCAGTTGCACATTTATCTAGTAATAACAATAAATTACCTAACTCCTTTCAGATAGTCATCCTTAGGCACAGAGAATCTGAATGGATCTCTCCCGAATCCTACGAAGAAAGGCGTCCCAGTTCCGTCTATCTCGTTCAAACTGGTATTGTTGTTATTCCTACGGTGACTATTATGGCTAATGGGGGGCGTTGCGTATGGCCTCTTGAGGTACTGCAGCTGGGCATAATTGGTACTGTTGTATATGCTTTCATATGTCAGTAGACTTGTTCTATCTGTAACAAAGAAAAGGTATTATTGTATTAAATTGAACAGCGAGAAAAAATTAAGGTCAAAAGAGATTGAGATGTGTGGACTAGAACCTCCACGCGGTACCTATCCAACGAGCAATGGATGCAGCGCCTCTCACTAGCAGGGGAGACGCTGTCCTCTTCTTTTATCGTACGGAAATCCCCACGGATTGGAATCGAACTGTATAAACCGCATGCCAACTCGGGTCCATTTACCGGGGTGTAAGGTTACCCAACAGGCATATCCCTCGCACCCCAGCTGACCCCGGGCCATCTACGGTTTTAAGATGGCCCCTCGACCCTCCGAAAGGGGTTAGTAGATATAAACATAAAGAAAAATATAGATTTAGCGTGGAAAAAATAAATAAAGAGGAACTTAGCATACCTACTAATTGTTTCAAAATTTAATTGATAAGAAAAATATCTAAACTATCCAAGGGCTCGGCCGTGCGCAGGACAAGTTCCAGCAACAGGCCGTACACTGTTCACATTTAATTTCACCAAAAGTAGTTAAATGTGAAAAATATCACAATTAATTCAACCAAATAACCTACTTATACTATTGAGGGTGATTACATAATTGGTATAATTTCAAAATAGTTCATAGAAACCAATAACGTACTAAATACAGGGTGATTCAAATCAAGCTCGCTTTGTTTTTTATTAATTATTCAATACTGAGTTCGTTACTACTCTTTTCATTCAGTTTTTATTCAGAATCCGACTTTAAAACACACAACTACTATTTTAGATGTTTTGACTCTTGTAATTAAATTTATTATGCTCACTCTGTGATATAGACGAGTAAGTAAGAATTTTAATATTATTTACTCTGATATTACATTACTTAATGTGAATATAAAAATATATACTTACCTATAAAAATAGTATACTTATAATATAAATATAATTATGTGAAATAAACAACTGTTTTTTTAATTATTGTCTGTTTGTTTATAATGGACGCAAAAACTAATGAACGTATTTTGATGCGGTTATTTCTATTACAAAAAGAAGAAAATCCAAAAACGATATCAAACATACTCACGGGCGAAACCACAGGCATCAGCAAGTGTTTGAATATATTTAGGAATCTCTTTGAGCCTTTGAACTCATCAGTGATACATTGAAACGTACATTAAAAATAAATATAACAGTATCTGTGGTTCCATAACAGCTATGAGGTTAACAACCTCATATATTTTATAATCGCGACATTTTTTTTCAACAAAACAGGTATTTTAACATAATATATTACTTATTTAAAAACATACCGAACTATACCAATATTTTTGTTATATTATGGATGTTTGTTACTCTCTTACGCAAAACCGGCTGAATAGATCTGGCTGAAATTGGGTACAGGGATAGATTTTATTCTGGAATAACACATTGGCTTTTATTACTGGAATAGTTGCCCATGGGAGGCTGGAACGGGCACAGAAGTCCACGGGGGCGCATCCGCGGGTAAAATCTATAGTATAAAATATAGCATGTGTTTTTGTATTAGACACTAAGGTTGTAAACAAGCACACGTCACTAGATAAAATAGTGAAATCAAATATCACAGCGTTTTTTTTTAAATATTGTCTTATAATTAATTTCATACCTAAGTCAAATCTTTCGCCTAAATCGAGTAGCTAACTCACGTTTTACTTATTGTTTGAAATTCATTGGTAAAATGTGATAAAGCAGTTTAGTACGACTTGATCAGTTTTCTATTCCTACTCTAAGTTGTGTCATGTTAAACCCTCACCTATGAAATCCAGTTTATGTAGAATTTAGTTTTACATTAGAACTACAATTTTGTAATCTAGTATAACGTGAAAGAAATTAGATCCATCCATCCATTAGGACATCATACATGTCACAACAATTTTTATTCTCGAAAAGTTAATTAAACACAAATGATGCAATGTACCTAAATATCATCTTTCAATAATATTATATGCAATATCTTCATATATTTATGATAAATAATATTTCATATTGAAATTGACATTCTAAACGCAGCTTGCAACAGTATAAGATACTATAGATTTTATCACGACGACTACAGACTATAGTTTGGCCGCTGAGACTATGCGTTCCTGACACATGTCAATTCTTCATGACTAGTTATGTACAATAAATAACTTGTACCTAGAACCGTTCTCTAAACCTGTTCCCAACTTACAATAACATGATAATAATCACAGTCAGCAATTGTGACAACTTGATTTCATTTTAATTTTAATTTTATTCTAATTTGGCTATCTATCTGCCCTATTTATTTTTCCAATTTTTAATTTTTAATTTTGTTTCATTCTTATTTAATTTTATGTGATTATTAATTGTAATGATGGGTTATTACCTGAAATAATAAAAAAAATATCATATTCATTTCATTCATTATAAAAATATGATTCATTCTTTCTATTAGCTTGGGTAGGGGCTTATTACAAAATTACCTACATATTATAAAATTATAACGTTCTATTTTATATTTTTTAACCAACAGATTATTATTATTAAGATTACTAAAATATGCGGTTACAATTGCCTTGTTATTTTGTCTCATCACTATGAAAGCGAACATTAAATTTGACATAACCTTGAAACAGCTCAGTTTGACGTGGTTGGACGTGGTATGACTTTTAAAAACTATTGATTTTATATTTTAATTAATTAATTGTTAATCATTTTAGCCCAAAATTAATCTGTGTATTGTAAATTACACAGTGCACAGTAATTAAATTTTTAATGTTATCACTCGTTAATAAGGTCAATAAACGATATTTAAAATTTTGCCGTAAATTATACACCAGTTCAAAGTTACATCGCCCTTTCGCTCACAACCTGTCAGGAACGCATTCTTTCAGCGATTCTATAATAGAGTCTTTTACTAGAAATATACTTCTCATCACAAAAATCGAAACACTTTGCAAGTTTATTATGTTTTCTAAGGATTATCAGAAAAATGTGTAGGTATATCTAATATAGATAAAAGAAAGTTGTGTTAGTTACACTATACAGGGTGAATTTTTCAAAAGGGATTGGATGGCCAAATTCGGAACTATAAGGAATAGCGAAAATTGGTCCAACGAGTCACGAGCCCGATTTTGATGAAACTTGAAACCTCATCATTAGATTTTTGAAAAACAAATAATTCTAGCTGGGAATCGAACCCGTTGGTTTTGAAAATAAACGCACCCTTTATTATTACACCATACGATAGTGTCGCTACTTTTTCATCTATCTAATCGCCTTAGCCATTAGAACTGCAGCCTTAGTATATTGATCAGTAACAATTGAACATTACCTAGTATATTTCACAGGATATTAGCACTACAAATGTGCATTTTCATAGTCTGCTGGCTATCTACCATTGTACCTATCAGTTGATCTCTATTGTGTACCATCTATTGAATTAATAAACAATGATGGTGCAATCAGGCCGTGAAGGCTTTTTTTCATTGTTACTATAACTATTTATTGATATTTAGGTCGTTTAGAGTCAGCATACAAATATGCTATTTACATAGGTAATTGAGATGGTGTGCGCAAGCGCAGGATGCGTTTAAGACGTGGTAATAGGAGTTGAGTCTATTAAATGCATGTGCGGCTTAGTAAGGATTCATGGTAGGTATGAGTCAATTTTTCTTTGTTCTGTGGTATGAGTAGTAGATCGATAAATTAATTTAATATATTACTCTTAGAAAAAAAACCATACAGAACATTTTTGTAGAAAATTTTAAGATCTACAAATTTAGTCTGAATTTACTGTTTTCGAGAAAAATTCAAGAAACCTCAAATCTTTTGGGGTCAAACCTTTGACCCCGAATAATTTTTATAGCACACATAGGATCGATGGAGATTTTTAAAATATAATTTGTAATGTAAGCTCTCCACCAAAATTTGGCTCTGTGGAAATTTTTATTATTTGACCACTTTTTTATACCTAAATTGACCGGACTATAAAATCAGTCTGATATAGACTAATCGTAGCACCCAGACATCGGTCATAATATCGATTCACTTAAAAATCTTACTTCTAAACAGTTTCATACAAGAATTCACCCTTCAAATTCACCCTCCAGTTAATCGTCGAAAGTGATCAAGAAAATGTAACTACTATCTTAAAATGAATAGCTTGAATACTTTGGATTGAATACGATGGTTAACATATTCAGTGCGTGGGTGACCGCAGCCTAAGATATTAATGCAAATATTTCTATATTTGTGAAATGTCTCACGTTCATTATGGTATTTACTAATATTAATAAGAATATTGATAGATTGGAAATTTGATTAGGATATTCAAGGAAAAATATTGGCAATATACAAATCATACCTATAATTATCATAAGCAAGACTTTTAAAGTTTTTTAAATTTACACCTAAGTATTACATTGGGACCTAAACATAAACTGGCGAAATGTGGGTGCTAGCACCTCTGCCTACCCCTTCGGGGATATAGGCGTGAGTTTATGTTATGTTATGTTAATTTAACAATGTTCAGATCTATTTGTTGTTGAAACCTAGGTAGTAAAACGGGGTGAATAGGGATCAAGGGATGAATAGGGATAAAATTGTCATTAGAATTTATTTAATAATTTCTTTTAGAAAATGTCAAATGTCTCTCGTTTGAAACCTCATTCCTCGAAATCCGTCCAGCCGTTAGGGAACAAAGAAAACTAGATACATATATACATACATACGCGTGAAACACATTACCCTCGCTGGCGCAGTCGGGTAAAAATTGGTATTCATTTCAATAAACAAACAAACTTGCGTGTTACATGCAAAACCTGAAATACAATTAGATATAGGATGTAGCTATGCAAATTCATTCTAATATTTGCACAGTTGCAGCTAAATGACTATGACTATAGGTAATCATCTTATTAAGTCGATTATAATGTCCGACAAGCCAATAATCGGTAATTATAAAATCGTTTAGTAAGTATATCTAATACCTACTGATCTGAAAAACATTATCAGGGTATACGAGTACACTACTAAATGAATAATTATGTTGAGTTTGCATGTTAATTACATAGCTTACTCTATAATCGAATTTATTCACTAAATTTAATCATTAAAAAATAAACACTAAGTAGAGTACCATAAATTAAAAACAAATTTAATGAAAGAAAAATACATATTTTCTTTCATTTTTGTTTTATTATTATCATTATTTCTTTTTAATGAAATAGTTTTACTCAACCTGTCAAATCTAGTACCTAATTAAAATTTGAACCCCTTTCAATTGTCTGATTTGTCCGATATTGAGCAGAAGTCCTTAGTTCTGATGACAATTACAATTTAAAACTGTAACTTAACTTTTAACTTAAAAAAAACTTAAGGTTAACTTAAAAACTATTTTTTTTATAATTTATTATTTTTCAAGACATTCTACACAGCACTCTCTAGACCCAAATTAAGCATAGTTAACTAGCTTGTGATATGGAATTATCTAATTATCTAAGCGTTTCTTACTTTTCTGCGTCTTAATATTAACTAAAAATGTTAATGTCAAGGTATAAGTACAGAAACACATAAAAAATGTGACCTAGAATATTACTAATATGATCCAGTTTGATTATGGACTTAACGTAGGTTGTTACCTAATCTATCTGATTTGTTTTTGTTTATGTAACCTTATTTGAACTGGCAAAAAATTCAATAGCGTTCTTAGGGTATTTCTTGTTTTTGCAACCTAATATTCACTCACACATCATGGTTAGTCGCTGTCCTTTTTAACCAACTTAAAAAAAGTAAGAGGTTGTCAATTCGAATGTATTTATTATTATTGTTTGTTACCTCAGGGCTTTCGACTGGTTGAACCGATTTTGATGATTCTTTTTTATGTCAAAAAGTCAAAAGTCAAGTCAAAAATCATTTATTCTGTATAGACTATTATACGGCACTTACAAAACATCAGAATTAAGAATATTTAAAACTAGATAAACAAATAGACCACCGGTTCGAAACGCGGCCCAGACCTGAGAAGACTCCAGCAAGAAACTCAGCGGGCTTTTTGATTTTTTGGTCTATTTACAATAATTTTCTTAATCGGTAAAGCATTCAGTTGATCTCCAAGTTACAAACTATGTGGTCATTACAGCATTACGCACAAAGGTGCAGTCGGTTTATGACATCGAATGTCAAAGGGAAACCTAAAAAAAACTAGTCCGATGGCTTTATTACTCAATAGTGAAGTTCTTGCGGTTTAACCAGTGGACATTCGGCCCAAATCTGGATCATAGCCCATTGTATGTCATGAACTGGTTTCTTAGTTACATAATGGTTAACTTTTGTGGTAGACCGATTCATTCATGTTACATTACTTAATTTTGAGCCCAAAATGTGATTGTTCGCAATGTATGTGTTCACAGAACTGTTTTGTTTTCCATCTATGAACACGTGTGAATTTTGTGCGTACTACTGTTTGTTATTGTTATGTACAGTGAACGAGAAAAGTTGCTGCACAATAACAAAACAAAGGATCTTTATAGTCTAAGATTTAACTATAGAATGACCTTCACCGCGAATTTTCAGCGAACCCCTAAAAAATTGGTGAAAGTGTATTTTCTTTAAATATTGCCTTCATTTTATTACATAATAAAGTATATAGGTACCTACTAATCGAAACATTGCCGTTCATACTTATTACCTATTTAAGACAGTATGGGTGACAGAGTTTTCTGACAAAGAGTAATTGGTCTGATTAGCTGGGAGGCCCGAAGATCTAGGCTGCATTGGTCCCCATACACACAAGAGTTACATAGAGGTACATACATATTGCGACAGCCACAAATACAGGATAAAAACATATGATGATGAATAGACTCCTGTGGCGTAGCGGTATAGAGCGTTCGACTTCTAAGTCAGAGGTCGAGTTCGATTCCCACTTAGTGCAAATATTTGTATGCATGAAAATGAATATTTGCATTGGTCTGCGTGTTTCTATGTATAATAATGTAAGTAGATATGTATTTACAAAAAATGTATCTAAGGTTATTTAAATCTGCATTCTACAACCCATGACACAAGCTAGTTAAGCCTCCCATCAGGTGGGCCATAAGCAAAAAATATACTTAATTTGGGTCTAGACAGCAAGTTACAAAATCGCGTTCTTAATCATTATTTCGATATGAAAAGGTAAAATCCTTCGCATAATTCTTATAACAAAGTATAATCGACAAACAAGGTTCACTTCATTTCCCAACGTTGACCAATATCTGCCATCTTGATACATAACTGATGCGTAAGTCATGTTCGATAAGTACTTTACAACTTGACCCAAATATTCTTTAAAATACCTTTGGTATTTACGACATTTAACGTGAATATTTAAATGACATTTTTATAGCTTTTTTTTTTTTTGCAAAATTTTTCGTAATTTAACATGTAAGTGTTCTAAGTAGGTGGATGTGGGCCAGAAGCTACACGTGATACACCTGGGCTCACAAGTAAGACGCTGCTGCCTGTGGTGGTAAATGCTGGCTGAGGCGGGAGTGGCCCTCTAGAGGGCTGCTCAGAGGCTCTCCAGGCACACATCTCTCTGACTAGCAGAGGGCACAGTGGAGAGCAGGCGAAGGGCGGGTTAGTTCTCCGAGCGTTAATTCGGCTTAGGTACTGATTTTATTTTGGTTCCAAGTAATGAGAGTCAAGCCGTCTGCTACATATCGGGCGGCTATAGGGAATTGCAATCCTTCCTACTAATATTATAAACGCAAAAGTTTATAAAAATGTATGTCTGGATGTAAGTTTGTTGCTCTTTCACGCAAAAACGGCTGAATGGATCTGGCTGAAATTTGGTACAGAGATATAGGCTACTTTTTATCCTGGGAACCGGTTCCCATGGGTGACAGTAGTGGGAACAGAATTTCACGCGAGTGGAGCTGCGTGCAACAGTTAGTAACATTATAGTTATTATTTTAACCGACTCAGGAGTTGGGCCCAAAACCTCAGCATTTCGCAAACATAAGCGCGTAGTTATGCCACCAGCCAGATTAAGTAGGGAACTAGATCATTATTATGATTATACATTCAAATCTGAAAGTCAGTCAATCATACACATAAATATTATGCAGCCAATATTTAGAAATAGGAACACAAAAATTGACTGTTTAAACCGCTTTAAAAGTAGATGCACAAAATTAAATGGTCAAGTAATAAGATTACGAGTTCACTCGTGTTACTGGTAATATTACTGAATATTTAGATCAGTGGGGCGAGCACGAAATCTCTTTCGAATAGTAAGCGTATCGTATTCGTAACGAGAGACTAGATACAGTTAATATTTATATTACAATCCTATGTCGTTATTCGGTGTTTGATCAGTCGCGTTTGTCTGTACCTACATCAATACCTAATATCACATTCGGTACGCTCTTAAGGTACAGGGATTTCCCTAGTTTAAGAGGCAGAGTTCATTTAAGTGCATCGAGCTATAGTTAATGAATTAAAATGTCCGTAACGTTTCTTAAATATTATTTTCTTGTGTTTTTAAATGCATGCCATTTTAACTATGTAGGTATACTTCTGATCAATATTTTTTTTATTCGCATATCAATTTAATAAATTTTGTTGACCATATCGCGATGTATAGGTATTGGCTGTCTTCAGTACTTGATAAGAATACGATACGTTTACTATTCGAAAGAAATTTCATGCTCACCCTACAGATGTAATTCGGCAGTTATGTAAGTGAAAGTATGGTATGCTGACACTACCCGTAATTTGAACGTGGTGTCTTGATTACCCGACTGCGCTACTGGTTGACCGCCAACGAAAGTGGTTCAGTGCGTGTCCATTTAACAACGCTATTTTGAAAAATGTATTTAGTTAATAATTATTGATTAATTAATTGATATGTATTTATAAGGAGTAGGTAAATTTATAGTAATTTAATAACATAATTTTACTAAAATATACTCAAAATCAAATAATTTACATTTAGGAATTATGTATTATCCAAAACTAGAATTTTTTACTAACTCTGACTTAAATTAATTTTTACTTTACTTTACTAGAGTTTTCTTTTTGAATGTTTATTGTCTCCTGGTTTTATACTTCTAAGCTACCCAACCAATTTTCAGCCAAATCGGTTCAGCCGTTCTTGAGTTATAAATAGTGTAACTAACACGACTTTCTTTTATATGTATAGATGTACAGACACAGCTATACCTACAATAGTACTTGAAGATATCAGTCAGTCATCTTTGATATCGTTATTTACAGTTTTTTTGGTTGTCCGTTATGTTGACGGTTTTTTTTAATTATCATATAACAGTGTTGATGTTTTAAAAATGCCCAGTAATAGAAGAACATCTTAAAGTAAGTTTCTCTTGCTTGGAATTAATGTATGTGTCTTAATAAAATAAAATATTGTAATTAACTCGGTTACGTGAATAATAACATCATAGCACCGGTATTTTTGTGGTGTTACACTTTTAGGTTAGAATCTATTGTCGTATAAACGTATGTAATAGCCGTATATTTAAGTAATGACCACAAGTTTAAAGATGGATCACAAAAATATTTCAATAAGCACTTCATTAATTTTATCAGTGTATATTTAAATTAGACTTAAAAATTCCATCAGTGCGTGAATCCGACTCGCACTTGACCGGTTTTTCAAATAATGATTTAATAATGAATTAGTTTCATAATCCACTAACCTACTTAAAATCTTCTTTGTTTATGGACAGAAGGCGGACAGAAGGTAACTTATGAATTGATTATATTAATAGATATAAAAGTCACCTTACTAGTGACGTAATAATTGATGCGAACGTATGAAGTAACAAGACTTGCAATTGTTTATTTGGCATTCAAGATTAGAAGCGAGACCTTTCACCGACCTTCAGAGTGACAATATCCATCTCCATGAATTCGCTTTACAGAGCATAGCTTATCTGACAGATATATCTATCTATCTATAGGTACTATTATAAAATTGTAAAGTCCTACCTGTGTGTGTGTAAAAGCTGTGTCCGTACCTACTTTGCAGATTTTTAAAAAAGCTTTGTTACCTACATGAAAGATTCGGAACATATAAATCATATGATTAGCAAATATAAATTCCAAAAAAGTGAAATTCACATTGGTACTGTCTGGCCGGATTCGAACTCGATGCCTCTGAGAAGATACCGCGTCCTTATCCATTCAGCTACCATAATCAATTCATTGCTTTAACTCCTTTGTTCTAGTATTCGTGTATTGTTTTTGTGAACACCCTGTACTTATATGCAATATGTTATACCACGATTATAATACAGCGTGCGAATGTTACATGACATTATGAATACAGGTCAGTGTCAAGTGTTTTAGATAATAATTAATGGTTTGTTCAGACTATAATACTCTTAGTTGCGGTGAAAAGTACGCTGTAATTTATCTTATCGTTCGTAGAAAAACAATACGTTGATTTCAAGAGCAATTGTGTAATTTGGATAGGTACGTGCCATTTGAAAAGTTGTGCCTTTGTTTTAGTTATATTGTATGGAAGTTAACTGATAGTGTGGTTTGTATTACAATTGGGCCTTTGGGCCTATTGGCTAATTACAGTGATATTGGCTTCGTCATATCATTTCTTTCTTTTATTACTTAATCTTTGAGTAAATTATTTCTTTTAAATCAATTCTCGTCTTTTCATTTATTTGTAGAATATTTTGGCATAATTTCAGGCTTATGTAAGCGATCTACAGGATCTGAATTCGTTTCATGTGTTGAGTAAAATATCATACGTTTACAAAATTTTATTGTCAGTTGGTAGGGACATAGATAGTCTAGGGTCTTAAAAAGAGCTTGGTACAAAGCATTAGGGTCACCCAATTAGTTTGACATGTGACTATAAATACTGTGGATTTAATAACATATCTTTGTAATACATATTTTTAGTAATTACTTGTTGCCGTCATTTGCAACTAAATAGTTGCGTCGTGTGTAGTTCATAGTTAGCTTCTAAAATCAATATTGTCATTGCTTTTTGCAGGATACTATTATTATAAGTACATAAAATAATAACAGTACCTACTTACTTAATAATAGGTTTAACTTGAAGGCGTTATGTGACAAATGTACTCGTTTGTTATAAAATAGTATGGCAAAGGATGTCATGGCTCTATCTTTTAGCTTTTTATATCACTTAGGTGGTAGACAAGCACATGGCCCACCTTATGGGAAGCGGTCACCGTGGACCATGGAAGTGTGTAACATCAGGGGTGTCACATTCAGTGCCAGATTCCATTCCAGGAAATATCCATTTTGCAATTAACCTTTTTTAAAAGCATCTCAACACTTACGATACTAATTTCGTTACTTATTGGATTTTCAAGCTTTCAAGATCAATTTGGTGAAGACCGATTTAGGTTTATATTTTTCTATCATTAAAGAACGTTTGCAGCATTAGTGATGTCTTTATTGTCCTGTAGTGGTGTACAGGGAAGGTTAAGAGGAAATGGAAATATGAATAAATTTAGACCATTTATACCTCTTTATCCTCATTTATACACGGTCCATTATATACCTAGCTCATATATTTTTTTAATGAAAATATGAGTTATATAATGGACCGAGTTGTACAGAAACAGATGCATCGGTAGGAATAACTAACTTTGATATCATTAAGCATTATTCACATTGTTGAGCATTAGAACAATAAACATAATGATTTGAATATTTTTTATACCAAATTCATTATTCATAAACGCAGGACAACGTTTGTCGAGTTAGATAGTAATATTATAAATTTATTTGTGAAAATGTTTGTATGTTTGTTATTCAATCATGCTCTAACGACTGAACCGTGGCTGAACGGATCTGCCTGAGTTACAGAAATATAAAGGCTACTTTTTACCCCATGGAATAAGTTCTCATGGGAAGCAAAATCGGGAAAAAAATCTCACGCGTGCGACATCTCGCAAGAAATAAGGAAGTCTTATATACTCTTCTTAATAGAATTTCTATATAGTAAACATAATGTGTAGGTTTGTTGTGTTTCCTGGTTGGATCCAAATAGGAAGTGTAATGTTGGCACGTCAACAAGATCATATTACTGTTGCGTGTGCGCATCGTAATTGTCTTATTTATGTTAGAATAAGTGCTTACTACCTTGGGTAAACAAATATTGGCCACAATAATATTTACTTAGATGTAGAAGTTCTTTGTTCGTTAAAGTTGCTAAACCCACATTGTTCAGGAAGAAATTCTAAGGACATGTCCGATCCAGTAACCCCCATTAGACTAGTGTGTGTGGATTAAGGTCTAAACCCTCTCAGCTCTCTCATCAGCAGCGGGACTTAAATGGGTTCCTATCATGTCCTCATTGCTATAATAATATTAGGTACACAAAATACATAGCATAGTTACTAAGATTGTATTTCTAACCAAGTACACCATTTTATTATCAACAGAGTAAATAAGTCACATCGTCACTTACGAACAATCGCATCGAAACTACATTACGTAATCGAGTAATCGGTATCGTTATATCGATTATCGGAATCATCATTGCACTGAGTTCGCGCCGTATTTACACTCCGGAAAACATTGTCTTCTACGACTCTTGTCTTGACAATTTTTTTATGTAATACTGTTGGAATTACCTAATTGGTTGATGTTACAAGGTCTCTTATTTCTACTTTATGACTGACAGTTGTATACCATGTTAACACTATACAGTTCCTAGCCCTATTACCTATTATATTGAGGTCAAAAAGATAGAAGGTTGGACACAACAGGATTTCCTGCTCCAATTTAGAGGTGACAGCTGAAGTCAACATCAATTTCGTAAACTACATACTTAATACTAAGGTTTATATTTCGCATACGAGTATAAAAGAAACCCAACTTTAGCTGTTTTTTCCAAATAATGCAACGTAATGAAAAATATTTGACTTATGAACATTGAAATGATGACCTCTATAGATATTATTTAAGAAAAAAATAGAGAGTTGAGAGAGTTAATTATTTACTTTTTGAACTCCACCTCAGCTTACTATCAGGTTGGGTGAAGTCAATCCGGCGGACTAAATATAAAAAAAAATAACGGCAGAGACTTTGGTCTCGCCGCTGACGGTGCTGACAGCACAGACTCCCTCTAGTGAGCTCTGGCATTTAACGCCGGAACACAACAAGATGGTTATTATGGCCGCGGCAATCTCTAGGGTTGAGGTACTACCCAGTCGGACTGCTTACTATCAGGCTGGTCGCCTGGTGGGCCTTACTCTGAGCTCTTATAGCAATTCAAATGCGATGCAGCTCAACTCAATGACTCTCTCCCTGAGTCGAAGGACCGATGGCCGTTGAAGCAAACGAGTCCTAGAGTGGAGACCACGAGTCGGCAAACGGAAGGTGGGACGCCCCCCAACCAGATGGACCGATGACCTGAAAAAGATGGCTCGGATGGACTGAATGCGGAAGGTGGAGAATCGGGTGGTATGGCGTACATTGTGAGAGTCCTATTTCCAGCAGTGGACGTCGACAGGCTAATTGATTGATTGATTGTAAGCAGTCCGACTGGGGTAGTACCTACCTCAACCCTAGAGAAGACCGCGGCCAAAATATACCTACATCGTGTTGTGTTCCAGCGGTAAATAGGGTAGCCTGAAGTCATATTGTCGAGTCGAATATAAAGTAAAATAATAATAAGAGACCTTTTAGTTCTTTAAATTTTACTCACAACCATAAATTTATCTCTACAAGCTTTAGCGTAGTGTTTGATTAAAAATTCAATTAAAAGGTTGCCATATTCTAATCCTTTAAAGTTTAACATATTCAAATACTTAATTATGTAAAAATAACAGTGTTGTAGTAAATTAGGATAGACCGAATTTTGTAATCATTAACGTTCGCCGTTGTCTTTGCAAATTAATAGTTTATCGGATAGGAATATCGAATGAGTATCTACCCACACCCGAGGGGGCCATCTTAATAAATAAATAAAATAAAAATAAAAAATGTTTATTTTCACAAAAACTTACATACAGTAGGTATATATTGTAAGTAGGCCTATGGTATATTACACTATATTAAAGTACAAAACTGCTTCGTAAACTAGGCTATTGCCTGTATTTTAGGTAAACAGAGTTCAGTCGTTGACATTGTATTTATTTTCACTGTTTCTACTTAATTTTGTTTGAACGCAATATAGTCTTTGTGATTATTTTATAATTTGTGGGTATAATATATGATATGTGCGTGTGTGTGTGTATGTTTCTTAAAGCCATAGATGGCTCAGGGTCAGCTGGGGTGTGCGGGAATTGCCTTATTAGGCCACCTTCAAGACGGCGACGTGCGGTTTTGATCAGTTCGAGTCCGATATGATATCCCCAGATCCGCCTGGGACATAAATTGTGTCCTTAAAATAAAAACAATAGCTATATTCCCGTGAAAGTGTTATCAAAATTGACTCAGCTATTTAAGATGCAAGCCAGCTCAAACAGACAGACATAAAAAAAATATCTTTGATGTAAGTTCCCAATGTGTTTGTATGTAACATTTCTTTTAATGTCGCAAACATACACTTCTATTTTATTTATCTGTACAGATGATATAACAAGTTACTATTTAGTAATAAATATTTACATAACTGCTATTATTTAATTGAAACTATTGTGTGCATATCAAAGTGTGGAATATGGAATAAGAACATTAAAAGTGATAGGTGACCTACTTCATTATGTAGAAATAACCGATTAATTGTTAGTCTCAGGCGGCAAGAATAAACGTAATTAAATCATAAATGATAGTATTACACCACTAATATTATATTATTATATACGAGTTGATGCCCGCCTGGAGGTCGGTCATCGTTTTTCGGTTCATATATCCGACAATTGCAATAAAAAATACGACAGATTGTAAGTCTGACCTAGACCTTTCTGATAGAAAACCGCATCAAAATCGTAGTAGTTATTGCGTCCATTGCGAACACAACATAGACAAGACGTTCTCTTCAGAGGGCGTGGGTTCGATTCCCGACTATTGCAAATATTTGTATGCATGTATGTCTGTTTGTATTGGTATGGGTGTTTCTAAGTTTAATATATTATGTATGTATTTACAAAAAAAGTGTACAAGTTTGTTTATGCGCATTCTAGAACCCATAACACAAGCTAAATAAACTGTGCTTACTTTGGGTCTAGAGAGCGCTGTGTAGAATTTTTATTATATTTTGTAAAAAAAAAATTGTTATCCCAGTATTTTTTTTTACCTTAAGTATTAGTAACATCGCGTGTTGCACATCTCATTGCAGAGCCTTGTTGTTGGTATGTTTTGTATGGTAAGAAATGCGGTCTTACATACAAACTTTAGTACTTAAAAGGCCTAATTCACACACCGTTAACTCACAACGGAGTGCTAATGCGGGGCTGTATTTAGAGCACTGCTTGTAGTCCATATACCTATTACTATAAAATTGTAAATTGACTGTGTCTGTACATTGGAGAAATTAAAAAAAAATGAGTTAAGTTAAATGAACGATTTTGAATACCTACAATTTTTTTCCTGGATATTCGAAATTCTCCTATACTAACATACAGAGGAGGGAGACACTTGAGCCGTATATTATATAATACTAGCTGTTGCCCGCGGCTCCACCCGCGTGGATGTCGAAATCCGTTTCAAAAACTATCCTATCTCTCAAGTTGGATCGAACTGCACATGGTGTGCGAATTTTATTATAATCGGTTAAGTGGTTTAGGAGTCCATTGAGGACAAACATTGTGACACGAGATTTATATATATTAAGATGTACTTAGGGAGTCACTGGAGTTATAGGTAGTAAATAGTAACACTTGAGGAAACACTGAAAATTAATTTGTGGATGTGAGTAATAAATAAATAAATAAACACTGGAACCATCTACAGTAGGTAGGTACTAAAAATTCAAGTTTTGTTTTAGATATTGACATTTTCCGATCTTCTTTAAATAATATTATACGTTCATCTTCATTTAATACCTGGCTAACTATCGATAATTTTGGATTTCTAGATATCTTATGTACTCATAATATTCAATAGTCTCTAAATAGCTGACAACCTTAAGTAAAAAAAAAAATCGGAATTAGACTCCTAGGTAGGTACTGTCTGAGATTAGTTTATATCCATAAATCCAATCGTAATAACTTAAGCTGCTTGTGTTGCCTTACCTGCTACACAAATCACCGATGGCACAAAAATCACAAATAAACCCGCATAAACTGTTTCCAAACTATTTAGTTTTCGACATGCACTGATAACACGAGATACCAGGCTATTCACACTCTTATCCAAATGTAATTTCTTCATACCATCCATTTTGTCACACATTTAAAAATTAACCGGAAACTTATTACTAAAAACAGCACATCACTTAAAGCACTTAATTTTAAAATTTACTAAAACAATTCCTTTAATAAGAAAAATAAACATTTAAATATCTCAATGTGTTATAAAAACGATTTATATTTTAATAATTATTTGTAACAAAATTTTCTAATTAAAGCATTTATTTGATTCAAATTATATTTTACGATTGTAAAACAGTTCGATAATTTAAATTTCGCGCCTAAATAGCGCGGTAAGACGCGCGCGGAGCATGCGCGGCGTGCGTACAATGATCTGTATTTTTTTTCTAAAGCACAGACCTCCCGCTATACAACCTTTAAACGTTGAGAGTGAATAATTTAAATTACTGTCGTGATCAATTTTCTGCTCTAGTTACAGGTACGCACATTTTTGCGGAAGTAAGAATATCATGTATTTGTTTAGGAGATGAATGAAACTACAATTTTTGTTTTGTTTTATAAATATTTATGCTAAAAAATATAGATGAATGTTTAAAACGTGGAAACCGTGTTTTGTTTATTGATTAAGTTGGCGAGATTAGAGTATCATTTTTTTAATACCACTTAGGTGGCAGATAAGCACACGGCCCACCTGATGGGAAGCGGTCACCGTAGCTTATGAACGTGTACAATACCAGGGGCGTCACACTCACGCTGCCGAACTTTTAATGATCTTCTTGAAGAACCCCATATTGTAGTCGTTAGAGAAAACCACAGCAGGGAGATCATTCCACAGCCTAAGCGTGCACGGTGTGATGATAAATTCTTGAAAGAAATCCAAGGACAAATCTACAAGTAAAATACTAGATACCAATAAAAAAGCTCCCTTCGGCTCCAAGCGTAGTACAAGACGAATTCTTAATACTTGTTGCGACATTATTTCATTCTGGCACTATTGACGATCTATGTGGTAGGCGGTAGAGGATTCTACTGCTGAGTAAGAGATCGCGGGTTCAATTTCAGCCCAATGTTTAGGTAAGATATTGTATGCATTAATATGTATATCGGCATTCGTCTGGGTCAGTGTTTACTCATGGTCCCATTGGGTGTTTCTATTACAATATTGAAGAAAGAAAATACATCTGATTGAATATCACAACACACATAAAACTCTTGCTAAATATTAATACATTTCTGTCTAGGTATACTACGATAAAATTGTAAATAAACTGGATTTGTACATCTATATATATAAAAATGAATTCCTATTTCCCTTGGTCACGGCATCACGCGTAAACTACTGGACCGATTTCGTTAATTCTTTTTTTGTTGTGTTTGTTATTGTCTGGAGAAGGTTCTTATGAAAGAAAAAGTCAAGAAAGTTGTGGGGGACATTAGAAAATTTAAGAAAACTTAACGACCATATTAACTTATTAGGAGACGGACATAGGATACTTTTTATCCTGCCACGAGGACGACGTATGCCACGGGCGAAGCCGCGGGGCACAGCTAGTCAGAGATATAAAAAAACTTAAGTTACCTATGTTAAATGAACAATTCTGAAAACAATTTCTTTTTGGAATTCTTACATGGATAAACTATTGAACGGATTTTGATGCAGTTTTCTATTCTAGAAGTCTAGGTGAGACTAAAAATATTTACGCCTGCTGGCTCTGGCGAAGACTTTCCTCTTTGTGTTGGGAGCCAGACAGCAGTAGTAGGACCCAGAAAAGATAATAATACAAATCAAAAACACCTCCGCGTAGGTACCTAATACCTACTTTTAAACAACACGTGCATAACAATACAGTCAAAAATACCACTGTTTCATACGACAATAACTTTACTGTTATTGTTATCGATAAAACACTCATAAAACGGTATTCCAAAGTTATAAAATTCTTCATACAAGGACACAAAAACTTACTTTGCAATATAAAATATGATTATATCAACGACTGCTTGTCGCACTCTTCATAATATCATTTGTTAACTTTACAAAAACACGGTACAAGTCATTTTCTTGGAATTAATTACTTTATCGTGGTTTAATGGAAAGGACAAAAATTCAATATCGATTTTCAATTTATGTTCAACGAATAATCTAGTACTTACATTTACAAATTATGTTGAGCGAATGGTTTACAGTGTTGCTTATATAAAGATTGAAGATGAAATCGCTGATTGCATCATGTAATATTGAAAAATACTGGTTGTAATATATGAATATAATACGTAACAGTTTAAAATAATCCATTGATTTTACACAAAAGTAAGTAACGCCCCAGTTTTAATATTTTACTTGCAGCTGGCTTAAGTCGACTCAGATGCAGATGCTATATTCACTGGCCGGCATTGCACCCCCATTACAGAAGCATGGCTTCCTTGATCCAGAGGTGTAAGCTAGAATCGGACAAGCGTGATCCCATGCATGGTCATCCGCATGACAGGCGGCCTCAACCGCTACCCCAGGCCCGCGCTCTTGAAGGTTTAACATGGTGGATATCCCACTCATACTCACAAAATGTTTTGGCAGTACGTTCATCGTGCGTACTGCTAAAGAGTGGAATGCCCTGCCTGAGTCTGTATTTCTGCAAGCTACAACCTGGGAGTCTTCAAGTCTAGAGTGAACAGGTCACTTCTAGGCAAGCATGCTCCACCGTCGACCACATCATCACTTACCAACAGGTGAGATTGTGGTCAAACGAAAGCCAAAATACCAATAAGCCAAAAAAGGTTGGAGGTCGTTGACAAGCATGGCATAGATACCTACCACACCACTAACACTACTGCTTTATATGGATAACTCCTTATGAATATAATGCTTTCAGGAATGAAAACGGTATATTTTTTTATAATACTCATCATATTGCAATACTTTGTAATGAGCATCTCATCAAACAGAAGACACAGTTGCAGCTCTGAATCCGGGGAATATGTTTGCTGCTGTTGTAAATGTAAAAAAGACCATAAAAACCACCATGGAAGGAAGGAAGACGGAAGGAAGGAAGAAGGAAGGAAAGAAGGAGGACAGGGGATTCTTCAAGGAAAGAAGATTATTGCCTTTCCAGTTTACATGCCTCCACCGATAATGCTACCACCCCCACCAATGGTAGTCCCCGCACCTATGGTAGTCCCCGCACCAATGCTAGCTCCCGCACCAATGCTAGCTCCCGCACCAATGCCAGTACCTTTTTTTGGTTAGGTGACACTTGCTGAGGGTGACAGGACGGCTGTCTGTTACCTTAACGGTCACGCTACCGCGGCGCGGTGGTGCGTTGCTCGTCCCTACTTCTATTCCGGGGTTCAAGTGGGCCCCAGAAAGCGGGTGGGGAGAGCACCACGTCGCCTCACCAACAGCCGGTGTAGGGTGACAAGCGACCGTTCTGTCATCCCTCTGTCTACGCTCGGAAAACCAGCCCGCCCACCTCCTGCTCCCCACTATGCCCTCTGCTAGTCAGAGGGACATTTGTACACATAATTTTGTGTCTGTCGTATCAAGTGTAAATAATTAGGAATACGCATAATATGTTATTAAAACAGTTCATATGTATTACTTTAATTTTTTTAATTTGTTAGTTTTTTAAATATTTATCAACCAGTTAGCTAAATTTAAATTAATACACCATGTAATAAATGAAAATTAAATACATTTTTACAAGCTATTGTTTACTTTCACTTATTATCTGATTGAGTAGACGAAGTGCTAAACAGGCTGGCAATTTTTTTTATTATAGGTAATAGGATCGCGTTTGACCACAATCTCACCTGTTGGTAAGTGATGATATGGTCGACGGCAGAGCACGCTTCCTTAGAAGTAACCTGTTCACTCTATACTTGAAGACTCCCAGGTTAACCTAATAGAGGTTATCCTGGTTATAAAACAAAATCTTTGATCTGAAAAGTTCTGTTTCTCTATAGGTACATTTTCATAGACAAATGCGCACATGTAAACAAACAGGTGCGTCCTATAAAATGTCTCTTTTAAAAACTGTGTTTTTATGAGCACATAAAACATTTATACCATTTTCGTGTAGGATAGAATTACGAAATATACCTACCAGTCAGGTGGTAAGTAAACCTAGATAATATACACGTAACTTAACATCGAAATGTTATAGTAGCTGCTGACTGTACTTCACTATTTAATAGAACGTTATAAGTGGAGCGTTATGGTACATAGAAGGTTCTAGATGATTCTTTATGTTTGTAAGTCTCAAAGAATTATTAACATACGTGAAGTTCACCGTTGTGGTAAGCTAGAAGATGTAGTGACCAAGATAGAAAAAGGGTGGCTTAGATAATTCGGACACGTAGAGAGGATGGACGAAAGAAGATTGTCGAAACAACTATATGAGGTGGGAGTCTATACGTCACCCCGTAAAAGTTGACTCAGGCGTACGTATGTATAATTTTATAGTCGATAGACCCGCGTTTGACCACTATCTCACCTGATGGTAAGTGATGATAATTATGGTCGACGATTGAGTCCAATCCCACCCAACCCCTTCCCAATCCTGGGTCGGCTGCGCAATCCGTATAATACAAGTATTACTAATGTAACTAAAACCTATATTTCAGATGTACATTACCACTCTCTTATCAACTCTGGTATCAGTGAACTGCTACTTTCGTGACAATGGACCAGTTCTTGGAGCCTTTGACCCTCAATACGTAGAGCTCTCGGAGCACTGTGAAGAAGAAAACAATAACTATTGTCTATGGATTCCAACCAAGAAGATCTGTACGGAGAAGTTGGAGAAAATGGATTGTTTTAACAATTCCTGTTATCCTTTGCCTTGGTGGTACTTTTACTGTCAATGGGTTGTCACTTGGAGGCCCTCAACTGTCAAAACTACTGTTAGAACTGTACCTGCGTACTTCAAAAGGGAATTAGCAGATTTTTATAAGTTTAAGAAGGGTTTGACGAGACATCTTTAATATATAATAATCATTCTATTATGTAGTGTTATAATCATGAACCTAAAATTTTCTTACACATGGTTAGCCACCGCCATTTTTGTGACACAGACTCGTCTTCGGCACCTTCTATCCATAGCTTTTATTAGTTCATTTTCTCCTCCTTGCTTCGAGGCTCTCCCTTATGTTCCTCTGACTAGCAGAGGGAATAGTGAGGAGCAGGTGGAGGTGGGCTGAATCTTCGAAATCTTTCACCCTACATCCCAACGTAGGCGAGGCTCACCCTCCCTCTTTGGAGAGTCGAAGGGGCCATTTTAAAAACATACCTGGCCCAGGGGGAGCTGGGGTGCCAGGGATATGCCTATTGGGTAACTTTATACCCCGGTAATTGAGACGGTGTTCGGTTTAGTCAGTTTTATTCCGACATAACCACCCCTGATGGCCGACGGGGGTGGCATCTATGGGGTTTTCCGCATGATAAAAAAGGGGAATCGACTGAATAAGCCAAACAAGATTCACTCATCGACATTCTGTAAATAAGACTACGAAAAACCTCACTTCCTTCATATTATTTTAATGTCAAACAACAATTTTATTGTCGGACGGAGCTTCAATGTATAAGTACTTCTCATCTCTATAATGGCTGCATTATTAAAAACAATGAGGAAACACGGCCACTGTGGACGCAACCTTTTGTCTCAGATGTAAATAGCAAAATAGTTATTTATAAAAGTCGAGCCTTACAGTAAAAGATTAAGGATTTGTTGTTGCGTTTGTCCATTTTTTTTTCAGTCCTGTGTTGCTATGTAGTTTTTTTGTTTTTTTTTGTTATGCTTTTTTAAGCAGCTAGGTTAACCTATAAGGCCAATTTCAAAATTCTAGTAATTGTTTGTAAATATTGAATAAACACTAGAATAGGAAATTTTTCGTTTTTATTTTTTCTTTTCAATAAAATTTTGAAGTATATATAACTTAATATACGACATCCGTGGCGTAGCGGTAGAGCATTCAACTGCTAAATCAGAGGTCGCGAGTTCGATTCCTGCTCAGTGCAAATATTTCCGTGCATGAATATGAATATTTGCATTGGTCTGGGTGTTTCTAAAAATAATGTAGGTATGTATTTACAAAAAAGTTTATAGGTAAGTAAGTTTATCCGCATTCTAGAACCTGTGGGGTTGTTATTATGGTGGTTATAATTATATAACTTATGTTGATGTGAGATACGGTTGTGCACGTGCAACTACGACCCCACGAAGCCCGAGGCTTCTTTTCGTAGTTCACGGCGATCAGAAGGGAGAATTAAATAAAAGTTGCTACGTTAGAACTGTAACTGTATTTCTGCGATTAAGTACAAAGTTACACTGTTAATTTATAATCGCGGAAGGGTTGAGGTCGGGCACAAGTGACTTGTGTGCACGTTAAGAGGTAACTAAGGCTTGCGACCGTTCGATGCCGCGGAGCCGCGATTGGAATGCACTTATAAACACTGTGTCCCTACAAACCCATTACACAAGCTAGTTAGGCTATGGTCACTTTGGGTCAACAGACCTCTGTGTAGAATGTCGTAGAATATTTATTATTCTTCTTGAACCTTCACCTTTTCTTCTGTGGTGGTAACACCAAATCACAGTCTCTGGTTTTGCCCCCATTCACTCACAAAAATAAACTTTTGCCGAACTTATACAACATTTTGCAGAATAAAAATATGTAGGCGTTTTAGTAAAGAACTTTTGTGTTTTGAGTTTCAGAACGAAACTTGGAGTTTCTAGAGAATTCTTAAAACTTCGCATTTTAATTCACTAAGTAGGTACTTTTAGCTAAGTAATGAAAAAAATATAGTATCAAAGTTATGACTGATTTCATGGGTCATTTTAATCTCAATTTCGCGTGAACCGTATTATTTTATAAGTACCTACCTACTGATCGCTATAGGTATATGATTACTGAACGGTTTAACAGATTTTTCCAAAAAGTTTGCAACACACCTACCACCTAAGGGGTATCAAGAAAATAAAAAAAAACAAAACAGAAACAAGTATAGTGTACGGCATCTAACTTCGCAAGGTTTTGGAGTAGTGGGGCCCACACTGCCCACACTACTCCAAAATCTGCCAAGCTCAGCTCACTCCAAAATCAGCTTTTGCCGTGCACTATAATAAAAAACCTACTTCATTGTTTGCTTCATTTTTTTTTAAAAAATGAGCTGTTGCCTGCAGCTCCGCCCAGAGAAATTTTGATCCCATTCAAATGAGTATAGAAATAACTTAGACTGACTAAGACCTGTCCAAAGTGTCCAATAGAAAAAAATCGTATCGTAGTTTTTGCGTCCATCGCGAATAAACAGACAAGGTTCCAAAAGAAATGTTTGTATTCAGAATGGTCATAACTCAGGATATTTTGTTTTTAATATTTCTTAAGTAAGGTAAGTACATACAGGCACAGTTAATTTACAATTTCCTAATATAAAGATATAGATACATATAAAAACATTGCCGTCTGTTTACTCTGTGCGTGTGAAGGTAAATCCCTCATATCTAAACGTTTTACCGTTTTGTGATGAGGCCCAAAACATACTACGCATCTCGCAGTAGGTAGTACCTATCACATATTTACGGGAGTTTGTGTTAACCACGTCCTATTTCTATTAGGTACCTACCTGTACCTGTACCTGTTAAATTTTAGAAATATTTTTTTGCTGAAGGAAATACTTTGTAGATTTTGTACATAGGTCCAAAATGTAAAAAATAAGTGCATATGTAATGCAATTGTTATGACGTCGAATGAGCCTTTCTTGACATAACAAAGTCTACTGAGCCATAAGAATGGTATGACCTACGAGTACCTTTAGGCCATAGGTACACAAAGCTTCAGAGATGGAGGGGCAACCCACACAGAAAACTTCACGCGTGTGGGTAATTCTGATATGCTCCAACGCAGCTATAATTTACATGTGTGTGTGTCAATAACTTGTTTGTCCACTCACACTAGCAAATGACAATAGATTTACACCATTCGTATTTATTATTTACAATTTCTCAAGTAATAGCTCATAAAATTATTGTAATGAAGCTATAAGACCGTTAATTTTATAAAAAATTCAATTAGTTGTTGTGGTCTGGGAGCTCTCGGGTTCGCTTGAAACGTTTTTGAGTTTTTTATCGTAAAAGTTTTTGAGTTCGAATCCCAGTACCATATGTTACTTTTTGAACATTTTAATACGTTTTTATCTACTTATTAATCATTTATTTCAAAAGATAATATTGCTGTATATATTTAGATATATATAGTATTTTGAAATATTTGTGATATTTTTATACATACAATAACTTAAATCAGTATTATCACCTAAAACACAATTCAGTAGTAACTATTGAACGAGAATTATTACTGAGCGAGTATCATGCGTTGTTTACATGTTATAGAATTTATACCTATTACCCTCTTTTTGGTGATTATTTTATTAAGCTAATATTACCTACGTTTATAGATTTATTATTGGATCTTGGTGCTTTGTGCTTTCCAAACGTTAAAACAACTTTATTTTCTTACTTAATATATCTACGAGTATTTTTTTTATTCACAAAATGAATAATAATCATCTTACAACAATAATGAGAGCGCATATAGTTATTTTGCATGAGCAAAACATTTCGATAAGTGAAATATCTAGAAGATTAAACATATCGGTAAGCAATGGTATTTTTACAAATTATTATGTATTATGAGAGTTGCTATGTAAATATACGCAATAATTTGGCTTTAGAGTATAGGAATATTTGTTTTATATATTTGTTATTATAATAATTATACTTGTTAGATAATACATATCCCTATGTTTATATATATTTAAGTATTTAATGAGTATATATGAGTTAAGTAGGTATATAATATAGAATATATAGGTATATATATATATAGGTATGAGTACTATATAAGTATAAAAAAATTAAAATTATATACCTAAATATACGATTATAATATAGTAACTAATTGTATGTTTTTTTATAGAGGAAGGCTGTGCAGCGGTGGGTTCGCCGTTATGGCGAATCAGGCGAAATAGACCGTCTTCGGCCTGGCCCCAAGGCTTTTGCCTACACTGATGCCTGTTCTAGGCATAAAGAGGTGGTGGACGCACATACCGAAAACCCCTTTATGTCCACTCGCGTTATGGCCACCAAACACGATGTCAGCTTAGCGACAATTAGGAGACATCTTCAGGCAGCTGGAATAAGGTGTCGCAAACCGGCTAGAAAAATACTGATGTCGGATCTTCATCGCCAAAATAGACTGAATTTCGCCAGGGAATATCTAAACTTTGATTGGTGCAACAATGTTGTTATTTTTAGTGATGAGAAATGTTTTAAATCAGACAAGGATGGACGTAAAATTTTGTGGAGGAAAACAGGTGAGCGATACCTGCAAAAAAATGTCCTGCCATGCAGGACTAGTGGCCATATCACTTTGGGGTACTGGGGTTGGATGTCCTCGATGGGTCCTGGTGAGTTAGTTGAAGTAGGCGGTCGTAATAACAGTCAAGGTTACTTAGAGGTTTTAAAAGATATTATGCTACCAACTGTGCGTATAGCTTATCCACACGAACATATTTATTTCGTGCATGATAACTGCGCTGTGCATCGTGCACGTCTGGTGCAAAATTGGTTAGACAACCAAGAAAACTTGACCGTTATTAAGTGGCCAGCCAAAAGTCCCGATTTGAATCCCATCGAAAATTTATGGGGTCACATGGTGCTTAACTGGGATCCATCGAATGTGCGGTCCAAAGCCAACTTAGATGAGCTTGTTAATTCAACTTGGGATTCTTTTCGTGGTTCAAATCTATGTTTTAATTTAGTAGCAAGCATGAGACAAAGATTACAAGAAGTCATAAATAATGATGGCGCACCAATTCGCTATTGATAGTTTATTTTTAAATTTTTGGGGTTTTAGGTATACATAAAATATAAATAAGTATCTAATACGTAAGTATAATAATATAATATATTATCTACTATCTTAAATATTTCATATAAGTTTTTTGTTACCTATATGAACAATATTCAAGAAACGATAGGAGGATATACCTACTTAGGTAAGTAATACACAAGTGAGTGTGATGTTATTGTTAACGAAATTAGAAATTATTATTATTTACGTATAATATAATTTCTTTAAGCTAACATGTTGATTCACAACACTTAACTTTACTTACCTTTAACTACCTAGGTTAGAAGTGTCCATCCTTGTCTGGTTAAAACGCTCGTAAGGATAAAATCTTGATAAAATATAAGTGGTCTGGTATATTGCTACATAATAATTTTTCATTGTATTTTGAATAGAAAACATATTTTAGGTAGCTAGGTAGCTGCAAATACAGATACCTACATTATTTCGTGATAATAGAAATTTGTTATTTATAAATATAATGTTACTTTGTTATTATACCTACTCTTTGAAAGCAGATGATGTTTTATTATATACCCACCGATTATTCTTTTTGAGACTATGAAACATTTAAGCTATAAAAGTTAATTGAATACCTACTACAAATAAAATGACAATAATAAAACAAAAAGAAAGTAATACTATCGATTAGGTAAATTTAGTCGGGATTCGAACTCAATACTGCAACAGCGTTAGTACGCCTCTCATACCATTCGGCCACGAGGCTCCTTCTTTAGCAGCGCAAATTATACCACCTAATTGGATGACAGGCAAATCACACACTAACACATATGCAATCGTTGTTTATATTTTATTGTAGCGGCTGCGGCCGGTGGTATTGACACACACATGTAAATGCTAATGTAAACGTAGGTATGCTACGTTAGAGCATATCGGAACCACACACGCACAATTATGTCTGTGTGCGTTGAGACTCAGTCTATGTCGTCGTGCGTACCTATTTACTTTTATTCAAATATCAACTATAAATTTGTTACTATTCTGAACTGGAAATATTGTCCCGTAGTTTGCGTAAAAGGAATAAGTACGGCTTGGGCAGGAATGAAAGAATATTGTTCCTTAGTTTACACTTGTAAAAAATGAAACATACCTACAGTTTATAAACTTTTGATTAGGTACCTATTCATAATCTAAAGTACCTAATTAATATTTTCGAATAAATACGTTTTCATGTAATTTTTTACGAGATGCTAACTATATTTTTAATTAGTATTTTCATATCATACAAACGAAGCTAACAAACCTGCGGACGGAAAGCGTTGAAAACAAGACGGTGTCACATAAAATGGAGGCGGCTAACTATGTGTGAGTGAATTTTGGATTGCAATGTGGTATAGGTATTCTATCTCACGAAGGCGGGTGCACAATTAAATAGTAGTACCTGTGTCTTACATAGTATAAATACGCATACATGTTGTATGCGAAAGTTCATGTCACGTCAAAAGAAATTCATTTAGCAGTTAGTATAGAACAATAATTGCATTGCAAGTAATTCATTTTTACAAGCAATGTGTATAATAATGTTTTACTACAATGACAGCTAAACCGCCTTCGTGAAATAGAACATCTATACTCAAACATGATTGAAATTCCTGGATAATTTTTCTTGCTGTCAATATGGTTTTTACAACATTTTACTACACAAGACATAGTATTTTGTTTTCTACATAAACTGACTGAATCGAATGACGTTTGCTAGTGTGTGAGTGTGTGCGTGCCGACTTGTACGAATACGAAAGTGGCCCGACTCTAGTGTCGTTTGTTGTATTGTTCAACGCGCTCCGTCCATCATGTTTTTTAGGTTCATAATTCTTCAGGAAATAGTCTTAATAATGGTAATACTATAAGTATACCTAATTCTCTATTTGAGGGGTTTTTAGCTCTCGTCGCAATATGCCACTTTAGACGCAACTCTTAAATTTTTTGTCTATTGTTAAAAATTATTATTTTTATTTCAGATTGGCTATTTTGTATACCTCTACAATATGAAGGTAAATAAATATATATTTTTTTAATAAGTCTATCAAGTTACTATCGATAATATGCGCAACTTTTTGTAGTTGCTGTCAAACAGATGACATTACAAAAAGGAGTGCTATGAATATACAGATAGGTTTCAAAATTGTGCGTTTCATTTCAAATACGGAATTCTGAATTAATTATTGCCCAATTATTTTAATCTAAACAGCTTGTCTAGTAGGTATGCAGAGAAGTTCTTAGCTGTTATAGGTCTTACATAACTACGAGTATATTAGTTCTGTGATTATACTAAATTAGTTTCCATACATTATTGTAGGTAAGTACAGTCAGCGTCATAAATAGATGATGATTGCAAACATTTCAAAATTGAAAATCTGGAAAAAAATTATTCGTTATTTATATTTTATAGAAAATTTTAAAACATTTAAATAGATTCTACCTGATAAATTGTTAAACAGTATTTTCACTAAGAAATATTAAATTATTTTATTCAAAAGCGAATCCTGAAAATCTGAAAACGATCATCTACTTTTAACACTAACTATTTTGCCTTTTTTATACTACTAAGGTGGCAAACAAGCGTACGGCCCACTCTTATCTTATACCTTATCTTAAAAGTCTTCCTTTCGTCTTTTGATCTGCAGGTCTTATACCTGCTGGCCCTAATAAGCTCAGTTTATTGCCGTCACATACACTCAGGGACAACGCAGCGGTCATCAGTCACGAATACTATATTCATACCCCGGGAGGTGCTTGACTACGGCCACAAGTTTTTAAACCAAATGAGGATTTTACATCCAGAGTTCTGCAAAACAGTTTCCCTACAACCAGAAACCAAATACAAGGCAGTGCCATGGTGGTACAATTTTTGTAAGGAAGCCAAATTGAAGGCAGAAGCTGAAGATGGTAAAGTGAGACATTATTTTCCTTTGCATTCGAGTATCTTGCAGAAGATACATGCCATGAAGAAAAAACAAATACTTCAGGATCACCTCATGAGGAAGTTTGCAAATTAAAATTGTTGCAATATCAAATTGTTTTATTTTCTTGGTAACATCGCCCGACCCCTCTCCTTTCCTATACAGAACTACACGTGCCAGGCTGAGATATCACCATCACACAGTGCCAACAATTTCATCAAGAACCAAGCAGTTCGGTGACACAAAGACTAGGATTTCTTTACAAGTGCATGTGTTTCCCTCCTCCTATAGTCCCGGGTCCATTACACAAAACACAAAAATATTTTTTTTGAAACTTTGTCTATTTGTCGGTTTGTCTGTTTGTGTGCGATGGACGCAAAAACTACTGAACGGATTTTGATGCATTTTTTTTCTTTGAAAGGTCTTGGTCAGGCTTATAATCTTACGTATGTTTGATTACAATCGGTTAAGTAGAACCGGAGATTTAGTCTAAAAATAGCGCGGGCATAGTAATAAATAAATGAAAGGCGGTTAAAAAACAAGTTGATATCAAAGCCTTAATGAATATAGCTCGAGTGGTACCCACTTCGTTGGAGTGAGATGTAATGAACTAGATAACATGAGTTTATCATTTACATCATAAGTAGATAACGGGTAATTGTTTTATTTATGAGTATCCGATCGGAAAAACCTATAGGAACAATAATATTAGTAACCCATTAATGTCCCACTCCTCTCCTCTAACGAGACAGCTGAGAGGGTTTAGGCCTTAATCCACACACGCTGGCCTAATGCGGGTTGGTGGATCGGACATGTCATTAGAATTTCTTCTAGGACGTGTGGGTTTCCTCACGATGTTTTCCTTCACCGTCAGCAGATGGTAGGTAAATCATGTGATTAGCACATATAAATTCCACAAAGTGAAAATCACATTGGTGCTATCCGGCCGGATTCGAACTCGATACCTCTAAGTACCTAGAGGCCGCTTCTACGTGCGTGTATGAAAACAATTTTGAAAGTTGAAGAAGCGAAAGGAGTTTTCCCTATATCGTAGCAAGTGGAAAGATGTTGTCTCTGCCTACTCCTATGGGAAAAAGGCGTGATTTGTATGTATGTATGTAGTTATCTACGGATCTAACTAACTAAGCAACTGATAATTGCGAAATAAATCACAATAGTCAGATCCATTGTTATAAAGTTATCAAACACGTCTTACTCCGAACGTGTCTGAGTTCCATTCTTAGGTTATCTTGTTCAGTAGCAAAACTTGTTGTTATTGTAACTATTAGTTGAACATTATATATAAAAGACTAGCTTATGCCCGCGGCTCCACCCGTATGAACATCAGTCTTCGCGTTTTTTTGACTATATCTTTAGTTCTACTCAACAGATTGTGATCAAACATGCGTAAGATTTTAAGTCTGAACAAGACCTTTCAAACAAAAAAACGCAACAAAGTCCGGTAAGCAGTCCATCGCGAATAAACAGACAAAATTTTTGGACTTCAGTTTAGCTTATCATCAGGGGAGGTGGCCGTCAATCCGGCGACCCAAATATAAAAAAATAACAGATTTTTTTAAATATATTTAAGTAAGTACCTATGGTTATTTATATTCTAAAACCCATAACACGACCTAATTAACTTATAATTATTCTAGAGGCTAGATAACGCTGTCACAGAATAAGTATAATAATAGTAGGTACTAACGTAACGCTGTATAGAATGTATGAACACAAAATTCTGTGAAACAAAAAACAAATGAATCGATCTCCTCGTTAAATCTTCAATAAACCTTAATTTCCATAAAAAGTTTCTCAACCGCGGCATTATTCTGACTATGCTGGTAGCGTACGCAGGTGAGGCCAGCCATTGGCCCATGGTCAATGACAAATAGGTGGGCCCAGCAAATAAACCGATATGTTTACAAAACACGAATCAACTATTTCCGTAGGCCATTATACTCGTAGTGTCGATAATGTTCGCGTGATCCGGTCTTGATGTGAATTCTTACTGAATAATGGAATATTTACCAATTGTAAGTGTTTTTCTCGTATTAGGTATCTGGCTAATATTATAAATGTGAAGGATTGTATGCGTGGAGCTTTGTTGTTAAAGAATGCCAAAACGGCTTAATGGAATTGGAAAAAGTTTGATATACAGATAAGATTTTTTTTGGGTGTTTAGGTATCAGACCAGGAGGACACGACGCGTATCTTCCATCAGAATTGAGCAGTCCGAATGGGGTAGTACTTACCTCCGGGGCCATAATAACCATCGTGTTGTGTTCCTTGCGGTAAGTAGGGTAGCCAGAGCTCACTGGAGGGATTCTGTGCAGTCAGTGGGGAGACCAAAGTCTCTCTCAACTCAACCCCATTCTCCAATCGGGCGGGCATAGGTTATTTTTTTATACGACGTAGGTGGCAGACAAGTACAGGCCCACCTGATGGGAAGCGGTCACCGTGAACTACTACACACACGCTGTCTACCCTGAAGGGAGGGGGGGATGGCTGGGAAGGGGCAGGGAGGCTAGAAAGGGATAGGCAGGCTAGGAAGGGGTGGAGGAGGAGAGATACAGTGATACCACCGGGAATATAACACGATGATGATTATGGCCGCGGTTTTCTATAGAGCGGAGTTTATTAATAAGCTCAAGTTTGAGAACGGCTCGGCTGATTTTAATTATTTCCTTTTCTGTCCTGTGTATAATTATCAGGACAAGGTTTATGGGAGAGTAAATTTTAGAAAATCCACGGGAAATGGACGTATGGTGACATGGGGTACAAAAAGTTTTGTATGAAAATTTAAACAGTCGTAATGCCCCTAAATGGAAAAACAATGATGTATTTACGTGTATATTTTGGTTCAGTATGTAATATCTATGGAGGCCAAGCCAACTTCATTTTTTTTTTTTTTTATGTCGGTCACGTCAACATGACTTCACCTCGCCTGATGGTAAGCTGAGGCAAAGTCTCTAGAATGGGAGTCACCATTGCAAACACCGATAGTGCCAAAATGGTGGCTCTCAGCTTATATAGGTAAAACTGCTGATTCACAGATGAGGCTCTGACAAGGTTTTTTCTTATGGAGGCAGACGGCATCGGCAGTCGCTCCAGTAAACCAAATGAAGCTAGTTTGCCTATTTGTGTCAAGTCTCCCATTTTGCTAAGGAGGGAGATGGCTTTATTATATTTCTAACTCCTCCAATTTACTTCTGATTAATTTCGATGCAGGTCCCAAAACAGTCAAACTTGCTCTGGGACTCACGTACGCATAGAAACACCCAGACCAATGCAAATAGACATATTCATGCATACAAATATTTGCACTGAGCGGTTTGAATCGAACCCGCGCCTCCTGTACAACAGTCTTATGAACTACTGCTACGCCACAGAGGCCGTCAGATTAATCAACACACATAGTCATTGTTTAGAAAATATACTTCATCCATTGTTTCAGAAGTGGGTCAGGTAATTGTGTTAGGCTGCTAAAACTTTTCTAAGTAAACAAAGAAATATAGAGAGTACCGTTACTTAAGAAAACCTAGCCCCCTTCCTAAGACTTATCACTTGGTTGTCAATTGTTAACTTTTTTAGCAACGGATAAAAAATCATACCGATATAACCACCCTCGTTAGCCATCGGGGGTGGTTACGTCAGATTCGAAGCGGTTAAAGCCACACGCCGTCTCGGGTCTTAATTACCGGGATGTAAGTTTACGGTAGGTAATAATATTTTATTGCAAAAAGTGCCTTTAAGCGGGGCGTGAAAAAGCATTTTATTAGGCCGTCAAGCTGAGGGCCGCCACTGTAGCACTACCAGTGTATGTGCTATCTTTAGCTTACCATCAGGCGGGGTGAAGTCATTTTGATGTGTCTTATATAAAAAAATAATGCAATTTCCTCTATGATACTTAGATATTCTAACGACCTCATAAACAATAGCGAACTTGAGGATCAAAATCAAATAACCATATTGTCATTCCTTTACAGGTGATGTTGACACTATGCATCACTCACGTCATCACAAAATCCAGAAGCAGAAAGCACCACGAATCATCATCGGACGAAACAATAGAGAACCTTCTATATTTCAAAGACTGTCAGAAAAAACCGAAAGTTGAAGTCACCACACCTGAAGTACAACCACTAAGATACATGCCACCTCCACCAGCTCCAACACCACCTCCACAACCACAGTGCGCTTTCCCAAAGATGTGTTGCGCATTAAGTTGCGGCGATGAATGCGGTGCAACCAAAGAACCCTCATTCATGAGTCGGCAAATGGAACCTTTAAGACAGCGTTATCAACCAATAATGCCGATGATGCAACCCCATCAACCCGACTTTCAATCACCACTTAGAAAAAGAAAGAAGCCAAAATTCTCACCACTACAACTTCAATCTCCAATCACCAGCCGAAGAGGTTTTGACTTCACGAAACAAAAGATTAAAAGTCTGATAAACCAAGATAATGATATAAGGAAGATTTTGAAAGATTTAGTGCGTGTTACTATGCAGAAAGTGGATCTGATGGAGCTACAGAATGTAGAGAGTGGGAGGAGGAGTGAATTTGACCCTGTTGAGAGGCAGTTCAATAGTCCGCCTCCGGAACCCATTTCTGAAAAGGCGTCTTTTGAAGATGATTACTTTGAATAGTGACATGATGTTTTGGTATTATTTTATGTGAATTATAAATAATGTTATTATTTTCTTAATCATTTATGTAGCAATCTATGATCTGAATTTGTAAATTAATCTCATGAGCAAGGTAATTCTAGATATCCTGCAGGATGCAAAATAATTATGAAGTAAATAACTTCTTAGGAATAGCGCGGTTGAAGGCAATAGAAAGGGTTGGCAGCGCGAGTGTGACGGCCCTGGTGTTGCACACGTCCATAGGCTCTAGTGACCGCTTCTCATCAGGTGGGCCGTGTGCTTGTCGGCTACCTAAGTGGTAATAAAAAAAGAAATATTTCTTGTAAAAATTTCTTTTTGGACAAGATGCAAAAAACATGGCGTCTAAGAAGGTATATAACAAGATAATATTATGTTTAAATCGTATATTAATTTTGGATTTTTTACAAAAAAAAATTTAATCCATAGACTTACGATACATTACAATGAACATGCATGGAACTTTAACGATATTTTTGAAGCAAAACTTATGAAAAAGCCGGAACTCGTTTGGAAATATTTAAAATTCTATTAAAGGAGTTTGAAACTCACGGTATCCTCAGGTGGAAAGCAAAAATGGTCGAAAGTAACTTTCGTTAACAATTATCATGCATTATCCTGTAGCCAAGCGTTATTTTGTTCTGTAATGCGATGCAAATTACTGGGAAAATACAGGAGCTAGGATAATTTTACGTGTTTTGATATTTTTGAATGTTCGTTGTACCTATCTGTATATTGTTAAGTTGGCGATGATATAAAAATTTATGGGTTTATGGAACCCTACTAAGGTTCTTAAGTCAACTGTCTCCCCAGGGTGTTCTCAAAACCGGAGATAGCTCTAAATCAGCTAGGTTGAGAGGGGATTGCCTTATACCCAGGCGTCTGAAAACCCAAGATGGGGTGTAGTTTTAATTGGTTTGAGTCCGCTATACCCAGGAGGGGGGAGAGGGAGGGTATCCGTAGAGATTTCCTCACCAAAAAATAAGTCAAAGTCAACTTAATTGCTAGCCGGTAGACCTGCAGAATAACTATCCTGACTTCAGCAGAGGATTTTCTGGGGCTTAAGGAAGGTCAGATAGCAGCCGCTCCCGTAAAAGATAAGATTATTTTTGTACCACTTAGGTGGCAGACAAGCACACGGCCTAACTGATGGGTAACAGTCACCGTGGCTTATGGATGTACGCAACACCAGGGGCGTCACACTCGCGCTGCCGACCCTGTAAGAACCTTCTAATGCCCTTCTTGAAGTACGGCCACTGTGGCGTAGCGGTAGTGCATGCGACTGCTTCGCAGGAGGCGCGGGTTCGATTCCCGCTCAGTGCGAATATTTGTATGCATGAATATGTCTATTTGCATTGGTCTGGGTGTTTCTATGTATAATAAGTATGTATTTACAAAAAAAAGTATATAAGTATGTTTATCAGCATTCTAGAACCCATAACACAAGCTAGTTAAACTAAGCTTACTTTGGGTCTAGGGAGCGATGTGTAGAATGTCGTAGAATATTTATTTATTTATTTAAGTACCTCATATTGTAACTAAAGTAAACGCCTACATATCGGTTACAAACAAGTATAACTTTAAATTTATAGTCCCGAACCAAATGTTAGTATGTGCAAACTTGTTGACGTAAAAAACCGCACACAGTGGGAGCATGCAGACATGTTCTAACTAAGCATCTAATTAACATCGGATTCATTGCTACTGCTCGCAAATTGGTTTAATACCTATTTTAATTACATAATATTGAATTCGACTGCAGCTATTATAAATGTGGAAGTTTGAATGGATGGAGAGGATTCCAGAGACTTTGCCTTTGGCTTACCATCAGGCGAGGTGAAGTCATGTTGACGTGACCGACATAAAAAAGGAGTTTTATTTAAATTATACCTGAAACTTATACCTATATATTTCCTTACGTTACTCCTTCCTGAGGTTGTGAGCGGTAAAGCCACCCATTGTATATGTAAATTCGTAAAAACTGCTGAATAGATTTTTTTATTAGACTGGTCTTGGTCAGACTTAAGGTCTTTCGTATGTTTAATTGCAATTGCTTAATTACAGCTTGAGATATGAACCGAAAAATTATAACCAACTAGCTGTTGCCCGCGGCTCCGCCCGCGTGGAATTCGGATTTTGTTCCAACATTTTTTCGTGCTATTAGTAAAGATGTATGGAAATCTGCCCGATTTATTGACATTAATGCTCACTGCTCCGCTCCCTTTGGTAGTAGCGTGATGATATATAGCCTATATTACTCCCAGATAGTGTAGCTTTCTATAAGTGAAAGAATTATTGAAATCGGTCCAGTAGTTTCGGAGCCTATTCATTACAAACATACAAAAATAGGTACAAATCTTTCCTCTTTATAATATTAGTATAACCAATATACGCGCGGGCAGAGCATTATGAACTATATAAGACGAACCTGGGTAGCTTTTTCTTCCAATAAATCATAACATAACTAAGCTATAACATTAAATTTACCTCTTTAATAAACATAAAAATGAACCATGAAGATGACTCTTCAAGATACGTATCTATCAAGAAGCAGAATATTAGCCACAAACTATATGCCTTATGAGCACTCTCCCTTATAGCAATACATTCCGACTTCAGCAAATTACTTGAACTAACATTTAAGTAGTGACTTAGGAAATGTTAACCAGGTGCAGATGTAGTTTGTTCAAGGTGGCAGGCGGTTGTACTAAGGGTACACATGTCAAGTTGAAATAGGCAGGGTACACACCAACCGAACGACGACGAACGTACGCAAACGATTATTCTATGCTGTCAGTGGGGAGACCAAAGTCTCTTGCGTTGTCACCCCCAACCTCTACCATGGCGCAGAGTATCTCAAGAGCAGGTTGAGACATATCTCAGAAGTCAGTGTCATCTATTAGTAAGGGCAATAGTGTTGCACACGTCCATAGGCCACTGTGACCGCTTTCCGTCAGATGGGCCGTGTGCTTGTCTGACACCTAAGTGGTATAAAAAAGTGAGAACGAAATTATACCTAGTATATAATAATAACTACTACAAGACTTGTAATACTTTTGTGATATCGAAAGTAAATAATTTTTGAACATTATATTTTATTACCTCTGCCTATCCCTTCGGGGATATAGGCGTGAGTTTATGTTATGTTATGTTATGTATATTTTATTACGAAAATTTAGTTCTATGGTTATATATATATTTATCTATACAAAAAAGTACTGGACCAAATCAACATTTTCGCTTAAAATTAACTACTATAGTTTGGCCGCTGAGACTATGCGTTCCTGACACATGTCAATTCGTCATGACTAGTTATGTACAATAAATAACTTGTACCTAGAACCGTTCTCTAAACCTGTTCCCAACTTACAATAACATAATAATAATCACAGTCAGCAATTGTGACAACGTGATTTCATTTTAATTTTAATTTTATTCTAATTTGGCTATCTAACCGCCCTATTTGTTTTTCCAATTTTATATTTTTAATTTTGTTTCATTCTTATTTAATTTTATGTGATTATTAATTGTAATGATGGGTTATTGCCTGAAATAATAAAAAAAAATCATATTCATTTCATTCATTATAAAAATATGATTCATTCTTTCTATTAGCTTGGGTAGGGGCTTATTACAAAATTACATATTTTTTTTTACATTAACACACATTAACAAAAATACAAAATAACGTTCTATTTTATATTTTTCAACCAACAGATTATTATTATTAAGATTACTAAAATACGCGGTTACAATTGCCTTGTTATTTTGTCTCATCACTATGAAAGCCGTATGAAAGCGAACATTTGACATAACCTTGAAACAGCGCAGTTTGACGTGTATGACTTTTAAAAACTATTGATTTTATATTTTTAATTAATTAATTGTTAATCATTTTAGCCCAAAATTAATCTGTGTATTGTAAATTGGCACAGTAATTAAATTTTTAATGTTATCACTCGTTAATAAGGTCAATAAACGATATTTAAAATTTTGCCGTAAATTATACACCAGGGCCTCGATTCTGCTAAAGTCAAACCACTGTCATTCCACTGACACTCACAAAAATGCTATTTAATTGTATACTTTACCGTTATACAGTTAAAGTCTAAAAACAAATGAAAAGAATTTATTAAACTTTTTCATTCACTCTACAAAATATAATTTAATTTTAAACTTTAACTTGATAACAATAAAGTCTACAATTAAATGGCATTTTTAGAGTGTCAGTGGCATGACAGTGGTTTGACTTTAGCAGAATCGAGGCCCAGTTCAAAGTTACATCGCCCGTTCGCTCACAACCTGTCAGGAACGCATTCTTTCAGCGATTCTATAATAATATAAACATTCTTGTAGTCTGAGTATAAACTACATACGCAGGTGAAACCTTTGGTAACAGTTAGTCACGTGTAAAGAAGGAAATCTACCAGGAAAATGGACGGAAACTCTGATATTACGATATTTTCGAACAAAAACATACCCAAATGCGTATATTTGCTTCACGTCGCTTGGCGAAAACCGAAAATATTTGCATAATGTAATACCTAGTAAGTGTTTCTACCCTCGGATACGACGCCGTTTGCATTTAAGCCTTTATTCCTATTTTCGTATGCCTAGCCCGCCTCTGTAGTATGTTCGATATTGACCGGCTTTTAATAAATTTTAAAAAGGAAGCATGTTTTTTCATCTATAAATACTATGATTTTTCCCCTGCACAGTCTTCGTGGCGTAGCGATAGTGAACGCGGCCGCTGCGCAGGAGGCGTGGGTTCGATCCCCGCTCAGTGCAAATATTTGTATGCAAGTTAAGGGTATTCGCATTGGTCTGGTCGTGCCTCGGAGAGCACGTTAAGCCGTCGGTCCCGGTTGCCATACAAACATCTATGGCAGTCGTTAGGGGTAGTTGGAGCCCTAAGAAATCCAACAACAACGGTCTAGCTGCAATGCTTCGATATTGCCTAATGTCACCTTGCCCAATTGCCTAATTGGGTTGTGAAGGTCCGATGGCAGTCGCTTTACGGAAAATATCGAGGTCCAGCCAAATCCGCTGTTAAGACTTGTAAAGCGGACCCCAGACTCCGAGGTGAAAGCTTTGGATGCCATTAACGCGGCGACGACGTACCCGTAGGACCTCAAAGTTTGGATCCTTTTTCAAAAGTGGCCTTACGACCTCTTGGTAGGTTGAAGAAGAAGAAATACATATAATAATCTGTAACTGATCGGTGTCTGCATGGAAGATAAGATGAGAAAAACCTTTTTTGATTATTTCGCCGGGTAACCAATTACAGTTAAAAATACGGTAGGTAGACGTTAAGTATAACCAAACCTTTACCACATCAAAATCCATTCAGTAGTTTTTACGTTTGATTAGAACCGTAGATATAGTCAAAAAACGCAACAGCTAGTGATACATAAATACATATACTCACGCCTATTTCCTCCGGAGTAGGCAGAGGCAACAGCCCGCCATCTGCTTCTGTCCTTACATAGGTACTTCACGCGTTTTCTCTACTGAAATTAAACCTTTCATGCAAGCCCGCCGGTTTCGAGTACTTTTATTTTCATACACTTCATATTTGCCAAGAGTCCATAATATACTCGAAACGCTAGTCCAATGTGTAAATTAAATATGGTCCACTCATATGGTTATAATATATACTTTGCTATCTGTTTAGCCCTATGTATTAAGTTAATATTACCTTATTCAGGTGCCACGTTGCCATTGAGAAATTCTTAGCAAAAATTCCAATACCAGAGGCGTGTGATTCAATTCAAAGCTCAAATTACAGAAAACCTTTTAGGTACAGTCAGCATCAAAAGAGATGAGCACTAAAATCAGGGTTATTGTGTGTGCAGGATTTTAGATTGACATGGTCATTTAAATACTCAACAAAACAAACAAACATGGTAAATATCGCATCAAGTATTCATCATTCTCTGAACCTTTTTTCCCAACTCAGTTGGGGTCGGCTTTCCATTCTAACTGTGATGCGGCTGAACCTCGATATTTTCCGTGGAGCGACTGCCATCTGACCTCCACAACCAATGGTCATTATGAGCAATGGCGATATCGAAGTTCCAAGTTAGACTGGTTGGACTTTTGTGGGCTCCAACTATCCGTAACGACTGCCATAGATGTTTGTATGGCAACCGGGACCGACGGCTTAACGTGCTCTCCGAGGCACTAATAAACCTGCGATAAATACACACATAAAACTTCGAAAAAAAAACCTTAAAACCTTCAACTATTATAGTAGTAAAAAAATAGTACACGAGAATTAGCTTTTGCTTAGTGATATTTAAAGAGAAAATAAGAAGTTCAAATAAAAATAAATAATTGTTACCTGAGCGTATCGTGGTAATTGTACTGAATTCCAGCGGATTGCGTGACATTATCCTAGTATGTTACTGTGTTTATACTTACATACAGCTGTAGCAAACGGGTATAAATGGCAGATACGAAACAAATCTTTTTTTATGATGGTAAGCTAAAGGTTAATTATGAGGATGAGGTTTTCGTAGCGCCAGTGTGAAGCCCCTGGTATTGCACATCTCCATAGACCACGGTGACCGCTTACCATCAGGTGAACCGTGTACTTATCTGCCACCTAATTGGTACAAAAAATCGACATGCAACAAGTTAGCTTGGACCACGAAGATATCGGTGGGGTCCATATATTATATCCAAGGATAGATAGGACCTTTTTTATCGTGGGAAAATCCCAATGGATACTACCTCCATCGGCCATCGGGGGTGGTTATGTCGGGATCGAACCGACTGAAACCGCACGCCATCTCGGGTCTTAATTACCGGGGTGTAAGGTTACCTAATAGGCATATCCCTCGCACCTCAGCTGACCCTAGGCAGAGATTACAAACATTTTTAAATTAGTTCACAGTCGGTCATTGTCACTTCAACTTGTTAACACGCACCACGCGCTCTTAATTGACATTTTGTTGTAAATTATAATATCATGATAAACTTTTGGGTAAGTTTCGCATAATTTAATTGCAACAAATATCAATTATGAGCTAATAAATCATAAGCCCTACTGTTTTTAGGGTTCCGTACACAAAATTTGATTGGGATATTATTTAACTGACATTGTAATAATTTCTATTATAATGATAAAGTATAATCTATACAAATACATAAAATGGGAATGTCTGTAATATAAAATAACCATTTTTTACTAAGTTTCTTCGGACGTATTCACGATACATAAATATACAATAAATAAAAATAAATACATAAGTATACCAAAACATATTTTTTTACAATGTGTGTCTATCTGTTTGTTCCGGCTAATATCTGAAACGGCTGTATTGATTTTGGCGGGCCTTTCACAGGCAGATAGCTGATGTAAAAAGGAATAACTTAGGTTACTTTAATATTAGAAAAATAATTAGAGCGCCGATTAAAAAAAATTAAACCCTCGCCGTTAGTACTATTACGAGTATAATATTATGTGGCCGTCTGCAAACGAAGTTGCTGGCACATTATTTTCCATTCATTTTATTACGGTGTATTGTATAAGTATACTTGATATATTATACCAACTGAACGTAGTACCCGATAGTTATATAATACTCAAATCGCCAGAATTAACTAAGTATTTGAGTTTATTCCACAATTTCCGTTTGCTCGCTAACTCAATGCGTACTAGTTATATCATAAGTTACTGCTAAGATTAGCCAAATATCGGCGTATGTTTACAACTTTATCGGGCTAATTTTAGATATATATCTATCAATATCTCGAGGCTCAAGTGAATAACTTATTTTTTAATGCAGCCTATATGATATGGCCATTTAAATGCGTCCACATTGCATCCGCCTGCAGTGCGCACTGTAAGGTTTGAAAGAAATTTTATTCCGCGCACGCTTAAGCTGTGGAATGATTAAGCCGTGGTTTTCTCTAGCGACTACAATATGGGGTTCTTCAAGAAGGGCATTAGAAGGTTTTGCGGGGTCGGCAGCGCGAGTGATGCCCTTGGTGTTGCACGCGTCCCTAGGCCACGGTGACCGCTTCCCATCAGGTGGGCCGTGTGCTTGTCTGCCACCTAAGTGCTATAAAAAAAATGACACTTGTTAATTTTAAAGGATGACTCAAAACAAATAACAAACGGTGAATTAAAAAACTGTTAATTAATACAACAGCCTTAATGATTTTTGGCTCCTATCTACCTATCTGGAAATAAGCAGAATGGCGATACTTACGGTACCTTTTTCGACATATTTCTTGATGATTTTGAACATGACGTGATCGGATGCATACGAAATTAAACAAAGACCCAGATAACTTTATACTAAAAATTACATATACGCGATACCGGAACTTCTGCAACGAACTACTCCGTAAGTTAAAAAGGGCATATGAACAGAGTGAACTTGAGAAAGCCAAAAATGACCCCAAGGCCCTGTGGAAAGTAATAAAACAAATAACCAACACTCAAAAACCTCACAATAGCCCCACCGAGTTATTGGACATATGTAGTGATCCCAAGTCCTCAGTCAACAAAGTGTGTAATTATTTTACCAACGTAGGGAAAGCACTGGCCGAGAAAATTATAACACTATCCGCTCCTACCCTAGCAGCAACTGGAGACAGTTCCCAATATTCTCCAGCTAACTCCCTAAGCATCCTGGAGGTGGATGAAGCAGAGGTTGAATCGCTTATCTTACAATTACGCAGTGATTGTGCCGTGGGTTGGGATGGCTTATCGTCTAAAATTCTAAAGGATTGCCGCTCCATACTAGTGCCACCACTAACATTCATTTTCAACCTCTGCCTACAGACAGGAGTTTTCCCCGATGCCCTAAAGAAGGCTATTGTGCACCCTATCCACAAGGGAGGGGCCAGAGACTGTGTCAGCAACTACAGACCAATCTCTGTGTTACCTGCACTCTCCAAATTACTTGAAAAGATCCTAAATAAGAGCCTTAGGTCATTTCTCGAAAAATACAAAATCCTGGCTAAAAATCAGTTTGGTTTCCGCCCTGGTATTTCGACAGAGGATGCGGTACTAGAACTCACACAACTGGTTGCCAAGCAACTCGACAAGCGGACTAAGTGCCTCGGTATATTCCTAGATCTTTCGAAGGCGTTTGACACGGTCTCTGTACCCCTTCTTATATCTAAGCTGGAGCTTCTTGGTGTGCGCGGTATTTCATTGGATATATTCAAGAGCTATCTCACAAATCGCTTACAAAGAGTAAAAATTGACTCCGTCCTCAGTGATGATGAACTCGTGACCTACGGCATTCCACAAGGAAGTGTTTTGGGTCCCACCTTATTCCTGATCTACATTAACGGCTTATGTCAGATCGATCTTCCAGCTTGTAGCGTCTTCTCATATGCTGATGACACTGCAATCCTTGTCCATGGTGCTACCTGGGGCCACGTAAAAACCAAAGCAGAATTCGCATTAACACAAGTGATGAAATGGTTAAACTCAAACCTCTTGACCATAAACCTGGATAAAACTGCATACATCCCTTTTGCAATCCGAAGCAATTCTCTTCCACCCCAGACCTTCAGTATAACTGCTCACTCATGTCCCAATCACCTAACATCTTGTAACTGCCTAACAATAAACAGAGCCGGGTCTGTCAAATATCTAGGAGTAATCATAGATTATGGACTGAGGTGGGACACCCAAATCGACTCGCTCACTTCCAGAACGATGCGACTAATGCAAATCTTCAAAGTCCTGAGAAAGCCTGCAAGCTTTGAAACCACCAAACTCGTCTACCATGCACTTTGTCAATCTATTATTGGATATTGCATCTCGGTATGGGGCGGTGCGGCAAAAACTAGACTACTAAAACTAGAGAGGGCTCAGCGTGCAATATTAAAAATTATGAAAGAAAAACCCTTTAGATATCCAACCTCCCAACTTTACAGTGACTGCAAAGTCCTCACGGTTAGGCAACTATTTGTGCTACAGACGACCCTAAGATATCACAGCACCTTGCCTACATTTGATCCCTCTAAACGTAGGAACAATCCTTCTAGTGTACGACACAAAACTACATTTGCTGAGCAACAGTTCTATATACTAAGTCCCTATCTATACAAAACCATTAACAAGCAGCTTAACGTCGCCAATTTAAATAGATTCGATGCAAAAAGGTATCTGACACAGTGGCTACTTCCCAAAGATTATGTGACTACTGAGTCACTAATAGAATTCATAAAATAAGACTAAACAGAAACACGTATTAGGCACACATACATACACACACACACACACACACACACACACACACACACACACACACACACACACACACATGCACACACACATACTTACTCACTAACAGAGAAATACAATTAAATATGTTTGCAGATATTATGTACATAGGATGATGCACTCACATAAATACGTACACGTACTACTGCACACGCACATTCCAGAACCGAAAACTGTCTCTTAAGATACAGGTCTGGACCTAGTTTAAGAGACAGAGGTTCACTGTTTGTATTCTTTTGTAACTCCTTTCTATATTTGTATTTTATTCTGTCAGATTAGTCTCCAATTTGTAAGTAAGTTACTGCTACTTGTAATCCTTCTTTTTCTTGATCAATAAATTTTATTATTATTATTATATTATTATTATTTTGGTTCACCTGAAAGTTAAGTTTTGGTCTTCACGACCTTTCAACCTTTTATGGTAATCAAATCATCATGATTATGAATATAGGGTGGTGAGCCTAGGGATCGAGCTGCAAGCCCAGCTGACATAAACCAAATATGGAGAGTTGGAGAGACGGAGAAAATGTAAGGTACGTAGGTATGTATGTATGAATGCAAGCAGGATTCGCACTCAGATGTTAATGATGCTATGTCAAAGTCACAACACTCTAGGGTGCGTTTCCCCCAGAGATGTGCGATGGAAATGTGTCGTGCGAGGATGTCTAGCGGAGCTGTGAAAGTGCGCATGTGTGGTGCGAGGATGCGTTGCGAAGCTGTGAAATGTGTCGACGGGGGTGGTACAGTATGCTCAAACCTCGCACACATCCCCCGCTTCTTTTGTATGCGCAAAAATCTAGCTCCGCTGAGCCGTTTCCACCAGAGCTGTGCTTTTTTTTTTATACTACGTAGGAGGTAGACAAGCACACGGCCCACCTGATGGAAAGCGGTCACCGTGGCCTATGAACGTGTGTAACACTAAACCGTTGAACCGGTGAACTTAACCGTATGAACGTGTGCTGACCGAGGCGAGGTAAATGAAGCGGTTCTATTGGTTTTTTACAAACACATCCCTCGCTACGCGCATCTCTGGTGGAAACGCAGCCTATTACAAATAAGCTTTGTTTGTATATTGGATATTTTACCAGTTTTCACGAAGCTTATTCAATAAAAAATAAAGAAAACTTTGACGTCAATACCACGTAACTTCCTACACAGCGTAATGAACAATTCAGTCAACAGATATATGTGTGCAAGTCTATAATACGCTGCGTATCAACAGCTCTATGATTAAAAAGCTGGTCGAGTGCCTCCTCGTCTAATAAAGTGGTAAAAACTACAATCAACTGATTGCATGTGTTAATAACTTTGCTTCAAGTTTGGATGTGAAAGAGAAAATGGATGTTTGTATGGCGTTGTCCCTTTCGCGCAGATGCGAGCCTGAAATCTGTGTTGCGAGTGGCTAGCGTACGAAGGGCGGGATTGCAGAGCTAAGAATGAACAGACTCGGCTTTACTTTATGTAAGTTTGTTTTCAATTTTTTCTTTTTTTCTTTCACCAGTTAGAATGGGATGGTAAAATCGTGGTTCTCACACCGTGGGCTACCACTCAAAATTGAGGATGGCCTAGAGAGAGTCAGCTGGGATCACGTAACCAGCAGCCGGGCGTAAGTTTTTAGTACTTAGGTTCGAGTCCGACATTAACATCCCCGCTGGCCAGCGCAGCGGGGGAAACCTGTGTAGGATCGCATGAAAAAAAAAGGACTGTATTATGCTATCTTATTAAAATAATGATATTAATTTTAATTTATTTATAATAACAACTTTTTAGTAAAATCATTTATGAATATAACTTTGAATAATTGTATGCAACTACTTAGGTATGAATTATTTAGTGTTAATTAACTTAGAATAAATTGTATTGCGTGCGTTGAAATTTATCTAGCTATAATATGAAATAAGCTAATTATCTTATTGCCCTTCATTTTTAATCTATGTAAAATACAATAAATTTTGGTATCTAATAATGACTTGTATCAAATATATTTAAAAAAAATAGTGCTAAAAAATATACATGAATACTCATTGATCACACACATGCGAATAACTTGCTGATACGTGCGGCTCCACCCACACGGATGTCGGTTATCAATTTTTGGTCATAATTATATCCGGTTCTTTTTAAATACTTAATTGCATTAAAAATATAGTAGTTTATAAGTCTGATCAAGATCTTTCTAACAGATAAAATATCAAAATCTGTTCAGCAATATTTGCGTCCATCGTGAACGAATAGGCTAACCCCCCAAGTCTGCTGGAAGATATTTCTTAAAGAAATAAGCAGAACCTCTGTACTCGTTTTTCCACTTTATTCATTACCGTGTTCGATTGTGTATTGTGCATAAATTTAATTTAATAAACAAAAATAGACAAACAGAGAAGAATTTGAAAAAAAAAATGTCTTTGGAATCGTTCTATATTCGTTCTATAACATAATAATTATTACAATATAATTTTACTATAGGTAGTTATAGACTTTCAAACCCAATGCAGAGTAATATTAATACATAACATAACTACGTCACACATCCCACACAGTTCTCACACAAACAACTAATACACGTGTCTATACGAATTCATCGGTCTATGTTGAGCGTTTAAAAGCTCGCGCTTTTCCCAACCAAGCGCACTCCATAGCTGAACTTTGGCACAGGCCATGCACTGATCAGCCTAGTCCAACTATTGTGTATTAGATACGAGAGGACTACACATTAAAGGTAAGTTTTTATATACAATTTAAAAATATATTTTTAAGAACGCGTTTCAAAACTTTGTTTTTACTTTTGAAAAATTTTAAAAGTTTTTGTGCAGTTTAGTAAACTTTTTGATATTAAATTACGTTTAGTTACTGCGTGTAAAAAATAAACAGAAAACTTTCATGAGTATTTTAGGTGTGATTAATAAACAAAAAAATTAAATTCACAGACTTGGAAATTTTAAATATCAAAATATAATGTTAGTGAAAAGCATTGTTTGAAAAAAATATATATCTATTCAATAAAAAAAATATAAACTAACTGTGTCTACATTAGAGATATTAAAAAATAAGTGAATTTTATTTTATTCTAAACACCATTTACTTTTTAAATTCTTGTTGTTAATATATTTAATTATAATAATAATAATATATTTCGATATTTATAATTGATTTCGTTCTTAATTACGTACATCATCTTATAAATGTTCCTGTTAGTTGTAAGTTTAGTTAAAAATTATAGTTAATTAAAGTTGAAAGAATATTGCTCATAAATGCATAAACTTTTTATACACTTCTACTTTCTTTCCTAATATAAAAAAAATACCACAATGAACTGGATGTTTGGTACATCTACCTATTTATACTATTATAAAACGCGGGCGGCGCTGCGGGCATAGGCTAGTCAATAATGAGACCATTAGGTATATATTTTTGAATGCGTAACAAAAATCTGTAAACTTTTATTATTTATCCGTGGGGTCATATGTCATCTTGTCCTTTTTGACGATCCAATTATATCTTCTTCCACACAACCAGTGAACAGTGTAGCGACTTATTGAAAACCTCTGGGTCTTTTATAATTTCGTCACCAATCACCGCACGGTGTTTCCTGTAACAAATCGCAACAGTTTGTCTCCTTTATTCATAAAAATTGCGTGAAGTAATAAGTAGGTACAATGTTTTGTTTCTTTTTTCACGCAAACATGTTACTTAAGATAGGTAGGTAATAAGGACATTGACTTCTCTCGACCAGCTGTTTAGAAAAAAAAAGGACGGTTCCTGGTTATGGCGGGAAAGAATTATGAATTTCGAATTAGGAACGGGACGCAATAATTTGAATAAATGAGATAATGAAGGTTTTATAGACACAGAATGTTACGTAAAGTGCACGGCATCTAACTTGGCAAGATTTTGGAGTAGTGTGAGCCGCACCACTCCAAAATCTTGCCAAGTTAGATGCCGTACACTATAGGTAATAGGTACTTGTTTGTGGCAAAATGCGTCGCAAAGGATTTTTCTTTGTTCTGTGCATAGAAACAAGTATAGTGCACGGCATCTAACTTGGCAAGATTTTGGAGTAGTGTGGGCCCCACTACTAACACCTAGACCAATAAAATAGACCTATTCATGCATTCAAATATTTACACTAAGCGGGAATTGAACCCGCGCCACCTGCTTAGCAGTCAAATAAATGCACTACCGCTACGCTATAGAGGTTGTCGTGGTGCATTATTGCTGATTAAATAGTGGTCTAAAATCGAACAGTACCATTTTTTTATTGCGTACATCATATAGTAGAGTATGACCCCAAATGCTGCAAGAGATAGAAGATATCTCCCCCGCGGCCAGTGGGGCAGATTATGTCAAACTCGTACCGACTAAAACCGCACGTTATCTGGGGTGTTCTGGGGCCGGGGCGTAAGGTGGCCCAGAGGGCATTTCTCTCGCACCCCGGCTGCTCCATGAGCCTCAAAACTACCCTGGTTTTATTCAAAAGTATATTGACTAAGTGTCTCCAGTTTTTTCGTTACGAATATGATACGCTTTCCATTCGAAAGAAATTTCATGCTCGTCCTACAGACCAACTATAATAAAAAATTGCCGTTGGATAGTACCTACTATGATATTTGAAGCAGTGATACCATGTTATTATTCTTTGAATGCCAACGAAGTTGCCAATAAATATTGTTATTAACTCTGAGTTCTAGTAGGTAATTTGGAAGTTAAACAGAAAATAATATTGTTTTAGGTAGGTAAGTATTATTTTTGTTTGTAACTTTTCCTTCAAGGAACCGGTAATTTCGTTTTTGGATTATATAAATTTGAAATGCGAACGAAAAAATATCTGTCTGATCAAGCCCTTACCGTTTAATAAAAAAAAAACAAAAAATAGGTAAACTAAATTAGGTAAAAAAACAAAAAATAGGTAATAGGTAGCATTTTTGCCTGTTTCTAAAATAAAATTTTCCAGAGAAACAACACGTAATCCTATGGGAAATGGCGCAGTAGTCTTAAGAAGTAAACTTATAGCATCTATCCGAATAGCACCTTACCTAGTCCACGAAGAGCACCTATCAATTTTTTTGGCAAGTGCTCTTCGTGGACTAGGCTTCGTGCTTTTCGGATTTGTACTCTAACCTCCCTATGGCGGGTGTACGTCTTTCAAAAGATAATTCTAGTCTGAAACTCAAAAATCGGCCATCGGTGACTCTTTCTCTTCTTTAACGTTTTGTAAGAGCCATTTTAATAATTCATTCATTATAAATTCCTTTTAAAATTGAGCATTGATAATGTTTGGCAATTTTTGATGCTGACTCTAATAATCAATCAATCAATCAAAATTAGCCTATTGCAGTCCACTGCTGGACATAGGCCTCTCCCAATGTGCGCCATACCACCCAATCTATCGCAGCTACCTTTTTCAGGTCGTCCGTCAGTCATCATCATTCTCTGAACCTTTTTCCCAACTCAGTTGGGGTCGGCTTTCCAGCCTAACTGTGTTGCGGCTGAACTCCGTCCGTCCGTCAGTAGGTATCTAATAATAAATAGCTTTTAAAATTAATGCTGCACCAAAAATTATGGTGCCACTATTTCACTTAAAATTGTCCAGCTACCATAATAACTCTTTCCTTAATCGACTTTTATTATGACAAACATACTTTCTGTGGCGACTGCAGAAGCATTATGGCCGTCACAATATTTTATTTCTAACAAAACTGTATCTTGTCCTGTGTCCACCATATTTGTAACATCTTAAATGTTTATAAGTAGTTTCTATACGATATTGTTGCAAGCTGATTTATTATAAAACCAATCCAAATTATATTATAAACTAGTTGCGCACCCTGACTTCACTCCGGTGCAATAATATTTTAGCACCATACCCGTTTTAAATTTTTTCTTTCATACAAACCTTGTTCTGATAATAACAAATACAACATAAAAAGAATTATCAAAGTTAGTGCAATCGTTTAAAAGTTACGCGCGTACATACATTTCGGTGATTTATTTTTATTTATAAACATGTGAAAGTGTACTCAATCACGGTATATCGGTTGAATAGATCTAGCTGAAAATTAAATCCCAATTCCATCCATTACAGGCAATGTAAAGTAAGTTGACTAATGACAAATTATATATATTATTTTAATAAAAAACAAACTTTGAATAGATATATAGCTAGGTACTTACTTAAATATAAAAAAATAATAGTTCTAAAATTTATATTTATGAACCTAAAAAAAGTTGAAAATGATTAATTAGGTACTTGTTCGTTTAATCCCTCTCATTCGAGGACGAAGCTGCTTAGGATGGGTTTATGAATATGTTTTGTAATTTATATGAATATTAGATGTTTATAATTTCTTTGTAAGATTAATAACCACCATACCATGACCACACATAGGTACTCATCAAAAATATGAGGCACATAATATAGTTCAGGAGATAAAGGAATTTTGAGTGATGAAAAAAATGTTTATTGAGGACACGCACAGGAAGAATTTAAACAAAATAATAACAAGAATTTAAAGTGAATAACCGTAGACGTGTGAGCCTCAACAGGCCGCCATCACAGCATAGATGCTGCCCATCACATGCTGAATTCTGAAATGAAGACAGCGCTGGTATTCTGATGGAGCCTTAGAAGTGTCGTGTTCCTAATAAAATTGTACATACACGTACCAAAGTATATTAATGTATTCACCAATAAAACAAACATGAACAAGTTTTCTACCATTTCTACCAAAAATAAGTACTACCAAAATCAAACTACCAAACATTTCTACCAAAACTAATTTTCAACCATAATTTTGGTAGAAATGTTGGGTAGTTTTGTGTTGGAAGCTACCAAGTTATACTAAAACCATTTTTTGCGGTGTCTTGGCGCTTAATGTATTAAAAGAATAATGTTTCTTTTTTAACTAGAATTGCTGTTATTAGGTCAAACGGTCGTGAAGTTATTGTTTGTGCCAACCATTATTCTGTACCTTGGGGAGTATTTATCAAAAGATTTACGTTATTATATGTACAATTGTACATTTAGATTCTAACTAATACAAATAGAAAAAGGAAATTGCTAGGTACCTTTTCATTCGTTAATAAGACAAGTTAGGTGCCTACTTATTTGCGTTACAAAGATTATTTTCAGAGAATTCTATTTATTTCTATCATCTGGATATTATTTGAATATCTCTCTCTCTAATTTAAGAGCACTGCTCTTGTCGGTGGAGTAATCGCCACTCTTCTCTCCTTTCTGCCAATCCTTTCACCTCCTGATACGACCTAACTTGTATCTTTTGCTTGACTTGCTGCATAAACGTTCTTCTGGGTCTACCCCTTCCTCTCTTTCCTTCAATCTTTCCTTCTATGATATGTTTTGCAAACAAATCGTGTCGTATCAGATGGCGAATCATTTTTCCTCTTTGGTTCTCGATTTTTTCCAATATAGACCTTCTCTCTCGTATCCTGTCTAAAACCCTCTCATTCGTTATCCTGTCCGTCCAGCTTATTCCCTCCATCCTTCTCCAGCACCACATCTCAAACGCTTCCAGCTTGTCTCGGTCCCTATGTGTCATGATCCACGTCTCACATCCCTTATTTGATATACATAGATGATGATGACATACATATTTGAATATAGGTTTTAAAAAATTATTTTGACCGCACAATTGTAATAAATGTTCACCTTGTTGGGTAAAATGGGGGGAGGGAGGGGGTTGGCATAATAGCATACAATGGCAGGAGAATACAAAGAAAATTATATGTCTTACTTGATGCAAAAACCTTTTTTAATGAACCCAGTGCTTGTTCGAGTAAATAGCATTCGACTATAGAGCTAAAGCTATATTAGGTATTATGTGCCTAAATTAAGAAAAAGAAAATTTAAAAAATGCGTTACGGTTTCTAAGTGAGGAGAGAATAATGAACCATTTCCAACCGCACACGTTAAAAAAGAGGATGTAATAGAATGTTATTTATAATAATAATTTATTGTGAATGCTTCAGTCAAGTATAATTTCAGTTAAAATAATTTTAAATTTCGAATATGGAACAGAATACAGAAACCAGATAAATAACTTAAAGCATTTTGGCACTTATTTGTTAGTTAATGCATTTTAACACCTATCTGTATAAACATAACGTGCCTTTTGTAATATTATCTATATTCTATATGATAGACCAAAATAATATACAACCAAAAATGTCGAATTATTGCAGATTTTGGTTCCTTACAGCCAGTCTAGTACCAAGTATGCATAGAAATCACTGCTTTGGGCTTATATAAATAGAAAACAAATTACTATAAAGCTAAACTCTAGCTTTAAAGAAACAACAGTATAAAGGCTAAGTTTAATTAGATGGAAAATACCGTCTAGAGTAAGTTTCTAGTAAGCTGATAATATAGTCAGGGAGCTAGTAACTTGCTAGGACACGCAGCCGCACTTGCATAGGGTATAACTTAACTTTTAGTGAAATTTTCTGTTTCACTTCTTTACACATAAAATAGTTTTTTCTTCACTTTTTTATACTACTTCAGTGGCAAATAAGCACACGGCCCACTTTACCTTTACCTTTAGCTTACCATCAGGCGAGGCGAACTCATATTGAAGTGACCGATACATAAAAATACTTCTGAAGTAAACAACAACAAAAATAATGTCAAATTGAGAACCTCTTTCTTTTTTGTTGTCGGTAAAAAAAAAACAATAATTAAGATTATTAAATTACTATAGTAATAATAAGTAATAATTACAATAATAAAGTGTCATAATTCTAACTAATAACATGATACTAGCAAACATGACTAAATGAGACATGATGACATGAGTAAATATTTGAACACCAACAAACTACCACATAGACATTTAATTATTCCACAGATACAAAATTAATTACGTAGCTGCTTATCAATAATACCACAGATAATAACGGAACCACAAATATTGAATGAACAGAACGATCACCCATCCTTATTGTGTCCTGAATATTATTACTTAACCCTAAATAGGTATGTCAATCTGTTAAGGTTAAGGTTACTGCTTAGCCACGACTCAAATTTGTGGCACACATTTTTTATCCTAAATATATGTTCATAATTTTCAATTCTATTTATTAATAATAAATTATTGGCATACATGGTCACGGCTTTGGTCTCCATAGTATTAGCGTGATGATAAATATAGCCTATAACCTTTTTCGATAAATGGGTTATGCAACACAAAAAGGATTTTTCCATTCCAACCAATAGTTCCTGAGATTAGCGCGTGCTATCAAATAAACAAACAAACTCTTCAGGTTTATAAAATTAGTAAGTAGGTATAGATTCCTTATTCCATGCGATATTAGCATTAGTAGGAGTTCAAATTACTAGTTGTAGGCACTCCTAACACTAGTAATTTAGCTTCCTAATAATGACTGCTTTACGCTGGTAGTGAGTATCAGGTATATTTTCGGGTTTCTAACACGTAATCTCCTTATTACGTTACGCCATTACCAAATTTTTGTGATTGATTGAGAGTTTAAATACAAATATCATTTTGCATTGAGTGAAGCCCTTTGTAACCTGTACTAATATGTATGTAATGTAATGAATGAATGTAATGAAAAAATATATAGATTATGTAACCTTTAGTTCCTTTCAAAATCAGAATTGGCTTGATTATATTTACTGGATAATGCCCGCGTCTCCGCCCGCACAGAGGTAGGCTATGATTTTTTTAGTCACATCGCAGATTCTTCTGTCATCAAGACCTTTCTAATAGAAAAAATCACATCAATATCCATTCAATAGTTTTTGTGTCCATCGCGAACAAACAGACAAATAGACAAACAGACAAGAATTACAAAAAAATATTTGTGTTTAGAATCGTGAATTACACATAAATATGCCATAAAAGATATGTGCCTAATTAATAATAATATGTGCATTCCAAAAAAATATATATGTGCAACTGGGGCATCATACTCGCGCTGCCAACATTGGAGATGGGTTGGATGGGTTGGATGGGGAATGAAAGAGGGTTGGGGGGTTATGAGAGATATGTGCGATTGTGCGAATACAATTATTAATAACTTGTCGAACATAATCTAATCAATGTTGTGTTCTAATGTCTGCATAAAAATATCAGAAAAGTTTTTGAGAGAAATCTTATTTATTGTGACATTTCCTGTCCCAAACCAAATGTTTCGCACGTAATCAGTCGGAGAAACTCAAATTGGTGAAATACATTGAAGGAAATTGCAAATAAAAATACTGTAGATGAAAATGAGTTCAAGTTCATTCGCTAGTCTGAAATACACAATTATCATAATCAAATACCTAACTCGTATTATGAGTTTTTCAAAATTTCACCCCTAAGGGGCAAATAAGGATAAAGCGATTTTACGGAAGTTTTGAAGTAAGAAGCATGTAATTCGATAATAAAGACCCGGTAGGTCTTTGTGCAATCGGGTTATAGGATTTTCTTAAGATCTTATGCCCACGCGAAGCCGAGTCCCAGGCCGCTAGTATCTAGGTACAGTCAACGTTCAGAATTGGGTTAGCATCTTAAGTCTTATAGTCGCTTCTCCGGTTAAACGCGTATCTATGTGCATGTCATGTTTCAACGCACACATTTATACGTCATACAATATCAATATGAGAAAATATATAAATGTGTGTGATGCGAAACAAAGATAACACTATGCTCGCCTCTTCATACTATAATGTTCGAAGCATATGCGCTGAATCTATGTAAGTGATGCAAAAATTTGTAATTTTGTGTAAGGTGGTGCGTAGCTAGATCGGTAACGAGGCTAGTACGGTTAGTGTTGAAATGGGATGTTGTGGGTTCGGATCTTAGTTTTATCCACTTTTTGTTTTGTTTTCATTAAATTTTAGGAACAAGTTAACGGAATTAGAAATAATTATTTACAAATAGAAAAAAATGTTATTCTTAATTTACAAAAGATTATAAATAAAACAAAAGTTTTCAAAAAATGTTTATTTAAATTTGAAAATTAAAAGAACCATCGAATGTTAATTTGTGGTTATAATATTTTTATCCAAAAAACATACTTTTATACTTAATTAATATTGCATATTGAGGTTATAGCTTAATTATTCATTTTCTCGAGGAAAAGAGGATTGAAACTTAACCTCAACCATACAGTCTTATACTAATTACTGGCCAGCACGTCCCTCCTTATTATTTTATTATTACGTCCCTTGATAGGCTCAATAGGCTCAACTGAAATTAAATAATACAATTATTTAAACAGAATAGCTTAGCGCGGCGGTAACAATATCACGGGAGTGTTCATTTTGAATTGAGCCTAACATTTATATTTTATATAAAAAAGTATACTTACATTTTTATTTTATATATGACTATATAAGCCTAACTTTTATATTATTAATATTTTGTGTGACCTCCGTTATTCTCAATACAACTAAAAAAACAGAGGGATCGTGCTGGCCAAGGAATAACTTTAATATCCAAAATGTTCACTAAACAATTCACGAACTATGGTGGCTCGATGGATGGAATAATTATCGTGCGTATCTTCCTTTCCGTATCTTCCTTTTTGAGATGAATTAAACGTTTTTTCATCAGAAAATATTGTTGATTCCCAGTTAAAGTCTAAATACTCTCGTGCAAAACGTAACCGCTCCTGTTTATGTCTTTAAGTCACAAACGGTTTTATCGCTGGCGTTCGGTGATGTCAGCATGAAGTGCACTACGAACGGTGAGTAATGACATGACATAATGAAACTCAATGTCCTGTTAATGATAGCACTAGGTCTTCCACTTCTCCTCTGACTCTGCAAGTTACCATGATCCTCAAATCGTTTCACCCAACGGCTCACAGTATTCGTCTAAAAAACAACAACACTATATTACACAATTCAACCATTGAACAAAATTGCACTACCTACAATAATATTCAAATGAATTAATCAACTTACAGATAAGCCCGTCTCGTTAATAATTTGAGATATTATATTCAGACCATTCGAATATAGGGCCAAAATATTACTTTTGCTTTAATACTTATATTTGACATATTGATTTATTATAATATTATCTCTAATCGCGCTAATATAATTAACACAAACAGTCGTAACGACTTCACCAACCAACAACCTCACTCATTTATTATTTCCTAGCCAATAAATTCATTTTATTTCAAATCCACCCTCAAATAATTATTTTTTTGCTAAGTTTAAAATTATACTTATGAAACATTTTTATATTCGTATCAACATTTATAAATCATAACTTTTGAATATAAAACACAAAAAGTTATATAGTTCAGATATCAGGTTCTGAACCATCAGCCGACCATTATCTTTCGCCAGCCACGGAGCGGTTTACGTATGATATTGAAATTAACAATATCAATCAACGAGTGAACAATGTTAATGTGTGTGTGTGTGAATCGTCTTCAAAGAATAAGGTCATAAGTACGACTAGTATTGACAAGCCAAAGTTTTAGCAAATTGATAACCCACTTCTGAATCTTACTGTACATATAGGTACTATACTATTAAGATAATTGTAAAGTATTTGTATCTGTACATTAGAGATATTTTAAAAAAATACTGAACACAAAATAAAATTGGAGTACTTGTTTGTTTGTCGGTTTGTCTGTTTGTGCGCGATGGACGCAAAAATTATTGAACGGATTTTAATGCGGTTTTTTTCTACGGTCTTACGGGAGTTAACGGGAGTCATTAGGCCTATAGAGGGTGAAAAATAAAATTACATAGGTACATACACTGTACATAGGCGTGAAAAACATTACCCTCGCTGGCGCAGTCGGGTAAAAATTAGGAACTCAACTTCTTACCTACAGGTAGGTATATCTTATTTCAGAATATCGTGAAGACGCACCCAATATAATAGATAGTCATTTCGTGTTCATTATGGAAAAATAAGTAGATTTTATGTAAATGTATGTTGTGAGGGAATGGGAGACAATAGGTTTAAGTGGCGTTCGTACGCGCATGGAGAACATTTTACGATAGCATAAAAACGATTCGAGATGAATCGCTTAGGTAAACATTATTTACATTTGTTGTATTATTCGGTACAAATTTTATTTGTTTGAAAGAAAGAAAGAAAACATGTTTATTAAGAACACGCACACAGGTAAAGAAGGAAAAGGTATATTTGTAAAACTTTGTTATTTGCTATGATTTATCAAAACAAAATCAACCTACGCTTTCGTGAGGTTATCAAACCTTTCTAATTGAAAATTAATCATTCCCACACGTTGCATCCGCCTGCAGTGATGCGCACTGTGAAGTATGAAAGACATTTGATTCCGCTCACGCTTAGGCTGTGGAATGATGTGGGTGCGGGCCGGAACCTCCACGTGGTGCACCTGGGCAACGGAGGCGAGCAGCGCCTCCCACTCGCCACGGGAGACGCTGCTGCCTGCGGCCAATCCGGCCGGGGTGGGAGTGGCCCTCTAGAGGGCTGCTCCGAGGCTCTCCACGTGTCCCTCTGACTAACAGATGGCACAGTGGGGAGCGAGCGGGGGGCGAGCTGATTGTCTGCGCGCCGACGGTTGGGTGACAGGACGGCCTCCTGTCACCCTACACCCCACCGTCGGCGAAGTGGCGCGATGCTCGCCCCACCCCCCCTGTCGGGGGGTCGAGGGGGCCATCTTAAAACCGTAGATGGCCCGGGGTCAGCTGGGGTGCGAGGGATATGCCCACCGGGTGCGTCATTTGGGTAACCTTACACCCCGGTTACTAAGGCCCGAGACGGCGTGCGGTTTTAGTCGGTTCGATCCCGACATAACCACCCCCGATGGCCGACGTGGGGTGGTATCCATGGGGATTTCCGCACGATAAAAAAAAAAAAAAGGCTGTGGAATGATGTGGTTTTCACCAGCGACTGCAATATGGGGTTCTTCAATAAGGGCATTAGAAAGTTTTTACAGGGCTGGCACCGCGAGTGTGACGCTCCTGGTGTTGCGCACGTCCATAGGCCAGGGTGGGCCGTGTCTGTCGCCTAAGTGGTATAAAAAAAGTCATTCATAGTTTGATTAATTTTCAATTAGGTTTTCAACAATTTATATTAGAAATCACACGTTTTAAAAGCGTTATTTTTCTGAATCACGCCTCAGGTCTGTATTTCCATCCTAGTTACTTGCCGAACAAGGCTATAATCAATTTCCCAAGTTGACTCTAAGAATTTAGGCGAGGAGAGTCTGGATGCAACTGTGTTTGTCTTACCTATTTAGTTCCGTGGAATACGTTGAATATATTGCTATGGCACTGTTGATTTTATTATTGAAATTTTACTATAGAATCTGTGATGCTCAGTAATGAGTTTATACCCTGGCACGTGGGACATTTTTATTCAATCAGCCCAAATTGCCAGGGTATATACCCATCTATTTTGATGGGTCTATGCCCCAGCATGTTAGCATTTTAGGCATAAATAAATAATAAATCCCGATAAATGCCCGAAGTATCAGGGCCATCTCCGGCTTCGAGGTAGTCCTCTAGGGTTTGGGAACCACGATGTCCCCGTCTTGTAGCGTTTCCCCTGCGAGTGGGAGGCGCTCTCCGTTGCCCGGGGCGCACTTAATTATTATTATATGTGCAGATTACAAATATACCGTAAAGAGATTTTGTACAAACGAGAATTTGCCTTTACTAAAATCTGTCCTCAGAGAAAAGGGCTATAAGTTCTCTAATATAAGGAAACATTCATTAATGCTAATATATTCATTAAAACGAATACTGTTTCCACTCATGCCGAGTAGTTATTTGTGTTATTTGTAGAGTTATTTATTGAAGAAAAACCGTTTATTTTTCTATGAAACATTTTGATAAAACATTTGTATTGTATACAAATACAAATATTATGTTTTTGTTGATGTAATGAGATGTTCGTGTTCGGTCAATGAACAAACATAAATACGTTTTAAAAGTTTGTTCCTAACGATACATTAAACGATGCGTAACTGAAAAAATATTACTACTACAGAACTTTTATTGGATACTAGCTGTTACCTGCGGCTTCGCCCGGGCCAGGGCTAAAGAAAGAAAGAAAGAATGACTTTATTCGTGTATTTTATTTTATGTATCTTGAGTGTGCAACTCAAGATACACAAAATTAATTAGGTAAGGTAGGTGCTACAAATCACTTCAAAGGCCGAATGGGACCTAGGTCAGCCTGTGCTAGGTTGTCAGGCGCCCTGTAACTCATAGACGTCAATCAGCGTATCTATCACATAACACATAAAATAAATAGGGTAAAAAAAAAGGATACATATCTTGAAGACTCATAATTTTAGTCTTCCCGTAACCATGGCTGCTGAAAAGCGCCCTCAACATGTAAACATATGGAAAAATGTAAATATAAAAGTAACAGGCAATAAATCGCGATGTAATCCGATAAAAGTATGCAATGGTAATATTCGCACAAACTTCTGCAAGTAATACCATGTTTACCGATTTTTATAATTCTCGGAGGGCGCGAATAAATTATTCCATTCTCTGTTTAGTATATGATGCTGGGGCATTATTCTGTTTGACATCGAATTCGGTAAAAATGGGGTGAATAGGGATCAAGGGGTGAATAGAGAAAAAGTGGTCATTAAATAATTTCTTAAACAAGATTTCAGGAATTCCACCAAATATTTTGATGACTCTGTTCATTTTGATATTAGATTAGGTCTATAGTTTCACTTAAAAGAAAATAACTGCAAAACTTGTACGATCATTTTGTTTCTATTCACCCCTCGATTCCATTTGACGTTTCTAATCACAGTTAAGATTAAGAAGAAGTCGGTGGATTTCAATTGGTTAACACAGAAGAAAGAATCGGTGTAAAACTAAACCAACTTAAATACATCGGCTAATAACAGAACGCGTGTGCTCTGTAATCGTTACTGACGTCAGCTGTGTCCACGATATCACCCGAATGGTTAGGGCTGCAGTTTGGACATCAGCGTGGCAGATTGTGCCTAATCTGTACTATTAGTTGAACTGTGGCCTTTTAAACATACACACCTCATTGACATAATATAGGATGACTGCATAAACTAACATGTTTAGTTGTCTGTATCTATTGTAAGTAACTGTTAACCATTATGTGTGTTTAATAAGGGTCTTTTGGTTGCAAATCTGGGTTTTATATTTTTGCATCAATTTTTTTTGTAAAATTAAGTTAAGCCTAATAACATAACGTAGAAAAAAAGATCAGATGAGAATCAAGTTAACATTAAATTTCCATATATTTAATTCAAACATCAGCGCTATAGGTAGCCGTTTTATAAAACCTCCTAAAGCGAATCTAAGACTCTAAAGGAATATTTTCACCTACACCCACACCATATTGTAACACTTCTGTACAATCAGACTCCCAATACACGTAGATCGGATTTAGTTTCGTCGCCAGTTCACGGTCAATTGTCTTCTACACATCAGCCAAAGAGATCTAAACTCGACAATTTTTTCAAAAGAAAGTTCGCAAAGCTCGTTCAAAAAAGGGAAGGACCTTTCCTTCATTGTATATATTCCTTGATTGTATATATTATTGTATTAGTGTAGTAAAAAGTATAATCTTATATATAAATTAAGGAAACTGTAGGTCTATAATTTAAGGTTTACTTTTATATTTAATACTCATATGTATGACCGTTTGTTTCTGAATGAATAAATAAAAAAAAAATAGTGTAAGAATTTTTATGGGAGCGTTTATTAAAGGTTATTAATTGCATAACATAACACATAAACTCACGCCTATATCCCCGAAGGGGTAGGCAGAGGTGCTAGCACCCACATTTCGCCAGTTTATGTTTAGGTCCCAATGTAATAGGTGGCGAGCCTATTGCCATTAACCGGGCACTTATAAACCTGCGATAAATACATACAATATAACTTCGAAAAGCATCGAAAAGTCATTGGTGTGTGCCATGGTTATTAATTGCACTCATCTTTTACCAATTCCCTCCTCCAGGGTCGGCAGCGCGAGTATGACGCCTTTGGTATGTGTCCATAGGCCACGGTAACCACTTCCCATCGGGTGGGCTATGTGCTTGTCTGCCAGCTAAGTGGTATAAAACCCCCCCAGAAAACGCCCTTATTAAAAACGTGCTTTATTAGTTACTTAGAGTTAAAAAAATATCTCGTATAAAGATCCAAATATATATCTTAAGTGATCACTCCATATATTATTTGCTCTAAGTGAAGTTATACAATATTCAGCGGCTCGTAAATCTTACATAACACAATTGATCAATAACTTAGCGGTTATTAATCCATTTACAGCTGTTAGGGAAGTCACTCATTGGCGGCCGGAGCCCTGACATGTTTCACCCAAGTTTGTAATATAATTTATTTAGCGGCCATGTTGCTTCTTGATTTGGACTTAATGTCTATAATTATTGAGGACTAGCTGTGTTCGCCACTTCGTCTGCTTGGTTTTAGATTTTTAAGGTTTTAAGCGGTACCCTAATTTTTCCAAATTAAAGTAGCCTAAGTTACTCTTTGTTACATCAGCTATCTGCCAGTGAAAGTCCAGTCAAAAATAGGTTCAGTCATTTCATAGATTAGCCGGAACAAACAGACAGGCAGGCGGACAAAAATTGAAAATAAACAAATGTTGTTTTGGTACGTGTTTCGTGCACTTAGTAAAAATCGGTAATTTTAATATTACAGACACTCCAATTTTATTTATTTGGAATGGAAAATTAAATAGCACCCGTGTGAAACCGGGTTGGGTTACTAGTTTATTATAATATAATAGGATAAAGTTGAGATTGTCGCGGATACGCAGTGACATAGCTTCCAATAGGAAACGCTACACGTAGGAGTATGTTATAGGTAAAGTTGAGATTGGTATCATCAACTTAGCACACGTTTATACTAACATTTAAAAATATAAACGTACAATGATTTTATCTAATATTTGGATATCGGCAATTGTCAAACAAAATATTAAAAAATCTAACCGACAAAATGAATGCAGCAGTTGATTATAAACGGTTCGAATCAGACACACGACCACAAATCTGATTCCCGCCAACACTCACAAGACCAAAATATTAAGAGCTGAACGTAGCATACCTTTACGTTTAATTATTGTAGACTGAGCACATCTGGAGAGCTCAATACATACTGGACAAGATAGTCGAATCTCTGGATGTCCGGTTATCCGTAACTTAGTTGTTTTCCCGGTGGGAACGTTCTGATTACATTTCTGTGCGGATCTGTTATGGTCGACGTTCAGGTGAATAGATATAGAATAGATATATGAAATGGTGTGATTGTAAGTAGGTACCTATCAAGACAATTATTTTTGCGAATTTTTGCATAAATTAGATAATTATGATCGAATAATGTATAGGTTGAATGGACGATTAACCGACTTTTTGAGTCCGACATAACCATCCCCGATGGCCAATGAGGGTCGTATCCAGTCGTATCCGAAGAACTGCCACACGGAAAAAATGTACCAAAAATATACCTACCTTTTTCTGTTGTCAAAATATAAAAAAAACATCCTGAGATTTTTCTAAAAACATAAGGAAACTTGTATAATTAATCATGGACCTTCCATGATTGATAGGAAGAATAAAAGCAAACGAGATGGTAAACTTTCATTAAATATAACAATTACCTAACGAAAACTTCAACAGTTAAATAACCAATTACTTACGTTATTTACTTGATACACTGTCTACTTATGGTAGGTATTCGGTATAATTGCGTAACATAACAACAATATTTACCTATTTGTGTTTCTACAAAGCAATATTCTAACATTACCGCGTTGCTCCACACTCCAATATCCAAAAAATAAACAATAGACATCGTAGCAATTGTTTTCTTTGACTATAATTAGAAAATATCTCGATTATTCGCCGAAACCCCATGCTTCAAAGCTTAAAATAAAAAGTATTTGTAAAGATTTCGTGCGTAGGTGCGTTTTGAATAAAGAACACAAACGTTTTGAATGTGCTAATGAACCTTAAAAATCTTTTGGACAGATTGCGTTAAGCAATACAACTGACGACATTATAGGTCGGCCCACCTGCTTATACGTAAAAGTCAGCACGCAGAACTCACACACTAGTCAGCCTTTACGTTTCATTTGATTCAGTTAGTTTAAGAAGCGAAAAAGAATAAAAATACACCGACAGGTGTAAAAACCGAAATGACAGCAGGATATTCAGGAATCACATTTCAGTCAAATTAGGGTAACATGTTGCAGTCAAAAATTCACTGGCACATGGTTAGCCGCCACCATTTTTATAACACAGCGTCTTCTTCGATGCATTTCGTCTGTATGTTTTATAGGTTCATGAATGTGCCTAAATAGACGATGGTGGACTATGGTTGTTATTTTTTTAATTTCGACTGTAGCTGGCACAGATGTTTAATAATGGTTTTACAATTCGGTTCAAAATGTAAGACGAATTTTCAAAATTATTATTTGTTGTTTCAGAAACAACAATGGCTCAAATGTACTTAGCGGTCACCATCTTCGCACTTTTGGCTGTTTCACAAGGAGTCAGCGGCAAAAGTAAGTGCTAGTATAGTTATACCTATTTCTTTCTACTAAAAGCATGTTTGGTAGCACTTTAAAGATAATTTTATTTATAAAAATAAATGCATGGAAGTTTGTCAAATCTATTTGAGAAGTAACTATAGTTAACTTATCCGTAAATATCGACAACTTTTTTGCAAGTTTATTTTTTTCTATCAGTTAAATAAAACCAATTTCTTTATCCATAATTTACAAAAGCAGCCGTCCATTTTAATACGTTCGAACTGTATGAACGATTGGTCCCTTCCAGCCCAGTGCAAATTACTTGTTTAATCAAAAAGGTTCTAAGCTCCACCCTTTGTATGCTCCTGGTAAGGGACGGTTCAATTCACTACTTATATGACGGTTTTTTGAATGGGTTAATAGGTAGGTTTTATTTTAGTGTTATGATACCATTTCATTATCGAAAATGGAAGACTTTGATAAAATATTATATGATACAAACGGAATTTCCGTTTTATTTGACGAAATTAAGTTGTAGGTATTAATTTTTTTTAACCCGCATTAGGCCAGCGTGTGTGGATTAAGGCCTATACCCTCTCAGCTCTCTCGTTAGAGGAGAGCAGACCCTTGCCCAGCAGTGGGACATAAATGGGTTGCTATTATAAAAATGTTCCAAAATAAATTACGTCATTTTCAACAAATAGTTATTAAATATTAGTCGTAACTCTAGGAGAAAATAAACAGTACCTACCGATAGCTATAAGTTAACTCTGTTGTTTAACTTGACTCAACTTGTAGGTACAAAGTTACCTAACTTGAAGCCTAAGATCCTGAACAAATGTGAAAACTCGAGAAGAAAGTAAATTTGCGTTTACACGTATGGCAACACAAACTTCAAACTTCTGCTTTATGGTCATATTTGTGTTGATTTAGGTGCGAAGTAATATTGACGTAACTTTTTTTAAATATACACCTAGAAATTACGGTTATACGGTTTACTGTTATGGTTTTTTGATTGCGTACCTATTTTATGGTACCGAATATAATGGTGGAGATTAATGATTCTGATTATGGTATTTGTAACAAAACCTGGTTGTCAATCACGACCTCCTTGGCGTGGCGGTAGAACATTCGACTGTGACATCGAAGATCACGGGTTGGATTCCCGCTCTGTGTAAATATATGTATGCATGAATATGTATATTTGCATTAATCTGACTCTGTGCCTCAGAGAACATGTTAAGCCGTCAGTCCCGGTTGCCATACGAACATCTATGGTATTTGTTACGGGTAGTTAGAACTCGAAAAAGTCTTACAACTGGTCTGACTACAGAAATTCGATATTGCCAATGGGTGTGGACGTCAGATGGCAGTCGCATCACGGGACATATCGAAGTACGCCGATTCGTTTTTAGACTGAAAAGCCGACCATAACTGATTTGGGCAAACGCTCCGAGGACGATGAATTATGAGAAAAAAATATTTACGACACTATTATTAATTAGTACATTACCACGAACAGTAGAAAAAAAAATGTGAAGTCACTGAACCGAACAAACAAAGAAAACAAAGAAAAGAGGCACTGAACCGAATCAGTGCTTCTTTTCTTTGCCGCACCACAAAGATCTGGAATTCTTTACCAACCCTCGTGTTTCCTTTCTCCTGAAGTCCCGGGTCCTTTTGATGAGGCCGTCAAGTTGAGGGTCACCATTATAGCACTATCGGTGTTTGTAATGGGGACCCGCTTCCTGAGAATTTACCTTTAGCTTACCATCAGGCGAGGTGAAGTTATATTGACAAGACCTTAAAAGAATTTATAAAGTTCAAGTTGGAAAAATGACATTCTTTAAATCACAATAAAGAATATAAATGACATGAAATACACTTTGCACGTAAGTGAACGGAGGAAATAAACTTGAGACTACGCACTTGGGTACATTATGAATAAGTAGTCAAAAATATGATAGTCATTCGTCATCAGCGCAATCTAAAGTTGAGCGGGTTCCATCACAAATGAGCGAAGTTTCTTACTTGTCTATGGGACCCTTGAGAACGTGCCACAGACTTTATAGACTAAATAACTTAAAGAAGAATCATTTTGAAAAAGTTTAGTTTTTCAATAAAGATGTCTATGGTACATAAGTGTTGCAATTTAAAAGTATGTGCCGCCTTTAATGTGGTTTTAGGAACTTTACATAGTCATTAAAATAAAACAAATTTTAACGGCTTCTATTGCAATAATTTATTCGAAGATTCCGTGGCTGGTCATTGGTCATGGTTACTGCTTTTCAGTTTACAATAATTGAATTAGTATTAGAATTAGTTTTATTTAAACACATTGACATTCATAAACTTTAAAATCTCCATTATTTTTTTTTATTTTATTCATTTACAATTTAATATTGTTATAATAACAACTTGGCATAACTTTATTGAAACATTATTATACTTTTCGTTTAGTCCACCCAGACGCTGACATTAAAAAATATTCTATGAAATATGCTATGCGGCGCTGTCTACACCTAGAGCAAGCATGGCTTAATTAGCTTGTGTTATTGGTTCTAGAACATTGTTCATCTACTCTTGTGTCAAAATCGAGTAGGTAATCTCTTGTCTCGTTCCTTCGACCCGTTCCAAATTCAAAATTCAAAATTATAAATACATAGAAGTGATTGGCTGTGACACTACCTGATTCGATTTTATTGTAACATCGATAACTTTATATCGATTATTATGGGAATATAACCAGTCTTATTTTTTATTAATGATAATGTATCTGTAATAAAATCTGCAATAAGAAATTATTGCATACCTCTAGTAATCAAACGATAATATTTAAATTTTATTGGTCCTCTATCAAATAACTTTTATTTCACATAAAATATGAAAGATGTTTGCGAGATCAAAGACAACCAAAAATGCTGTTCCATTATTTTTGATTTGAATGCGCATATTGAGAATATAAGTATTTATTGCAAATACAATCCAATATTGGTATGTGCTCGTCTGCAGTTTATTACTTAGAGATAATTTATAAGATGAAAAATTTAACCTCTGACTAGCATGACTATAGTTACTATAGTATCTAGGTTTTAGATTTATATTTATATACTATCAGGGTTTTACAAAATATGATAGGCACGCGTACCTTCCCGAGTCCCGAGGGCTCTATGTCAAAGCCGTAGATGGCCCAGGGTCAGTTGGGATGCGAGGGATTTGCGTTGTTATGCACAACTTGCATGCATATGAGACCCGATACGGCATGCGGTTTTGATCGATTCGAGTTTGACATAACCACTCGCGCTGGCATGCAGATGCAGATTGAAGAGATTCCCTCCTCCCCTTATTAATAAGGATTTCTACACGAAAAATGAATAAGAATGAATATTTGAATCGTATGTCTATGAATGTCTATAAATTTCTTCGTATTTACGCTTTTGGTACCTATACAACGTATGTAACTTTAACTTCTTGAAAAACATTTCCGATAAATACAAACTATTAATAGTAGGTACCTAAACGAGGTAACTTTATTAATACAATCAATAAGATCACTGTAATTCCTTTATTGCTAAGCACATATTGTTCGATAACTCGTACGTAAGCATTGAGTTCGAGTGCGTGACCAATCTCTATCTTTCCATCGTGTACCATAGACAATGTTCTCGTATTGTTCCTTATTTAAAAAGTTTCGAGTATCGGTGAGGTTACTTCAACATGTTCTGATTTCAAACTGTTATGATTGTCAGGTGGGTGGTCTTTGGTCTTCTGTAGGAAGTTATGACTATTTATGATTCGATTTTGCCATAAATATAATATTAAGTTTATTGATTTAAGTGTTTCTTTTGTCTTCATTCCTTATGAATTTATGAATCATATTTATAACAGAATCTCTAAAATTGAACTTTTTACGTAATATATTTGAGAACCATTTAAGAATTCGGAAAGCCGTTACTGAAGCTTCATAAAAATAATTAATTTTAAATATTTTGATAATCCCGTAAGCCCGTAAGGCGATATATTTTATGTGATGACCAGCTTTAGGTATACAATCCTAAACCACCTCTAATCAAAGAGTTTAAAATAAATTGAATGTCAAAGTTAAATATTAATAGCACAGAGAATTTAATTTCTTAATTTAAAATACATAAATTTAGGGACGCTTCGACGCTGAAAATGAAGCAGGGGATAAATATTTGCAGAAATAAATAAAATGTTCGATTGTTCAAAGGGAATCAAACTTGGAAACAACCGCAAAGTTGAGTCAGTTTGCAAGGGTCGCTACGAACGAAGCACTGATGATACCTTTAATGTTAGCAAAAAGTTTTTTTATAAAATTGTTTGCTAACTTTTTAAGTAGCTATATTGGTATATTATCTATTGCAAAAATAAAAATTATCGTCGTCTGTTCATGAGTTAATTATTTTACAGTGTAATAATTATTAGATTTTTTTTTATAATACATTTCATTTAATAAATATGTCACCTTAATGTTATATTTATATATGTATTATATATGTATAATGTTAGATTTAACTTAAATTTTAATAAAATCTTCAAAACTGCCGTAAGAAAAGGTGAGTTAGATAATTTGGACGAAGAAGAATACACAACCGATTACATGTCTTAGAGTATTTATCATTTTTATTATAATATCATAATAGTTTAAAAGTTATCGACACGCACCGACTTTGTGTTGAACACAATCTGTTGCAAATTGGACCAAAACTTATTTCTGTACCCAAACAACTAGTTTATATAAATCTCGACCTGTAAAATCCGATTATGTTTATACTTCCATGGTTTAAACTTTAGATCAAGCATAAGACTAAACTTTATCAAAAATCGCAAAAAAATCGTCTTAGTTTTCGTCTAAATGGTGCCAAAAAATCACGTACAAGTAAATCGAAATTCATATTAAATGCCATCGCTTTAAAGGCCAAATTGAATCTGATGCCAATACGTTTTTTTTTGTAATTTTTTTTTCGTTTTATTAACGTATAGATATCGAATATGAAATGTTGTTTTATGTATTATTAATAATTAATAATTAAATTACTAAACTATTATACCATAATAGTTATATATATATAATAGAATAATAATAGAAAAAATGTGATAATTTACCAAGATTATCACATTTTTTGAAATAGTACCATAGAATTATTCGGAAAGAAAGTAATGTATTTCTTTTGTAAATTTAATTTAACATTAACACTGGTTCAACCAATGCAGGTAAATATTTTATGCATATAATTGCATTGAACCCTCTAACTTAGCAGTGGAATGCTCCACCGCTTTACCAAAGAGGTTGCCGCGATGTTTCACATGAGAACACACAGAATTGTAGAGGTCCTCCTTACACTTCTAATGAGTGCTTATATCTAGTTAGTAGCTATTACACGGGGCTCCCCGTGTGAAATTTTCAACTCGTTCACCTGGCGGTAGAAAACAGCTTAAGAAATTTTCTCAGATTCGCCCAAAAAACTTAAATTTACATAAAAATCGGTTAAAAAGCATTGCGACACGAGATTTTTAAATATCAAAATAAACGTTATAAAAATATTGTGTCATAAAGCTACTCTATATTATTGTGCAGAGATATTATCCACTAAGGAGCAACCATAAACAACATAGAGTTACAGCTATCATGTGTAGAAAACTTAAAATCAACTTTTGTTAAAGTTCTAGACACAGTGCATGTGTATCTACTCTCAGGAGAGCTGACACGTGTACGTGCACTGTATCTTTAATATACATTCTAAAGCACGTTTTAGTGGAGAAGTAAAAAAAAAACCTTTGTAATTACCGTTGGAACTTTATAAGCTGTGTTCAATCGCCATACCTAATGACTGACTTCTGTGGCGTAGCGGTAGTGCGTTCAAAGTCAAAGTCAAAGTCAAAGTCAAAAATCATTTATTCTGTATAGACCATTTTAAGCGGCACTTACAAAACGTCAAAATCAAAGTTATTTAAAACTAGAAGCAAATGGACCACCGGTTCGAAACGCGGCCCAGACTTGAGAAGACTCCGGCAAGAAACTTAGCGGGCCGTTTTTTTTTCGGTCTATTTACAACAATTGCCTTAGTCTAGATACAGTATTAGTTCGAGTAACATAGTTGACTTCCCATTCCCACTTCCCATGGAAACCTATTCCATGGGTGAAATGTAGGATTATAATCTATCCCAGTACCAAATTTCAGCCAGATCTATTCAGCCGTTAGAATATGGTTGAGCCACAAACAACTTCACAAAGTTTCACATCTATAATTATTTGCAGAAAGTAGGTTAGTAGGAAGTAGGATAGTTCTCCAGAAATACAGACTGAGGCAAACTTCCAGGCGCGTACAAGATGAGATAACATATTAACACAATTATAATAACCCACAAATGCTGCAGATTTAATGAGGCACGGTTTTAGTGCAATGCTTGTGACGTATGTGGAACGTCTGGCCGTCATTATCTTCATTAGAGATTATGTGAAGACATAATTGAGGAGCGTTTTTACAAAGCGGTACAACAAACTTTTTTTCAATTTGGTTTTTTTTAAACATAATCATGTTTTTCATTGTAACCTTTAATCCATGCACTAATAGTTAGATACATAAAATTGTTTCCTGAAAAAAAAAACCTTTTTTTTATATGTATCGTTTTGTGAAATCGCTCCTCAATTACACCTGAATCTATATACTATTATAAAATTGTATAGTAGCTATGTCTGTACATTGAAAATATTTAAAAAAACTTGAGTTATGTTATATGAACTATTTTGTACACAAAAATATTTTTTTCAGAATTCTTATCTGTTTGTTGGTTTGTCTGTTTGTGTGCGATGGACGCAAAACTACTAGACGGATTTTGATGTAGTTTTTTGTTTGAAAGGTCTTGTTTAGATTTAAAATCTTACGAATGTTTGATCCCAATCGGTTGAGCAGAACCGGAGATATAGACAAAAAACGCGAAGCCGATGCCCACGTGGGCATGGGCGGAGCCGTGGGCCTTTCCAACAAATAAAACCAAATCAAAATCTATTTAGTAATTTTTGCATTCATCGCGAACAAATAGACAAACAGATGTACAGACACAGCTGCTTTACAATTTTATAATAGTAGAGACGATGGAACCCTTCGTGTGCAAGTCCAACTCGAACTCAACTGAATTTTATTATATTAGTAGGATGTATATACACATGTAAGCATGGCATAGTTTACGTAACAAAATGGACATGACGTGGGTTTGGACACTTGTTTAATTGTTTCCGCCTTGTGCCAGCCCTAATAGATTACTTGCAAACTGAATTACGACGGCATGAAGAAATCTTTTGGGTTATGAAACAATCGGTATAGTGTCTAAAATTCTATGTTTATTAAACAAGGCGATGGTTATGAGGTATATCCCTCATAATCATTACCCTTATAAGACCTATTATTATAAGATTATTACTACTAGATGCTACTAAGGAGGCTGCAAAGTAAAGGTCCCTAAAAACCTTACGGTCGAACGTTAAAATACATACCTATTTGCCCAAAGCGATTGGTAACGTAGCAAGCCGGGGTGCGAGGGAAATGCTCTTCGGGTCACCTTACACCCTGGCGTCAGAAGACCCTAGACGGCGTGCGGTTTTAGTCGGTAAGAGTCCGACATAACCTGCCCCGCTGGCCGCGGGGTGGGTATCCATGAGGATTTCCGCACGGAAAAAAAAAAGGTATCATACAGTAGGTGATGGTTGATTTTCCAAGCGGTGCATTATCTGTACCAACTATTAGGTATAGTCGATAGTTGGTTGACTCTACTGGACTAATTGCAATTGAACTTATGGCAGATTTTAATACAACATATTGCCAATAAAAACCGCGGTAGCCTGGTTTGGGTAATGGACTGCTGAGACGAGGTCTCCGGTTCGATCCCAGGTTCACCATGGCACACACCAATGATTTTTTGATGCTTTACGAAGTTATGTGTGTATTTACCGCAGGTTTATTAGTGCCTCGGAGAGCACGTTAAGCCGTTGGTCCCGGTTGCCATACAAACATCTATGGCAGTCGTTACGGGTAGTTGGAACCCACAAAAGTCCAACCAGTCTACTTGGAACTTCGATATCGCCATTGGTCATTATGACCATTGGTTGTGGAGGTCAGATAGCAGTCGCTCCACGGAAAATATCCAAGTTCAGCCGCATCAAAGTTAGACTGGAAAGCCGACCCCAACTGAGTTGGGAAAAAGATTCAGAGAATGATGATGATTGCCAATATAATAATATCTCTCCATTTCATGGTTAAATTGCGTCAGTGCTAATAGTTTATCAGGAATGCCGAGATCTTAAAAATACAGAAGAAAAACTGGGAAAGCGGACCCCGGGCTCCTAATTACAAACTTTAGATGCAACTGGAATTGACACTGGATATTATTAAGAGACAGTTCCTATACCACTATATTTCTACATTCGTAACATAACAACTGCACAAAATTCCACTAGTTAATAGAGCGTAATCCTAGTACGTAAATATGGACGACAACCGGGTTTAAACTAATAGCGCCTACAAATCGGATAGTGACGAATCCGGGCTTAGTGAATTATGCAATAGATACTTGTCAAACAACGGTTGATACGAGACGTTTTAGGGTTGAGTTATGGAAGTGGAAGTAAGTTATGGAGTGAATAGGTTCCTTCTAGGCAAGCGTGATTCATCGTAGACCACATCGTCACTTACCATCAGGTGAGATTGAGGTCAAACGTAAGCCTATCATGAATAAAATGGAAGTAAAGCGGATCGTTCGTTTGATGAAACTACTTTTTGTGTTTCATCAGTAGAAAATAACGGACTGTTCAGTTTTTAAACACTTTTATTTAAGTTGGTCTGTTTGTTTGTGTCAAATCTAGTAATTGAAAATTGACCCCCTTCCTGTAGACCGATTGTTCTGATATTTGGCATATATCTTTGGACAATACAAGTTAATCTATTCCGCTACAAAATGGCGGTTTAAGTATTTTTCCACAACTATCGCAAAATGGGTATCAAATGAAAGTGCTTTACTAACAGAATATAGTTAATTGTGAAAAAAAGAGAAAATCCAATATGGCCACTTTTAGTGCATAAAAATGTTCAACTGAAAATATTGTTTACTTAATTTATTACTGATAAATCTTTTGGTCGATAATATTTTAAGTCTTAGTTCGTTCGGTTGTTTTCGACCATATAGGTATATCCTATTAAAAAGAGAGGTGAGTTGTTTATGCTATGTATTAATTTATTCACCACGTGCGAATCGACAAATTAAAATGTTAATTTTAAAATGGGTCGTCGTCGAAAATATGATTTTGGAGGTTTCATAACCTCATGTAAGCGTAGGTAATATTTATTTTGACAGCAAAAAACAAAGCCTTTTTTTCATAATATTTTCCTTCTTATCGAAATGAAATCACGCGTTTTGTAAACGTAGCATTACTGAAATGTGCGACTGGTAAGAAAATAAGAAGAACTAAGATCATTGAATATTATGGTGGATCCACACTTCGCTATTCGCTATTCACTTTTATTCACGTGTATAAATCGAAGTGGGGAGGGCTTATTCGTGTATATTTGCTTTATTCCCACGAATATTCGCCTTAATCACTCTTCTATTATGAATTGTGGAGGGTTTAGTCATCTATAAAAAATCCTCGAATATAATATATGCGAATAGCGAATAGCGAAGTGTGGTTGTCATTATATACTTTCAGAACCCTCCAAATAGTGCAAAACTTAAAGTCGAAGGGCGATGCTACCTACAACATATAACTGTCAATTAAATCACCGGTCCCATCGTTAGTGCCATGGCCCAGAATGTTTCGTCACAAACATCGGGTTCGTTAGGCTAATCCAATCTATTTTAGTTATGCTATGATCTGCCGTGTACTACCAATGGGCTTACCTTACACTAGACATGTAGGTATAACTTCAAACATCGCTGAAGGGGGAGATAGAGATATATTAGCAAACATAACTTTCTTATATGGGTCACATTATATGAGTTCACCTCGCCTGATGGTAAGCTAAAGTCTTAAGAATGGGGGTCACCATTACATACACCGATGGTGCTACAATCAGGTGACCTTCAGCTTGACGGCCTCATTAAATGGTTTCTCATGTCCCGCTTAAAGGTCCCGGGACTGTAGGAGGAAGGAAACACGTGAGCTGGTAAAGAAATCCAAGTCTTTATGATGCGGCAAAGAAAAGAGGCACCGAACCGCTTGGTTCTTGATGGATTTTTTTGCACTGTATGAGGGTGGCCTGAAATATTTGGTACTCAGCTGAAGGATACTGTTGAATATCGCCACTTAATTAAAATCGACCTTGTACTCGCTAGAGGAGGGGTGACAACAGTATTGAGTACCGTTAGTGGGGCATAAACAATGTTTTTCAAGATTCTTTAAGTGTTAATTGTCATGTTCAAGCTTCAAATTTTTTACACTATAAATACATCTTGGAATAAGAACTGAAAAGTCAGAGATTTCTGTTGTTGAATACTATGAATGAAGTTTTCTAACACATATTATTCAATTCTTTTTATATTTCTTTGTAACAAATTCAATATCCACGGCTTAAACTAACGGAAGTCCTTTCAAGACGGAATAGACTAGAACCACACGGTGTTCAGTCACGTTACCTATTTTAGATAAATAGTTACATTCTGCTAAATAAATAATCAAATGAACACCTATGGCAGTCGTTACGGGTAGTTGGAGCCTTAAAAAGTCCAACAACAACGGTCTAGCTGCAATGCTTCGATATCGCCTAATGTCACCATTGGGTTGTGAAGTTCAGATGGCAGTCGCTTCACGGAAAATATCAAGGTCCAGCCAAATCCGCAGTTAAGACTGGTTAAGCGAACCCCAGACTCCGAGGTGAAAGCTTTGGATGCGACTGGGATTAACCCTTAATAGGGCCCGAGCCTGTGAGTGCTTTTTCTTCAAACTAACACTGGTTCCTGGCTAATAATAGCTCATAGATTTCTTTTTTCTAAATATTTTTTATAGGGGTTGCATTTTAGGGGTAGTTTTTCCGGTGGTAAATAATATACCATTGCCCGTTTACAACTTCAAAATTTTGCGGAGTGGTGGTAAAATTGTTACCATTGCCCCTTCTGGCGCATTTTTATTTTAAGACTAGTGGTTTCACCTGTGTTTGTTATACATTTTTTGTTAAATAAATTTATGTAGCTACCTTATTATTTTATTTATTAATTTTTATTGTTATCTATACTAATATTGAAAACAAGTAAGATTTCTATTCATAGACTTTACACGAGTCCCGGCTTACCGTAACAAACAAACAGATTTTTATATATAGTTACCTACGGTTTTCAGTAAGTATAATCGGGCAATGGTAACTATTTTACCACTTAAAAACGATATCGAAAAATATATTAAAAATCGTTCCTGAAAGCTGCTAATACGTAAAACGAAAGTAAATATACCCTATTTTATAATTTTGTATCGTAAAATTTCTTATAAGAATTATTGTAGAACAAATTTGCACAAAATCCGCACTCGACCACTAAAACATTCAATTTTTGCCACCAAAATTCGTTGGGTCAACTTTGACAGTACCGTAGATTGCTAAAATGACTTTGCCAACTTATGAAGTGTTAAAAATATGACAGTAAACTTACTAAAAAAATATAATGAAATCAAGGAATAACATTTAATGTTTCCATTTTAAATATATCTCAAATTTTGTAGAAAAGCAGAAAGTGGTAATATAATATATATACCCTTACCCTATTAAGGGTTAACGCTAGGTTGAAGACGAAGAAGAAGTTAAATTCTGTTATTAATTGTTGAGTTGAGCTATCGAAAAAGTCTCCTATATGGAATATATCTAACATCTTAATCATTTTCAAGAAATATTAAGTTGAAATATTTAAATTACCTATAAAAGTGACAGATAAGAGAGAGCTCATAAGAGCGGATACACCTATCAAAGGCATATAAGTATCTAGTCAATCTAAATAAATATATTTTCTTTGAAATTCCTACTAATTTTATGACAAAATAAAATGTAATCAATTTTTAATTCAATTTTCATCGAATAGTAGCGAAGGCTAATATCTAAATGGTAACGGAGTTGGTTAACGCATTGTAAAGTCAAACAGTGCTAGTCAGGTCAATCTTAGGATGGAAGAGCATGTTAACCTGTTTGTCCCAGTTGCCATACAAATAATACGAACATCTATGGCAGCAATTGCTGAAAGTTGGAGCCCTAAATGGTCGACAAGTGGTCTAACTATGGAACTTCGATATCGTTAGCAAGTGAAAGAACATGTGTGTCGTACAGCATCCCAGTTCTAGATCGAGCGACAAAGAAAAGAAGTACCTAACTATTTGGTTCGACAATAGCTGGTTTTGTGACCTTTTTGTAAATGCAAAATAAACCTGATGAGCCTTCGTTTGATCTTACGGTCTGGTAGGGACGTGGGTGCCTTTAGTGCGGTGGGCAAACATTGGTACCTTAAATGCAGTATTTACATAGTATTTACATTTTTACCTACCTGGGCCTCGGTTCTATTAAAACAAGCTACTGTCATGCTACTGTCATTTCAGAAACTTTATTATTATGTATCTAAAGTCTAATATTAAATGATATTTTGTAAAGTAAATGAAAGTGTTTAATGAGTTCTTTTCAATTGATAACAATACAGTTCAAAATTTAATTATATTTTTGTGAAGTGTGAGTGGCATGACAGTGGTTTGTTTTAGCAGAATTGAGGTCCTGCTTACCTGTAGTTAGACTATGTCATTAGACCTACATAAAAAAGAAAAAAAAAAGAATTTAACAGTTACCCCTTAGTATGATGTAAAAATTCTAACGATCCCTTTAGACCTAAATCGGTTAATGGGTTGATTCAGTAATATCACATTTTTTAAACGTGTGATTACAAAATTCAGGATTAAATTTTAAAGTTACATATTAGAATTTCTAAATCAGTTCAGGAAAATCTTTTCAGATCTAGCTGACATTTTTGATAAAGTGTTAGAATATAGGATACTTTTTATCACTGGATTAGGTTCACATACCTTGTAGGTATGAAGGAGAGTGCTGATCAACCTTCTGTTATACATAAATAATACTGTTAATTAAATGTATATTTTACAGCCATGGTTAACATTTTCTTGTAAAATCCCTTGTTATTGAAATCGTCGACATTTTTGTCAATAATGGTAATTAATCGGCAAAAATGACACTATTACATGACCTAATTCCGCGAACTGATAACAAAACCAACTTGAACACAATACTTACAATGGTTACAACATAACTTCACGGTTCTATTTAACTTGGTCATTGTATTCAATAGCCCTTTGAGTCTATCGCGTGAATTGATTCGAGTTGATGACATCATTTCTTGTGTTGTAGGGTAAGTGTGTTTTAGTAATTGATATGAGGGAGTAAATTATTCAGCATTTTAGTTCAGGCTAGCTGTGTAAAATCGTCCGCGTTTCGATTTAGGTTTTTAAGGTTTAAATTTTTTTTTGCGTAACTGTTTATCTTTTATTTTTAATTAGTAGTGATACTAGCCTTTTCAGAGATTACCTAATCCAAACAGAAAGACAGATTGACTGAAAATTTTTTTGATGATTGCGTTTTTGATGCATACGATATGCATTTAACTAAAACCTGTTACATTAATATTACAAACAGAATTTTCAATTTTATTTATTGGTATAGGTACATGTAGAGAGGTAAATGGTATGACGTCATTTAATGATATTTTGTGATTCCCATTTTTTTAAAATTTAATATAATGTGTTAAATTTTTTTATCTTATGCCTACTTTGGAAAATTAATCAAAAATTTGTAATTGTTCTCGAAGTAATTAAGGTTAGTCTTATTAAATAGAACTTTGAGACATCAAAAGTCTGTAAAAATTCATTACACAACGGAATGTTGGACTTTGAGTCTCTTTTCAATCTCAACAAAGATATATCAATCCTGGCGGCTGAAATAATCAAACTACATTACATCGAAGGAACTTATGGGCGTCTCCGAGAATGTAATATACGTGGTATCACTTTGAGGAAATGAAATATAGAGAGGAGACTGGAGAGCTTTCTATAATAGAGTGTAGTTAGAAGTTCGCTTTTCTTATTGATAAAATATATAATTAGCTTTTTTATAATGTTATATCTATACTATTATAAAATTGTAAAGTAACTATATCTGTGCATTTGAGACATAAAAAACTGCTTGGGTTATGTTACACGAACGCGAGAGAGAGAGAGAGAGAGAGAGAGAGAGAGAGAGAGAGAGAGAGAGAGATGCCTGAGTATAATAATATATTATGTATTACAATTCATATTTTCAAATACTAAAATTTATTATTAGCAACTCAACGAATTGTCTAAAGCTGTAGTAGTGCTACGCAGCTACGGGGCTACGTGCTACAAATATTACGAGCTTAAAATCTTTGGCACACTTATAATCGAACATTTATAATTCATCACGGTAGTATTTTGTAGTTGTTAGGTTAGGGTATAGAAATTCCCAACAACATACAATAAAAAATATACTTCCTGCACACGTGTTTCCTTCTTCCTTCAATCCCGGGTTCTTTAAGCGGGGCGTGAAAAGGCATCTGTCTAGGCCGTCAAGGTAGGGGCCGCCATTTTGGGACGAATGGTGTCTGGAATGGCGGCCCGTACCCTCTGGACTTTGCCCTTGCTTCTTACCATCCAGCGGGGTTAAGTCAATAGACGGACTGAATATAAAAAAAAAAAAATGCAGACGAACGTAGTACCTCGTTCTTTTTGAGGTCGGTTAATGATGCATCATGCTTACTACATCTGTTTGCTTTTATATTCTCACAAGGGTCAAGAAAAGGGCCAAGGGCACTAAAGTAAAGGTTTATTATACTACTCAGAACCGGCAATGCCTGAGTGCTTACCTTTGCTCGCGAATTCGTCCGCGTGCACTCAAATCGCAGTTCTAATTTTTTATACAGAACCTTTTTAACTCCAGTTACGCCTTATTATATCAGTTGTCTTCTGTCAAAGTCGGCCCAGCTGTTTTAGAGAGTCAAACAAAAACAATACAGACATAAGTTTAAAAAAATGTTTTTTTTTTGTAAGTACCATTTATTAATGTGTATTTCTTAAAAGTACCGTCTATATATATTAATGTGTATTCATTAATAACAAATGTATTTACACTAACTTTTATTTGTATTTATAGAAATCATATACTACAAATATTATAAAAGTGAAAATTTGTGAAGATTTTCGTCTGACGTTCTAACGGCTGAACGTGTTTGGCTGAAATTTGGTACAGAGATAGCACATAGTCTGGTATAACACATGCGCTACTTTATATCCGTGGAGTAGGTCTCAATGGGTAGCGGGAACGGGACTAAAAAAGGGGGCGGAGTTCCGGGTAGCAATTAGTATGGATATAATCATCATTTCGTTAGTTTATGTCCTAGTTTTATACGAATTACGTAAACTACGTAGTTCCGCACTCCTTCGGTAATTATCCTTTGAATTGATTAGAACAGTTCAGATGGAGAAGTTATTATTGAATTACGAGTAACTTTGACAAATTCATTTTAAAATAGTAATTTAGACAAACTTTATTTTGAGAAGCAAGCGAGAAATTCGTCTTATTTTTGCAAAAAGAAAAAGGCTGTCATACTTTTTTTTTCATCTGGAAGTCCTCAAGGATATCTCCCCCGCGACTAACTGGGCAGGTTATGTCGGATTCGTATAGACTAAAACCGCACGCTGTCTAGGGTATGCTGGCTTGAGCTGCTGTTATCTTCATTTTTTTTATACTACGTAGGTAGCAGGCAAGCACACGGCCCACATGATGAGAAGCGGTTACCGTGGCCTATGGACGTGTGCAGCACTAAGGGTGTCACACACGCGCTGCCTACCCTGAAGGGAATGGCTACAAAAGGGTGGGAAGGCTAGGAAGGGGTGGGGGAAGAGGGATACAGTGAGCTCTGGCTACCCTACTTAACTTACCGGGGAAACACAACACGATGGTTATTACGGCCGCGGTCTTCGGGTAGGGCGGAGTTACTACCCCAGTAGGACAGCTCATTTCGGACCGGACGTACCGTCGTGTCCTACCTCCTTTATTTTTCCTTTATTTTATTATCAGTGTTCCTAGTTGTGCCCGAGGTGAAGGCATCAGATGTAACTCTGGTTTAGCTTGTACAGCTTCCAATTCTGAGACGAAAACAATTTTTTATTTACATGAACCCAATACCACTCCACGCTGACCTACACGGTACACGGTTTATAGGTGACATCGGCTAGCCCCAAAAGGCTTGGTGGCCCCATACCTGCGCGCTCATAAAAGTTAAGCCTATTACAGAAAAACAGTAGGAGAAAATAGAAGTATTGTTGATGATAAGAAGTCATATAATATTTCACTTGAAGCGAATATTTTTGTAGCATTATAATTTTATGACTCAAATATTTATTACCAACTCTCGCGAGGATGGCAACATTAGCGACACGTTGGCAACAATTACTTTGGGTAATTACTAAATGGTAGTTCGTGATTAGGTACAGTCGCAGCTGAAAAAGCTTTTGCTCTACTCAGAGTGAAAGCTTATTTAATTACAGGGATAAAACTACGCAGTTGTATCCCTGTAATTATAATATGTTAACCCTTAATTAGTAAACTTTCATATAACCATTTCGTATCATATCGTCAAGGTAGGAAAAGAACCATAATTTTATGGTGGAACTACACTTCGCTATTCGCCTTTATTCACATGTATAAATCGAAGTGGGGAGGGCTTATTCGCACGAATATTCGCCTTAGTCACTCTTCTATGACATGGTGGAGGGTTTAATGACGAATTGTGGAGGGTTTAGTCATCTATAAGAATTTCCTCGAATACAATATAGGCGAATAGCGAAACTATGATTCCACCATAAGGATCGTCAGCACATAAAATGGTGATCCGAATAGGTTCACGTCGATAGTGTAATGTACAGAATTTGAAGCCGGGTCCTACCAATCGCAAGGCACTTCTTAACCACTGAGCTTCTGACGTTTTTAATTGAAATTTTAACAATGATTTTTATTGTCAATAGGAGGTTGTTCGGCGTTCGGACATTCGTGTTTTGGCGGCCATGGCAAGAGATCGAGTGATACTTCTATGGAGGTAAGTTAATCTAGATTGTGTTATGTGTTCTAGAACGCAGATAATCGTACTTAGATACTATTTTTTGTAAATTCATACATATTATACATATAAACACCCTGACTGACGCGAATATTCATATTCGTACACACAAATATTTGCTCTGAGCGGTAATCAAACACACGAACTCTGACTAAGCACTCTATACTAAATTTCATCCAGATCCATTCAACCGTTTTTGTGTGAAATACTAACAAATATCTATACTCCAAACTTTCATGTTATTAGTAGAATAATTGGGTTCTAATATGTGAAGCTTTCCAAAAAATATTTGAACACACGATAAAGTTTGATTTAGGAAAGTAATTAAAATTTTGTGGCTATGCGTAGTAAATAATTTTACAAGTATGCAACGTGAGTTACAACATAGTTTGTGGCTATAATGAGGATCTTGATACATTGAAACAATCGCATTAAAGTATGATGGTTGCTGTACACTAAGGCACTATTAGGTAAGTAAATTAAATATTATTTTAATTGTTGTAAATTAGGGTTATATATTAATTAAGGTATATACATAATCTTAATCCTACTAATATTTTAAATCTGAAAGTTTTTGAAAAATGTTTGGATGTTTGATACTCAAGCACGCTCTAACGGGTGAACGGATCTGGCTAATATTTAGTACAGAGATAGATTAGATTACAGTCTAAAATAACACATATGATTTTTATGCCGGTAATAGGTTCCCATGGAAAGCGGGAACGGAATTAGAATTCCACGCGGGCGAAGCCACGGGTGACTGCTAGTACTTTTTAATGTGAATTTTTGTATAAATGGATGGTTGGTGTTTGATAATCAAATATGACAGAACGTTTGAATGAATCTGGATAAAATTTAGCACATAGATAGATTATTATAGTTTGGAATAACATAATAATATATTATGTTACTTAGGAATCATATGAACTACCTACCTATTACTATAGAGGAGTTACAATTGTTTGATGTTTTATGACAACCAAACTTACAACTGTAGAATTGTAGTAGCTCTATCAACCGTCCTACCAACCGGACAACTGCCACTACGCCGTTTATAATATACAAACAAGAACAAATATACATATTGAAAATATTAAAGTTTTATTCTCCATCATTTTAAATGATCACACAAAAGAAATTAAACACTCGAAGTGTTACGGTCAAACATAAAAAAAGCATTACACTTCTCACCGTTAAAGTCCGCTAATGCACTCAATTACGAGCACATCAACATAATAGCCACATTCCGGTGCAGTGTACGCCGACCTTAAAACTCTCATATTTCGTAATTAACTAGTGGAAGAGTGAATAAAGTTGTGAAGTATGTCCGTCTAGGGGATCCTTACTAACACATTAGTAATTTCGCTGTCCCCGGCGAATAATATGGTAATCGCAAATTCTAAATTTTACAGGAGAAGCAAATAACTGTTTTATGCTTATATCTCAGTGCAGGTAGATTGCATGGCAATAATTTATATGTCAAAAGAAAGCTAATTTTTGTACCGACTAGTTCTTATGTTAATTTTATTTTAATAGGTTATTGGAATAAAGTTATTTAAGAAAAACATTTTACTGAAATTGTAGATAAAAAGTATAGTACGCAATGTATCATTACCATTTTATTCGCGTTATTCCCATTGCTGTCGTGGTCGGTAATAATGCATTACAGTATTGTTCAGGTAAATATGGAGCTAAAAATGTTTACGGTAAATGAACATTACCATATTATTCGGGGAAATTCATATGGTAGTATCTACGGTAATATAACTTTGCAATACTATTCATCAATATATAGTGTCAACTGATTATTAGTAATATTATATTGCAAATACAATATTTCATCAAATAATACAGTACTAATTAATTAAATTACATAATAATGTACAATATTACAGCCAGTTGATGATTTTTTATTAAAATCTGTAATTTATTGTAAAAAGGCATTACCGATACTAACGGAAAAAAATAACTTTGCATTATCGTTTACGGTATTATTCGTGTAAAAATTGTATTTCTAATTTAACTGAATAAAATTGTAATATTCATTATGGACCTATGGGAAATATTGTATTTTCATAAATATCCACTCAAAAATTACAAAAAAAAATTACAATGTGTATTCGATGCTCTAATAACCGAAAATGCAATAAAACGTAAACTGTTGTTATAGCACATTACCATATTATTCGCCGGGGAGGGCGATTTGTTTTGTTCATTAGAACTATTGTTTTGTTTCAATTAAAGTTTTAGGGTCAAAGAGAGTTTTGGTCAAGTTTTAGAAGTGGGGGGACATGACATGGCTTCATTAAAAATATATATTAAAAGTTTGATGGATAAGTGAATCTAGTTTGGGGATCTGGTTTCTGGTGGTAGGTAGGTTAAGGTATAGTTTAGATAGAAACATCGCAATTTTTTTTATGTCGGACACGTCAACATGACTTCACCTCGCCTGATGGTAAGCTAAAGGCAATGTCAGGAATGGGAGTCACCATTGCTAACGCTGATAGTGCCACACACATAAAGGTTTCATTCTATGTATTTACAAAAAAGTATATACGTAAAGTATGTTTATCCACATTCTTGAACCCATAACACAAGCTAGTTAAACTGTTTACTTTGGGTCTAGAAAATGCTGTTTAGAATGTTGTAGAATATTAAATAAAAAAACGAAGAGTTTTTTTTGATTGATCGCGCTAATTTTAGGGTTCCGTAGCCAAATGACAAAAAACGCAACCCTTATAGATTCGCCATGACTGTCTGTCTGTCTGTCCGTCCGTGTGTCTTTTCACTTTTCTACGAAACTATAAGGTCTATGCTGTTGAAACTTGGTAAGTAGACGTATTCTGTCAACCGCATTAAGAATTTCACACAAAAATAGAAAAAAGGGTGATAGGGATAATACTTACTGTTTTCTGTCAACAGATGTCGGGCCAGGATCTGGTCGCTCATCGTCAGCTTGGCCAAGAGGAGACGCCTCCTCACCCCGTGTACCCTCATTCTGGTTACAGTGGAATTCTTCCAGCCGGTGATGACATCATTCCTGTACGGGACGGAGGTGAGTTAATGCAAAATAAACAACTGCAATATAAACTAAAAAAAAATATCATAATTTAATGTCTATATATAGAATTATATATTTTTCTGGATTAAATGAACTTTTATCCTATTTTTTACAGCTTGAATATTTTACAAATTCATCGTTATTTATCGTAGCCAAGAGTGTCTGCTTTAAAAAACAATAATTTGACGAGTATGACGCATATGGTATTATTACACACGTCCATAGATCACGGTGACAGCTTTCCATAAGATGGGCAGTGTGCTTGTCTGCCACCCAATCGGTATAAAAAAAATATATTTGTAATAATAATTATAAACGTTTTGTTCATCGCTGTATTATCTAATCTCAAAATAATAAAAAATAAAATTTAGTTCAATCTTCTATTATTTTTTTTGCAGTTTTTTGATCAATTTTATTTATTTAGTTGAAATTATTATTATTAATACATAAATTATTTACAAATAAATTATATAAATTCTACATAAATTATTGTTATTTATGTATTTAGTTTATAGCAAAATTTCAAAATTTTAAAATATTCAAATATCAAGTTCAAATGTTCCGTTACTTACAAACATATATACCAAGCGTATTATACAAGACAGATTATATCCACGATTGTTCATCTTTGTTTACAACTTAAGTGACGCTTTAGAGAATAGGCTACAAAGCTAATATTGAACAATGTAAACCTCATCTCTATCCTAAACTTACCATTATCGAACACGAGTGTACAGATTGTTACACATGGGTTCCTTAACGGATGTGAAATATAAATCATAATGAGGCAAGTTTAACACAGGCAGCTCACAGAGATAGTCGAGGAGGTGATTGCATTTTACAGTTTAATTTATTGGTACTAGAGGCTTTAGTGACTGTAGTTAAATAAATAAATAAATATTCTACAAACTTCTACACAGCGCTCTCTATAGTTTAACTACACTAAACACAAGCTGTGTTATAGGTTCTATAATGCGGATAAACATACTTATGTACTTTTCTCTTATTAAACATAGAAATACCCAGACCAATGCTAATTGACTAATCGAATCGAGGGAATCGAACCCGTGCCCCCTGTCGTAGCAATCGAATGCACTACTGCTACGTTTTTACGTAATTTTGTCCGTTTACCAGAAAGATGGAAAAAAGAAGACATTTTGTTCTGTTACAATGCAAAAAAAGCCACGTCTAACTTACGGTGGAGTAATACGATTTAGTGTGCATTAATGATTGATATTCACTTAAAATCTACGACAATTATTTATAAATAATCGTAGAGTGTCGGTTAGCGCAACTTTTGGTCAAGTCTCTGGTTCTAATCATTCAATTGCAATCAAATATATGGCAGACTTTAAGTCTGGCTAAAACCTTTCTAATAAAAAACGGCATTAAATCCGTTCAGTAATTTTGTGCCTATCGCAAACAAACAGAAATATTTAAGAAAATATATTTTTGTGTTCAGTATAATAACATAACTCAAGTTTTTTAAAATATCTCTAATGTACAGACATATCTCATTTACAATTTTATAACAGTATACATTAATTTTGAATTATTAAAATGAATGTGCAATATAGAATCGAAATCATTAGTATAAGAAATGTCTCTTATACTAATTATTAAGGCGCCATCATCAAATAATTATTTCTTTGCTATTGTACATTTTGTCCACGAGTTATTTTCAGACTATAAAATTAACATTTACGTTTGTATGGTATTTCCGTTAAGGAACGTGGAACTTGAAACGTTTTATTATATATCTCAAGAGTAGGTAGAGCTTTGATGCTTGTTGCAAATTAGAGGACTAATTAGATGTTGGCAGAAATTATTATATTGAATACGACTTTTTAATAAATGTATTAGAAGTACAGAATGTGCAGAATATTACTTGCGTCTCTTTCTTTTGATATGTTTTCTTTGAACTTGGTATTTATTTATTTAGACAAGCCAACAGTTTCCATTTACGACATTGTCTTAATGTAATAGGTACAGAGTAAGTATATTCTTATATGTAAAACAATTAATTCGGTATTAAAAATTGGGTTATGTTATATGAACGATTCTGAACACAAAAAATTGTTTTTGGAAATATTGTCTACTGGTCGTTTTGTCTGTTTGTGAACGGATTTTAATTCGGTTTTTAATCTTAATTAGACTTATCGGCGGGCAACAGCCAGTTTATTATATTTTTAGCCACGATTATGTTCAACTTATTATTTATTGACTACAGATAAATTGCATCATCGCTTTAACTATAATAAGAACTAACTTAGTGTAAGAAGTAAGTTTTAATATATATTATTAAGATACTAACGAACTTGTAATTTAAAGTAACTTTAAATAATATTACTATTATGAAAACTTAAACCTTATGATTTTTTTTCTTAGCTATGGCTTCTGGGCAAGCGTTCTTCATCATCGACCACATCATCACTTACCATCGTGAGATTGTCGAGCCTATCGTCTATAAAAATAAACCAACATTCACATGTGCACTAATTGGTTACGAACACAAGTATATAATGGTTTTTAATAATATGAAATATTTACAAACACTTTACATTGTCAACAGGTCTTTATGAGCGGGAGGAACCGTCCACCAGGGACGCCATGAAGATGAAACTTCGGAACATCTTCCAACATTGGGTAAGAATTATTCACTAGGCAATAAGGCCACTTTTGTAGTTAGCCGTATGAATGTATAACCTAACGGTTCAATAACAAATTATCCTGTCTGAATACGCTTTATAGTATCATTCTTCCTATCCTATTAGTATTATAAATGTGAAAGTTTGTGAAAATGTTTATATATTTAAAAAATCAGCTAGATCCGTTAGAGCGTTAACTCTAACGGATCTAGCTAACTTTTTTCTAAGTCTGGAATAACACCATAAGCTACGGTTTTAATTCATTGCTTCACTTTCCTAAGTAGTACCGTAATAATACATAGCCTATGGCATATAACCTTATTCAATAAACAGGCTATCCAACACAAAAATAATTTTAATATAAACCAGCAGTTCCTGAGATTAGTGAGTTCAACAAACAAAAAACGCTTTAGCTTTATAATATTAGTACAGATTCAGTTATTTTTTTAGTTGAAAGTACTTTGATGTACTATGGTTGATTAAATATTCGAAGTATTTCGGATTTGAATTAACTTTTCCTAAATTTATGAGATTGCTTCACTCTGGAGCTGTTGTTGTCCCAAATTAATCTAATTTCTCTAGAGATTTTTCATTAGTTAAGCTACTCAATTCAAACTTCGAATATCTTACTTCTCTATATTCATTACCTAGTTTAAAATGTTTCCAAATAACAATATTTTTTTCTACGACAAATGATTTCATTGGTTGATACACAGACCCAAAGTGAACCTTGCCTAACTAACTTCTAGTATGGTTCTAGAAAATGAATTTTTGTATATACATTTATAATTTATCTCCAAACCAACACACACACACAAAAATTTGCTCTAAGCGGGAATTGAACCCACGACTTCCGACGTAGCAGTAGACGCTCTACCACAGAATTTATATTATAATACTCGTAGTATTAACGTAGCTCTACCACTCCACCACAAATATAGTCACGATATTATTTTGTAATTAACTATTTTTTCGTTTTTTTTTTTTGTTTTCCAGGTGGATAACTACAGGCGATCACTGCCACAGCAGAATCCCGACGACGGTTACTACATTGAAAATTTGTAATTTACCTACATAATAAAATATTTGACACATTAAAATAATACTAACTAACAAATCTAAGTACCTACAAGTAAGCTCGATTTTCAAATTATTAATAAATTACTTACAATGAAAATGAAAATGAAAATATTATAAATTAAATGTGACTAGATACGATACTTGCATTTAATTTAGTGTATAATGTTTTCTTTGAAAATTATATAACGTGCTGTATTATTATTATCTATAAAACAATCACATAATAATAATGATGTATTTTTGTTAATTTTTTAACAAAAAATACAATTTTATATTTTAGGTCTTTCTTTAAAAAAAAATTAAAAGATAAAATGAAAATCAAGCTTACTTTAAAATATTGAATTTACAATCTTGTTATCTTTTATAATAGGTACATTATATCTTGTCAATTATAAATTTCCACAGATTGTTATGTATCACTATTTAAGCTAATTATTTTTAAAGGCTGGCACTATACTGTTACTTGAATTGTTTAAATTCTATCAATATATATTATATTAAATGTATAAAGTCATTCTATTATTGTATAAAATACCTTTTATAGTTTTCTTTCTTCTATTTTATATAGTAACTTGATCTTGACAAGTCGTTATTATTATTATATCTATGGTTAACATAAGTTTACCATCAAGGCAACGGATAATGAATAACTTAAATATATTGTAGAAAAGTGACTGTCTCTATTAAATAAGAAAGTTTTGTGTATTTATTAAATGGTTAGATACATACATAGTGTGGCGGCATTGCAGTTTTATTTATTTATTTAACACACCTCTTAATATAATAATAAATAATAATAAATTCTTTATTGACACAAAGATTACAATGTTCACAATAAATATATGAATTCCCTGGTCCCCGAACTAGTGTCAACTGTATTTCAGGGACCAGTGTCTTCACCCATTTTACGGCTACAGTTTTGTGCCAAAAAAATAAAAATAAGAAATTAAATAAAAAGTACACAAAAAAAAGAGACAAAGAAAGCAAATATAGAAAACAGCTTAGCTATTATAGCCTGTGTGTGGGTGTGTGTGTGTGTATGGATGTGTGTATGTGCGTGTGTGTTTTTTTAAATTTAGTAATAATAAAAAAACATTACATATTGGTCAAACAACAATAGCAGCAAAAAACTACGTAGGTTTAAACCCGTGCTATTGTGAGTCATCAAAACTTTACATAATTATTAACCAGTTATAGATGTTGGAATCGAACCGACTAACACTAAAACCACACGCTGTCGCGGGATTTCAATTACCGGGGTAACCTTACACGTTACCCAAAAAGTATATACCTCGCATCCCAGCTGACCCCGGGCAATCTACGGATTTTAGATTTAGGCTTCTTCGATCTCAATCTGTAATTGTGCGGTTGGACGCAGATCAGCCCGTATCGACATGCAAATAAGTATATTCATGCATACAAATGTTTGCATTGAACGAGAATCAAACCCACGCCTCCGTCGCGTCGTAGCAGTCAAATGTACTACTGCTACACAACAGAGGCCGGTTAAGATAAGTAATTAATATGTGGCTATCTGCTGAATGCTTGTGATCGTCTGCCATAAACACAGAATCACACACCGTGTAAAACCGTCTTAAGACTACTAAAGCAGGGTGATAGGATATCTCAAGTAGCAAGTAGTACCTACCTTTATTGGGTAACCACACAATAACGAGATAGTTTGATAATTTATATACCCAAGGCGATGAAAAGGGTTGAAATTAAATCTGTTTAAAATACTTTAATGTTAAATTCTCTTATCTACAATAAATCTTGTGTGCTAGTCTTGGGTAATAGATAGTTCGATAGAGGATGCTGCAAAATTCACTGTTGGAAGTTTGACGGGTCGGTGGTAATCCGTAAAAATATAGGGACTTATGTAAATTTTTCATTCAATATTACGTTCTATGGCAACATCTATGGCAGTCGTTACGAGTACTTGGAGTCCTAAAAAGTCCAACAACTGGTCTCACTACAGAACTTTGATACCGCTATGGGTTGTGGAGGTCAGATGTCAGTCGCTTCACAGAAAATATTGAGGTACGACGCTTCGTAGTTATACTGACAACCTGATCCCAACTGAGCAGAAAAAAGGTTCAGAGGATGATGATGATTCAATATTACGTTCATATTTTTAAATTAGATATGACTAGATTCCAAATTGTAACCCCGTGATAGTACTAGCAACACTATCACGGGGTTACAATTTGGATTTCGAGGCTTTCACTTCGATTCGCTTACTATCCGAAAGAAATTTCATGCTCACCTTACTGAAAAAACAGGAAAAATTTCAACATTTTATTCTTCATTCAGTGAAATTTAACCTCTAGTTTCTTCACAAAGAAACCAAGCTACCCAAAGACCCAATAACCTACATTCAAAACTCAAGTTGAAACTATCAAAAGCGGCACCTTCAAAGGACCCTTTAACACTCCCTAGCTAAAATAACACATACAAAAACATATCCCGACCTTTACCCCAACTTTACACTGGCGTGACAGCCCATCAGCTTACTGTTAAGAAGTTCATACATTTGCGTATAGAACTGAATTGTATGTGGGAATTATTTTCTCATTAAAAGTTGCTTAATTTGGTTGTGAAGGACAAACAAACAAACTGGTAGGGGGTTCGAAAATAAATTTAAGTTACTATACACACACCACGGTCATTTTATTGTAATGACTTTTAGTACGAGATCCGGCTGCAGAATTAAGTACCTAGTACATTTTTCATCGAGTGTTTGCTAAAAACCAAATTTCTACGCATATTTATGATTAAGAGAATATTATATCTACTAGGCTGCATATCAAAATGTGAACGCTAATATTTTAATTTTTTTTTTTTTTATTGGTAATAGGCTCGCGTTTTATTATTTTATAAATTAAATTAAATTAAATTACTGCTTACTGATTTTTCAGAAAAAATTAATTCGCTTGTTTTTTAAATAATATATAGTCCACTTCACGGTAATATACATAAAGACTGAAAAATTACGGTTGCCGTTGCGCACTTGCTCGCACCTCTTCGCAGTCAGGTGAAATGTGAGCCGGATCTTAGACTATTTAAAATTGCTGAATCTCGTAGAAAAATTTTACAGTTTAATGGTGGAATTCCGTGTCTTTAGACAATATGACAATTGATCATCGTTCTCTTAGCGAGCACTAAGTAGCTCGGAATCGCTTTTTGTGTCTGATTGGTATGTTGGTTTTTCTGGGAGCAACTGCCGTCTGGTGTCCTTGCACACCTTCAGTTAATTTACTTGTTTAAGGAGTCAACTAATTACGATTGTGAAGTCCCTGGTTTGGATCCTGACCGTTGCATTACTGACGTTAATCCACTTATAGCTAGATAGGTTAACAGTAAGTAGTCATTAAAAATTACAGTTGCAAGTACAATTAAAAAAAAAAACATAGTATAAAGAGAAATAGAAATAAAAATAAACACATCAAATTAAACATTTTAGAAATAAACTAAATATGAATATCATGACTATTTTCCATTAGGCAGTTACATTTTTCTGCTCTCCTAAATTTCTCACGAATACAAAGAAATAAAATATACTGCGTTCATCTGAAATACACTTACATCAATTTTAGTAGACAAAATGTTTCATACTTTAGACTAAGCGTTACTATTGTGAGCAATGAAAGCTGCTATATTTCGACTCTTTTGTTGTTAATACCATGTATTATAACATCAAAAACGATGTGATTACCTATCGTATAGAAAGTAATCTTTGTTAATTCATCTAAACAGATGGAAGATACAAGAAAATTTGGTGAAAAATACCTTTCTTTTGTATAATGCAGAACGTTAAGCTGATGAGAGCATAATATACATAGTTTTTTTTCTACTAGGCGTGGATAGCCAACCGGTCGGCGTCTTTCGGATATCTTTTCTTGAGTAGGTACACAGGATTGCCCGGCCACATAGGCTGATGTGACGAGACACCGTGTGGTTTCAGCAAGTTCGACGCCGACATAACCCTCATTGTCCAGCGGGAAGTTATCCGTGGGGATTTCCGAACAATAATAAAAAAGGCGTTTACGGTCAAATTCGAAACTATGAGAAATAGTGAAAAATTAAGGAGTCGATGCCGTATATCATTATTTCCCAGAATTCATTCCTTATGAGCGGCCCTATGAAATGCTGTAATAATACAGACTATATTTTTATTTAAAATCAATGGTTTAGATTGCTGGCCTTTTTACAAGCTCTTATTTAATTTCATCTGTCCCGTTGTCTATAATCAAAATATTGCAAGCCACTTTTCGACCACTTTTGGCTAATCCGATTGAGCTGAAATTTGGCATATTTATGTAAGTCCAATGAGAATGCAGTATTATAAATAATAAAAGCTTGTTTTTAAAAAGGTTTTTTTAACAGCATCTTGTTTAGAAATACAATGATGCAATTTTAGTTTCCATCAAATTCGGACCCAAGACCCCTCATGAGCCGAGGCACGCTCTTCCCTTTTCCTTTCAACCTTTAGTTAGGCACCACTACTACCTACTAAAAAATAACTACAAAAAAAAAACGTGTGGCACTCGGAGACTGCCACGGTAAAGCTATTGCATAGCAGTCACTCAATTATGATTGTTATCATATTCGAAATAAGGTTGAAACTTGTGCGACACAATGGGGGGTGTTAGGTTTTTATATTCGTTACGGAATTTCTTGACTTGGCCGCGATAAAAGCTATCGGAATTTCTTCACTTTGGCCCCTCAAAGCCCGTGATAAAAGCTATACAATAGCTAAATATCTGAACGTATGAAACCAAGTACAGAAAAAAAAATAACAAGCCAACATTCACGTCGTACCGCCCGGTCGCATTCCACCTGCGTAGTTAGTGCCGAAGCAGGATCATTTACCGGTATTTACGATGCAATATGGCGGCTACGTCTGAATAAGGAAATGAGCTCGCTAACGATACTGCAACTACACTTTAGTTTCGTGTTAATGAATACCTACTTCCATTTAAACTAGGTATTCTTTTTCTTACCCAGCTATCTATAATATTATAAATAGTGAATTACCTGTGACTGTACATAGGAGATATAATAAAAAAAACTTGAGTCAAGGAAAAAAATCACTATCTCTTTATTATGTAAGACAGAGAATGAAGAGAAGCGTGAATATAGTCAATAGAAAGCATAAAAAACACAAGCTAGAAAGAACAATTCGATTGCATAAAGAAAGAGAGTAGCAAAATCAAGAGGAAAGTAACAAGAAAGAAAGTAGATAGAAGGAAAAGAAAAAATAAAGAATAAGACAAAAAAAAATCCTAGAATTTTTCTTCGCTTAGTTCGCTGAAAATTACAACAATTCCATCAAGAACCAAGCGGTTCGGTGCCTCTTTCCTTTGCCGCACCATACAAACCTGGAATTCTTTACCAGCTCACGTGTTTCCTTCCTCATACAGTCCCGGGTCCTTTAAGCGGGGCGTGAAAAAGCATTTGATGAGGCCGTCAAGCTGAGAGCCACCATTTTGGCACTATCGGTGTTTGCAATGGTGACTCCCATTCTAGAGACTTTGCCTCAGCTTACCATCAGGCGAGGTGAAGTCATGTTGACGTGACCGACATAAAAAAAAAAAAATATACATATACCTCTTCTTTCATGAGGCCGTCAAGTTGAGGGCCACCATTATGCCTTCCTGAGACTTTACCTTCAGCTAACTATCAGGCGAGGTGAAGTCATATTGACGTGACCGATATAAAAAAAAATACCGCATAAAACTGATTCTAGTAGTCTGTAAATATATTTACAATATTGCTATCAATAAGTACCTGCATCTCCTAGTCCTGAGAACCAGTGACAAATTGGTTATCCATAACGAAAGTGATTGATATTCAGTTCGAATATATCAGTTACCGATTAGTATCCGTTCAATAAAGTCCCATTCAATTCGTTAGCACAGGTCGTAGGAAGTCGACGGTACATGAAAAATTCAATTTATTCAAGCACCTGTCTAAGGACTTATAAATACTAGATGCGCTTGTGTATAATTTATATCTTTATACATTCTTTTTTGTGTTTTTTATGCTACAATACAAAAAACCAAAACAATCATGGTAGGCGCTTTCGGCAGCCATGGTAACCTTGTTTTATGACCAGCTACCGTTTTTTTTGTTGGTGTATGGCGCTTCCTATGCTTCCGCCAATAACTCAGTACAGGATTTATATGATTTAGCTTGGGAAGTACTTTATAGCGGAGACTTAAAACGAAATGAAAAAAAAAAACATTATTGTTTTTCATTTACTCTACAAAATATCATTAAATTTTAGACTTTAATGCGACAACAATAAAGTCTACAATTTAATGGTATTTTTAGAGTGTCAGTGGTATGATAGTGGTTTGCCTATAGCAGAATCGAGGCCCAGTTTTTGTCATTTCAATGTACTTTATATTCGTGTTTCACATCGAATCAACCGAATCGTACTGCGACGTATTCGGTAATTTAAGTCTTTTCGATTAATGTGTCAATGTGTAGTGCAGTGTGACACGTATATTGCAACATGCAATGACGATAAAAAACTCTCGATGTTTACAAAGATATCCATAGTTTTTATCGACATGAGGACAGCTTGACTAGTGTTGTTGCAACGTTTCAATAGGGCTCTGGAAATTGGTCACGTCAATATGACTTCACCTCGCCTGATGGTAGAAGGTAATATCTCAGGAATGGGGATCACTATATTATATACACCGATAGTATTATAAAAACAATACATAACTATTATACATACATACATCTGCTCATGCCGTTTTCTACGTGTCTACACCTAGCGGGATCCCCTGTCTGGGAGACTTATGAATGATGCAGAGAATTAGTTCTGGATTTGTTCTACTGAATTATGCTGGAAACAGAATTTGTTCCGTATAATAAACGGAAATCTAAACTTTTCTAACCGACCTCCAGCCAGCGGGATATTTACCAAAATTAAGTCTGGGGAACTATAAATTGGTATTACCTTTTAGTTCTGTCTTTGTTCTGTTTAACAAAACAAAAAACATACTTCTAGCGTCCTTACTTCAGCCACAATCAAGCTGAAATGAAACCTCCAGTCAGCGGACTTTTTCTCTCAGGGATATTTTTTTGTAACTTTTACACTAAATTGATAACATTTAAACTATTTACGACTATAAATTTTACTTAAATTACCTATTCGTACATCTAGTATGAAAATTATACCAATATCCATCCTTACAAATATTCGCATTTATAATATTAATTTATGAAAGATAATGCAGACCAGTGAGATTATTTTGTATTCTACCCACTTACTAGCTTTCAAATTCTATACTTTTAATTTTCATACTAGACGTACGAATAGGTAATTTAAGTAAAATTATAGTCGTAAATAGTTTAAATGTTATCAATTTAGTGTAAAAGTTACAAAAAAATGTCCCTGAGAGAAAAAGTCCGCTGACTGGAGGTTTCATTTCAGCTTGATTGTGGCTGAAGTAAGGACGCTAGAAGTATGTTTTTTGTTTTGTTAAACAGAACAAAGACAGAACTAAAAGGTAATACCAATTTATAGTTCCCCAGACTTAATTTTGGTAAATATCCCGCTGGCTGGAGGTCGGCTAGAAAAGTTTATATTTCCGTTTATTATACGGAACAAATTCTGTTTCTAGCATAATTCAGTAGAACAAATCCAGAACTAATTCTCTGCATCATTCATAAGTCTCCCAGACAGGGGATCCCGCTAGGTGTAGACACTGCAGGGTAGGCATAATAAATAAATAAACAGTATACAAAATGAAAAAAAAATAAAAAAATTAAAAGCTTCATTTAAACCCGAAGCCCTGGTACGGTCAACAAAAGATGTTGAGTTGTTTACCAGCAATTAATACGTGCCGTACTACACCAAGATCTCTTTTTTTTATTTAGATTGTTAAGTAAACAAATGAATTGTACCTTGTTTTATTAATTTGCACTTTTAGTTCTGAGTTTGAAGCTTTTTATTTGGAAACCCTTAATTGCTTTTTATGTAGTCTGTCCCGTTCTATATTTTTTTCGGGGTAGGTAATTGTTTTGTTAAACATTAGCTGACCTGGTTTCATCGAGGAAAAGTTCAAGCAATGAGTTGACAAAGTCTTATCACAATAGAATTGTCTATTATATTTTACGACATTATAAACAGCGCTCTCTTGACTCAAAGTAAGCTTAGTTTAACTAGCTTGTGTTATGGTTCTAGAATGCGGGTAAACATATTTATATACTTTTTTTGTAAATACATGCATATTATACATAAAATCACCCAGACCAATGCAAATAGACAAAAATACATGCATACAAATATTTTCACTGAGCGGGAATCTGATGAGGCCGTCAAGCTGAGGGCCGCCCCTGTAGCACTATCAGTGTAAGTGGTGATGACACCGGTCCTGAAAATTTACCTTTAACTTACCATCAGGCGAGGTGAAGTCATTTTGACGAGTCCTTTATAAAAAAAATTGAACCCACGCAAGTTGAATACTCTACCGCCGGAGATCGTCTTGTAAGAAATGTCTTTATTCTATCTAATTGATTGCTACTATCTTACTTTCTTTTGAGTCTCCACAAAATAGAACTACTTATAAATACAATGAGAAATAAATTCTATCCGGGACATTCATGTACAAAGGTTTCATAAGCGAGCATCGGACGTTGTCCATTGTCCACTACACGTGAGAAATCACCGCTCCGAACGTACATTTAACAGAAATAGTCTTGAATGCAAGACAAATCGTCTTTATTAAATTACACCCATGACCGTATAAAACCTATGAACGAATCGCGTTGGAGAATGCACTGACGACATTAGAGTTAACGCTCTTGCTTGCTAGCTGGGCAGACTGTCCGTTTGGGGTTGCAAGGTTAGAAAGCAGTTGATCCCGAAAGGGCTAAATGAGAAAGAGCAGGAGAGTGGATCCAAAGTACAAGCTTTGGATGCAATCCAGACTAACGCTGTGATGATGATAGCTAGAACCTAAACCTTGTTAATCTTTTATCAAAAAAACACCACATTTTTTTTACGAGTCATAACTACCTCAGGCTAGGTCAAACGAGCTTACCAGAGCCAACGAATAGGTGGGTTTATCGGACTCGAACTGACTACAACCGCATAGAGTTACTTCCATCGGCCTGTGTGAGTCTTCTGTGCCCTAGAAAGGATATCCCAGAGACCCCCACGGTCTTGATCACCAACATAGGCGACCTTGATGTGCTCTTGGCGTTCAAAATCCACCCTTTTACAAGCTTTTATTTAGTTTCACCTGTCCCGTTGTCTGTAATCAAATCTTGGAAGCTATTTTTCGACCACTTCTGGTTATCCGATTGAGCTGAATTTGGCATACTTATGTAAGTCCCATGACAATGCAATATTGTTAATAATAAAAGCTTGTTTTTAAAAGGTTTTTTTTAAACAGCAGCTTGTTTCATAGAGGGGCGTATAGCTGCTAAGGTGACGTGCACATAATAATTTTTGTGTTAATATTGGCGCAACAGTACGGAAGAGGGTCAAAGGGTCCAAGTTTGACGTTCGAGTTGATCTTTTCCGGCATAATGTTTCTACTTTTCCCATTTTGATACTATCACAGTTCACCCTAGAAAATCATTCACCTTAAATAAACATCATCATTATTATGTCATGGTTTTAAAACTTTCAATATCGTTTAATCTTATTTACTTAACTACAATCATATCTTCTTAACTACATTTTCACATTATTTGCTAATTAGTCTATCGTCTATAAAACTTATTTTTAATACACAATTCTGAAGCTTTTAGAACTAAGTAATTATAAATAAAAGTTGAATCAAAATAGCATCAATCAAGATGGTTGAGCGAATCAGTATTCTGACGATCATGAAGAATTTTCAGCAGGCCATACAGATTCAGTTGCGTTTGGTTAAATACCTGCTTAATCTGTTGATATCTACGTCGTAATGTATGGGCTATGTGTGGTCTAAAGAGAGAGCGGAAGTGAATCGATTGAGAATTCCTGTTTTACACGTGTTATCAAATTAATTTTGGCCCCAAGCGCAATGGTGAAAGCAAATGTGATTTTGTGGAAACGTATTCATACCATCAATTTGGACCCCTTTTTTTCCGTGCGGATATCCTCTGTATGTCCACCCCGCGGCCAGCGGGGCAGGTTATGTCGGACTCTTACCGACTAAAACTGCACGCCGTCTAGGGCCTTCTGACGCCAGGGTATAAGGTGGCCCATAGGGCATTTCTCTCGCGAATTTGGACCCTCATGTTAAGTGAATGATGCCTATATTAGAGATCTCTTATATCAGGACTCTTATAGATATATATATTATATATAGATGTCTTATATTTCGAGATCATGAAAAAACCAAGATTCGATACGACGAGAAATAATCTGAAATTAAATCAAAATCAAGTAAGCAACAAAAATTCAAACAAAAACATATTATAACCCTTTCGCTATGTTCAACAGCTTGCCGTGATTATTACTAGTCGATGCCGTTGCAATGCAATTGCGTGCAATTTGGCGTATGTTTGGCATAAAACCAGGTATATGCCATGCGGTTGCTTATTACCAATACACCAGAATAGATTTCACATCTGCCAGAATGATGTAGTATCGACGTTGAGTACGCGTAGTTCTTTATCATGCGATTACTGTTATGCAAATATCCGCTTACGGCTTGTAACTTACTCCACGAATTCCTCTCAGAATGGTAACAATTAACGTTACCTCTCTGTTATCCCAGCGGAGATACAGCAGAACAATGCTTTTAGTGCAAACTTACATTCAAGGCTCTAAAATGAACTGTAGTCTGTGTTAACTATCGCTGGCGATGGCTGGGGCTCATCATGATAAAAGTTGTGGTGTAAAAGAATTTAGTAGCACATTTTAGTAATGCGTACACAACAGTATATTATAGAGGGAGTAGACAGAGGCGTATTTATATACGTGCACTTCACTATTTTATATCTCAAATACAAAACGAGACGTTCCTGTAACCGTCGACTTTCGGGTTTAAAGACGTAGTAAGTTAGAATACCTCGGATTATTTGAGTATTTTTGTAGCGGTCGTAGCTCCACCAAAATCTTCCTAGTCCAAGCCAATTCTCCTGGAAGCCCACCTTGCCCAAACATGTTGAATGACGGACGAGACAGTGGCACTAGTCTACCTCTCGGGGGTGAGGGGTCAGATAGCAGTCGCTCAAAAAAAAAACCGTATGAACTAAACTAAGATTATGAGAAGGAGTTAGTGGACGTCAGCTCCAAAGTATAAACCTCGGATGCAACTAGGCAAAACGCTAAGGTGATGATGATGATATTAGAAAAAATAAATCAATACAAGGTAAATAAAAATTCTTATTCCAAGATGAATCTGCCTTATATTTTACAGCTTCATTTTATATAATAACACCAACAATTATGAACAGTTTTATTGTGTTTCTACTAAACATCACAAACAAGGGGGTATATGCAATATTTCAGATATTAGAAAAGCAATTTTCGTATACACCATTCTTTTGAAATAGTATAATGTTAAGTATCATGACAGATTTTTATTTATATAATGAAGTATAATAAAAATATACATACTGGACCCGTAGCCAAGTGGCAAAAGTCTAAATCGCTATCGAATAGAATAGATTAGGTCAACCAATCACACTCCAGCTCGTGATTCCGCCGCGGCGCGCGCATTGTACGCCGGCGACGTACTTGAATGTGATTGGTCGACCTAATCGTTTCTATTCCGTAGCGATTTACGCTATGACACTTGTCTACGGAGCCTGTTCTTGTAGTATCTATGAATAAAATATATAAAAGTGCACCAAAAATTTGAAAATGAATAAATAAAAGACTATATTATATTGTATATTAGATACAAAGTTAGAAATTAAAATAATTTCAAATCGCAACAGTTGTAATGGCAAGAAAAATATAAAGATAAATCATAATTTGTTATTATGGTTGTTATTTCGCTAAGATATCCAATATAAACAATGATAAAGTTATACTGAATAAGTCATACTGATATACCGGTTATGCTAAAATAATGTAGTTTCGTAAATATAATAATATGATTATAATTTATCAGGCTGAATAAATTATCAATTACCAATCTAATAATTTTGTATTGGATTGAGGACTATTAAAGTGAACCTATTTTTTATTTCATTTCGACCTCTATTTTTTAATATTTAATTGCAAAAAATATATGGTACCAAAAATAAGGCATTAAACTGCACCTCACTAACCTTCTGGGGCTAAATTATTTCTTATGCACAGAAAGCCAAGTTTTATTATAATTTTGGCAGACTCTTGCAAACATCGCATTTGCAGATGTTAAATAAAAAAATAGAACGATGAAACTGACAAAAGTGTTTTGAACAGTCAATCTAGCGTCACCTTAGGGCTATATATATTTATAATATTTTAATTATATTTTATTGTTTTATTTGTTTTAATTTTATAGTAGGTAAATTCGAGAAAAGTGACATAACTTAAAAAGAAAAATAAAATTGATTTAAATGAGCGGCTCGACTGGTGTTTTAGAAAAATAATGATTGCTTTGTAATTTTAAGAAAGAAATTACTTTGTGTGAATTTGAGTTAATTAAATTTTGAATAAATAGAAATATTAAAATTCTTTATTGAAAACATTCCTATGTCATTTTCTTGATACTTTTGTGCAACGTGTTTTTGTATAACATTATATATTTATACATATTTGTAGCAAGGAACTGTAATATATAATTATGGTAGGATTTGAAATAGATCTCTATTATAGCGGCAAAATAAATATTCTATAACAGTATAAATGGCACATTTCATCTTAATCTATATTCTATACAACTATTTGCCAATTGCAACCCAGCCTTACAATTGACATTTTTAAATACAATTGTTTATTAAAATTAGAGTATTAAATTATATAATAAATATATATATATAACAGATTTAGTACGTAACATA